>OY744542.1:61973019-62013019 GCA_963556195.1 Sepiola atlantica
GATCATGTTGGTATAAATTTAAAAAATGGGGAACTTATTACCAAAGCTCCATTGATAACGTTTTAGAAACATTTTTAGTAACCTTACCCACCCTCTTATCGAACCTCGTTTATAATAGTTTTATGCGCCCGGGTGAATAATGCTTCGAAGATGAAGAGGCGAATACTACAGTTGGAAACAGCGAGAATGAAAGTGTTTTGAGTTTTTTATGTTACGGAAACTTGTTTTTCGAAATTGTGTGTGCTGTTAAATGTTAGTGAATAAAGCTATGTGAGGAAGTAAAGTTGCATTATTGGAGTCACATTCTCGAACGGAACATTTAAAAATTCATAAAGCAATTCTAGTTTTAAGTAGATTGTTTCTGAACGACGGATACACTGAAACATAGCAACCGATCGCTAGGTTGCAATTAATTTTACTTTTTATTTTTAGAAAGTTTTTTTAAACTTTATTTTTTTAAGGGTTACAATTGCTTTTCACCCCAAACACACCTTACTCCTACTAGCTTATACAGGCAATGCCTTCTCTTTTTTTAAAACTAACTTTAACCCACTTTACTCATAAAAGCCTCTACGATACATCTCTTCTTTCGGTTGATTTTTTAACACTAACTTTAACCCACCTTACTTGTACTAACCTCTACGATAAATGCTTTCTCTCCGTTTGAATCTTTTAACGCTAACCATAACCCACTTTACTCATACTAGCCTCTACAGGCAATGCCTTCTCTCCGTCGAAAAATCTGTTATACCTAACCAGAACCCACTTTATCGTACTAGTCTCTATGCCTTCTCTCCGTCGAAAAATCTGAACCCACTTTATCGTACTAGTCTCTATGCCTTCTCTCCGTCGAAAAATCTGAACCCACTTTATCGTACTAGTCTCTATGCCTTCTTCTCCGTCGAAAAATCTGAACCCACTTTATCATACTAGTCTCTATGCCTTCTCTCCGTCGAAAAATCTGAACCCACTTTATCGTACTAGTCTCTATGCCTTCTCTCCGTCGAAAAATCTGAACCCACTTTATCGTACTAGTCTCTATGTCTTCTCTCCGTCGAAAAATCTGAACCCACTTCATCGTACTAGTCTCTATGCCTTTTCTCCGTCGAAAAATCTGAACCCACTTTATCGTACTAGTATATATTCCTTCTCTCCGTCGAAAAATCTGAACCCACTTTATCGTACTAGTCTCTATGCCTTCTCTCCGTCGAAAAATCTGAACCCACTTTATCGTACTAGTCTCTATGCCTTCTCTCCGTCGAAAAATCTGTTATACCTAACCAGAACCCACTTTATCGTACTAGTCTCTATGCCTTCTCTCCGTCGAAAAATCTGAACCCACTTTATCGTAATAGTCTCTATGCCTTCTCTCCGTCGAAAAATCTGAACCCACTTTATCGTACTAGTCTCTATGCCTTCTCTCCGTCGAAAAATCTGAACCCACTTTATCGTACTAGTCTCTATGCCTTCTCTCCGTCGAAAAATCTGAACCCACTTCATCGTACTAGTCTCTATGCCTTCTCTCCGTCGAAAAATCTGAACCCACCTCATCGTACTAGTCTCTATGCCTTCTCTCCGTCGAAAAATCTGAACCCACTTTATCGTACTAGTCTCTATGCCTTCTATCCGTCGAACATTTTTTTTTTAGAAAGAACCGATATTCTTATTCATTTAGGGATACAAAATACTAATCATACTTAAAGGAGAGAGATAGAGATAGAGAGAGAGAGAGAGGGAGAAGGAAAGGGGAGTGAAAAGGTGGAAGAGAGAGAATAAGAATAGAGAAAGAAGAAGAGAGAGGAAAGGAGAAGGGGAGAGGAAGAGAGAGACAAAGAGAGTGGAAGAGATCGACAGTGAAGAGAGGGAGAGTTAATGAAAGAGAGAGAAAGTGAGTGAAAGAGACAGGCAGTGGAAAAGACAGAAACTTGGAAGAAGATAGGGAGGATTAGAAAGAGAGTGGAGGAGAGGCAGAGTAAAGGAGTGGTAGAGAGATAGAAAAAGTTCAAGAGAGAGAGAGAGAGTTTAAGTAACGGAATTACACGGGATCAAGAATTTTAGTGAAATTGAATTATTCCTCGCGTAAGTCAGTGGGGGTAGCCATACAAAAGATAACTAATTTTGGTTTCGAATGCTATGTTATATTAAATATTTGGACAGGATTTGGTAGTCAGTGTAAGTGCGGTTTATGTATATATATATATATATATATATATATATATATATATATATGTATATGCATATATATATATATATATGTCACTATGTATATATATATATATATATTCATATATATATATATATATATATGTCACTATGTATATATATATTCATATATATATGTCACTATGTATATATATATATATATATATATATATATTCATATATATATATATATATATATATGTCACTATGTATATATATATATATATTTATATATATATATATATACATATACATAGTGATATATATTCATGTGTATCACTATGTATATATATATATTCATATATATCATTATGTATATATATATATTCATATATATATATATATATATATATATATATCACTATGTATATATATATATCACTATGTGTATATATATATATATATTTATATATATATATATATGTACATATTCATATATATATATATATCACTATCTATATATATATATCACTATGTATATATATATATATATTTATATATATATATGTATATATTCATATATATATATATATATATATGAGAAAGAAGTAGTATTACTACGAATCTAAAAGCAAAATTAAGTTTTAAAAAATCACTTAAAACTAATAATAATTTAAAATTGTTCACGTGGACCTGTGAAGTAACGGATTTAAGTTGTTGAGAATACTCCGTTTTATGTGATTACAGGTTCAATTCTGATTACATGCCATAAAAACTAAGAATAAACGTAAAAATATTACTTGAAACTAATACCCAATCATGGAAGACAAAACCAGAACAATCTACCCTCATCAATTAAGGATTGGAGTTTGAAGATATTTACCTGAAGAAAGTCGGAGGTTAGATTAACAAATGAAAAGTATATTTCAGTAAAAATGTATGATTGTTTACAGCACAAAACTCGAGAGGATATATAGAACAAATAAATGTTACCAAACGCAATAAAAGTTATTTTCTACCTTGCTACATAGTTTTAATTTACGAAACTGTTTTATTAATATTTTTTTTCAATACAAGATTTCGTAAATATCTTGTCTCGTGATACACTCATGATTCAATATGGCCGACCAATCTCTGTTGTTGGAGTTTTTTTTTTTTTACTTTACCACTAATCTTAAGTCCGACTGTCAACCTGTGACATTAATGTTAGTGGTAGGCATTTTATTGTCTTTTAAGCTTGAAATTAGCGTCCATCTCCAAAAAGATGAAACGTCATCTTTTATTTACCTGTTTTTACCTAAGTAAAAGTGACGATAAAATATTCATAGATGATAAATCTTACAATCAGTTTCTGAACTTTACAACTATGCAGGGCGATAAGTTTATTGCGTTTAGTAAACGTTATTTGTTGTATTCGATTTATTGTCCCTTAACAATACTACATCATTACCGATATTTTTAACGTACGGTTGAGATATCTTTGTAGACTTCCATTTTAAACATATATAAAATATCTCTTTTGTGAATTTATGCTTTTGAATTTATAATTTTGTTTTTTATCATATAGCATTTCTCTCGCTCTCTCACACATTTGAATATTACTTAAAACTGTTTTTCTTTAAAATGTTTCTATAACACTGGTTCTTCCCAAAATCTTATACCCCAAAACTGGATCCCTAAAAAGAAACCTCCAAAACCTTAACATTTTTAGAATAAAAAAAAAACAATCGTCGCAGTTTTGTTTAATAAGAATTCCAATTCCTCTGCAACTATCGTCGCATTTTCATTCTTTTTTGTTAATGTTAAATGTTTTTATTAATATCTTATACACTTTAACACATTAATGAAAAAAACAGCTGTCGCAGTTTTAAAAAATAAAAATTACAATTACTCTGCAACTATTGTCGCATCTTTTTAATAAAAAGTACAATTCCTCTAAGTTGCGTTAGTTTCAGCGTCCCAAATTTTCTTCCCTTACATGATTGACTACTTATGCAAAAGCACCCTTTCAACTACCCCCTACACACAAACAGACAGACGGAAATACTGGTACTCTTTGTATAATACATAACTGCTTTTCTGAATGCAATTCTTGTTTCCACAAATAATTATAATAGTTAATCCGTGAAAACAATATGGCGCTGTTCAAGCGGGAACAGGATCTGAAATTTAAAACAAAAAAACACGTTATACAAAAACGAATCACGTATTTTTGTGGGGAAATAATAGCATGCGAAAACAACGAATAATTTAATTCCTTCGGATTAGGGTTTAAAATATTCTTAAAATACAGACTTTTAGGTACGAATTTGAATTCACTCAACGATTAATATATTCGATGTAGATCTTATGAATTCGATATTTTAGGAAAGCTATGATACGCTTATTTCATTTTTCTAAATCAAATAATAAATTTGAATACGGAAATACATACGAAGAAATATAATCATAATGTTCATACTTACAGTGTATTTCAAAATTTCACTGTATCTTATCTCATGCGTAGTTAGTATGGGCAAACTTAGGAAGTTTTCCAAGGCGATGGGAAACAGTTCTCCTTTAAACAACGATTGAACAGCTTTGTACTAATAGGAACTACTTACAGTTGCAGCTTTTTAAGCACTATTTTATTTATCTTCCTCCCACAAGGTAAGATGTGACACAAGGTCGGAAAAGTGGGATTTGAAAAGCCAGCGCTCGAGAAGGTGTGCACTTTAGCCATTAAAAATTGCCTGGACAGCTCCGTCGGCATTCCCCGGTAGGGGCGCCTCATGCAGTAAACAATAAACTACCCCCTTCTCAAAGGGTGAGTAGTCAAAGCATGGGAGGGTGGACCTCCTAAAACTGCACAGGACAAACCCACAGACCGGCGGAATAAAGCCCCGAAAACCAAGACGATACAAGTATATGGAGTGCAGTATCCATCGGAACAGATACTACACTTTGATCTTGGCCAAAAGACTAAGGTTATTTATCTACCTCCCACAACGGTAAGATGTGACACAAGGTCGGGAAAGTGGGATTTGATAAACCAGCGCTCGAGAAGGTGAGCACTCTGGCATTAAAAATTGCCTGGCCAGCCCCGTCGGCATACCCGGGTAGGGGCGCCTCAGGCAGTAAGCAATAAACTTACTCCTCCTTAAAGAGGGGAGGCAAAGCCTGGGAGGGTTGACCTCCTAGAACTGCACAGGACAAACCCACAGACCGGCGGAATCAAGACCCGAAGGCCAAGACGATACGAGTCTATAGGGTGCAGTATCCATCGGAACAGATACTACACTTTGATCTTGGCCAAAAGGCTAAGACGCTAAGCACTAGGATTGAAATGTTGTCATGACCTGTTGCAGATACTAAAGAGTATGGTTTCTATGGATATTATTTGCAAATTATTTGCAGTGGTTTGCGATTGCTTTCTGCGAAAATATTTAGCACAGAGTTTGAGAAGTTGGTCTTTTTTATTTACAAAATGGCTTCCCATTATTTAAACCAAAAAAGATAAAAGGTTAATGAGATAGACTAACTGATGGTTGAAACATGAAAAAATTATGAGTAGATTGACAATGATTGTCAGAATACACCAAGTGCTTATCCTTCTTGAAACCGTTAATGAAAGGAATCTATTAAACTTTGATGTGAAGACGATAAAGTTGCCATGTGAAAGGGTTAAGTCTCGTTGTAATATATTCCACAGAGAAGATCTTGTAAAGATGTTCGATTCGTGGAAATTCCACCGGGCGCTTAACACACGGATAAAGAATGGGCAGTATCTCTCGTTGTGCTAACAGAAAATGTTCTTGCTATGAATATCTTACAATGAAGAACAAGTGATTGGAGCTCAGTCGAGCATCTTCCATGGTAAAAACGATAGAGTAGAAGAAAAGTATCAACCTATCTCCTGTATAATACGCCTTCAGCATGTATAATACGCTTCCTACATGTATAATATGCCTTCAAAATGTATAATACGCTTTCAACATGTATAATACGCTTTCAACATGTATAATACGCTTTCACCATATATAATACGCTTCCTACATGTATTATACGCTGTCAACATGTATAATAGGCTTTCACCATATATAATACGCTTCCAACATGTATAATACGCTTTCAACATGTATAATACACTTCCTACATGTATAATACGCTTTCAACATGTATAATACGCTTTCACAATATATAATACGCTTCCAACATGTATAATACGCTTTCAACATGTATAATACGTTTAAACATGTATAATACGCTTCCAACATGTACAATACGCTTTCAACATGTATAATACGCTTTCACAATATATAATACGCTTCCAACATGTATAATACGCCTTCAACATGTATAATACGCTTCCAACATGTATAATACGCCTTCAACATGTATAATACGCTTCCTACATTTATAACACGCCTTCAACATGTATAATACGCCTTCAACATGTATAATACGCTTCCAACATGTATAATACGCTTTCCAGATGAAGTTTCACATTTCTAAATTTCGATTTAATCAAATGCGGTATAATTTCTAAAGTCTGTAATTCCTATCTTCTCTCCGGATTGTATAAGCCATGTTTTTTAATCTCGAAACATTGTTTGTACAAAATGCCCATGTATTCTTCTAATTAAACGCTGATTTGCTAACAAATAATACGTATAAAATAAGGATATATTACCTTCCTTCCAGTGCTTTCGTATAAACACTATTATTGGTCTATTGGTCGCCATTAATTCGCTGTGTTGATACCTCGTTGTAATACAGATTCCTATTCCGGTGACTTCTTTCTAAGAAACTCTCTTCATGCTGACTATTTTCCGCATTTCATCTTTGTAATAAATCGTAATGCTAATATATATATATATATATATATATATATATATATATATATATATATATATATATATATATAGTCTCGGAAGTTTCTCAACCATTAAAACTATATTAAAAAAAAAAAAAGAAGAAAAAAAAAACTTATAGTCTCAAGTCTTCCAGTGGAAAATCACTCATGTAAGTCAATTTATTTTTTACAGTTATTATATTAGTTTATTTCTAACACTATTTCAAGGGATCATCAGTTGTTTACCATGAAAAACTGTTTCGGGAATTTAAAAACAAGACAGTATTTAATTTCATGGCTTCCCAGCAGAGTTGATCAGACCCCACTTCCCTTAAAAGACAAACATAAACGTTCCTTATACTAAATCTACGTTTTGTTCCATATAAATGTTTTGCTAACTTATATTAGTTATTTAAGACACAAAAAAAAAAAAAGAAATTGTCTTTACCTGTGCTGTTCGTCTGTCTAATAAAATTTATCCGTTACTTACAAAAATGTTGCTGCATTTTAAAGTGTTTGGACGAATCCATGACACTATTATTTAAGTGATTGATGTATTATTTTTAGTTTTATATTATAAATATAAAAAACATCAACACATCAAAAAATAAAAGATAAATAAATAAATAAATATATATATATATATATATATATATATATATATATATATATATATATATATATATACATATATATACCTTTAGTTCCTCCTTCTCTCCCTCGTCCTCCTTTGTTGTCCATCTCCCCGTTGTCGTCAACCTCAAATAAATATTCATCTTCCTTGTTCACTTACAGTTTATCTAATCTGCGTTCACAACTGTCGAGTTTTTTCTATTGTCAGTGTTTCAAATCGGCGTCTATAAGTTAAACGTTAATTTATTCTCTTTTTCATTCTTTTTCTTCTTCTTTGCCGACTCCCGGTGTTTCAAATCGGCGTTCATAACTGTCGATTTTCTTCTTCTTCTTCTTCCTCTTCTTCTTCTTCCTCTTCTTTTTTAACATTTCTTTCTTTCTTTCTACTGTATTTTTATTGTTTTTCTTATTATAATTAGTAGATGTGTTATATATACGTTTATATATATTCTATATTATTATTATATATCCTATGATTAGTTCTATCAGTTTATTTTGATTAATTTGATAAGATATAAATATATATATATATATATATATATATATATATATATATATATATATATATATATATATATATATATATATATATATAAGAGGTTTATGTAGTCCTTCCTTCATATGCACGCATGAACTTGAGTTGAACACGGTTCTGAAGAAGAAGAAGAGTTCCCGAACATTAAAAAAAATATTATATCATACGGAATTTCCACCAGACCATCTTGATGCAGGTATTACATAACATTGTAACATTGTGTAGATAGACAGATATATGTGTGTTTTGAAAGGAAAAAAACAACAACAAAAAATAATAATAAATATATATATATATATATATATATATATATATATGTATGTACACATTGTATTAAGGTTGAAACTAATTCATTTGTTCCACCATTATATGTCTTATTTGCTCCAACTTGTGTCTATCCGTCACACCTCTGCATTGTATTGCCTTCTGAATATCACATTTATATATATATATATATATATATATATATATATATATATATATATATATGTATAGAGAGAGAGAGAGAGATTTTTAATTAACTACTCCACAAATAAATGTTTGTATATATAGATTTTTTTAATTCATAAATTTATTTTTGCGTGCACAAAAGGAAGACATGGACAACTGTTTCAGATTTTCAGCCGTCATCAGCATGACTATCCGGGCATATATATAGTTTAGTAATATATATATATATATATATATATATATATATATATATATATATATATATATATATATATATATATATATATATATGGTTTTAGTAATATATATATATATATATATATATATATATAGTTTTTGTAATACATAATATTTTTTTTAATAAAAAAGTGTGTTTATTTATGCCTTAAGACGATATCCTTTGAGGAGAATTACGAGCCTAACGCATATGCCCACGTAGCCGCTAGAAATCAGCACAGACAGTAATTGAAATTAAAGTACACTTACCCGAGAGGCGCAGGCAAGCGTCTTGTTGTCGAAAGGGATCGACGCTCGAGCGGAACTTTGCATAATCGCTAGTGACAACAATCTTGTAATATATATTTATATATATATATATATATATATATATATATACATATATATATATTTTTTGTAATGTGTAACAATAAGGCGGTGTCTCTCTAAAAAACCGATCCGTTAACAACTTATTTACACTGGAAGATTTCTGAGAACTAAAAGTTTCTAAGTAGCTAAAAATAAAATGCTGAAACAGAAGCCGAACCAGTTAATTGAATTACATTCAGTTCAGCGTCCTTCTGGGACATTCGTATCGGCACTAATAAGATGATAAGACGCAATAACTACGACATAATTATCGATGGCAGAAAAAAGGAAGTGTATATAAATCGATGTAGCCATACTGAGAGAGAGAAAAAAACACCTCTGCGACTGGAAAAGGGGTCCAAATATAACAAGCCTGTAATTGGAATTCGCATGATGTGCGGTGAGTTATATATATATATATATGTGATCATCAAGACTTGGATATCATTAACATAGGAATATAAATGTTCACCAGGTGTATCCTGGCAACCTTAACAACTACGCTGTTAAACAGCTCACCTTACTGTGTGCAGCCCACGTGTAAAGCAAAGTGTTTCAATAAGTTGATACCAACCTACAGCACGATGTTCATAAAGGGAACGCAGTTCATCAGAATAGGTAACACAAACTATAGTCCCTGTGGCTCCCTGAGACGAAATTCACCTACATTGACGTTTTTTTTGTTTGTTTTTTTTGTTTGTAAAACTTAATTATGTTCTACAAAACCAAAACCAAAAACAAAAACAACAGCCCCTCTCCCTTTCTCCCTCCCCTTTTTTATTTTTATTTTTCCTACCTTACTCCCGGTCCTGGATATGACCTTAAACTACATCCGATGGTGAGATCCGGCTTACGGACTTTGGGGAATGTGGAGCCTCCTCTTAATTACCATTGCTCCCAGGTCCACCCTGACCCGGAGTGGTAGTACCTGTTAGGGTCCCAACTATGGGTTAAATAGAAACAGATATTAAAAGGGGAAGGAAACAAAAAAGAGAAGAAAACAAGACCAGATTCGGCATTAAATAACCCAAAAAGGGTTGATATGCCGTAAAACAAAACTACCAAACCAAAAACCCTGATTAAACATTTGAAGATATAAAGAACTTGAAGCATAAAAACTTTCACTATAATGACCAGATTCGGCATTAAATAACCCCAAAAGGGTTGATATGCCGTAAAACAAAACTACCAAACTACCAAACAAACTATAGTAATAGTAGCCAGGGTCGCACGCCGTAGTCGAGGTAGGAAGAATGTTAGGAACCGGAGAGGAATTTTTCATCTCCGCAGAATCAACTTAAGCGTAAATATTAGAGTTTTAAAATAAAACGTCGCCATCGGGTTCGAATGTAATCAGAGGTTTTGGAAAGAACTCAGACTCGGTCACAAAAGTGTAACAAAAACAAATAGGCAACAAATAAGTGGTACCAAAGGCAAATTTAATTATTCTTCTACTTACCTGGATAAGTGTATTTGTGTTTTAAATTAGTTTAAAGCGTTTTTTTAGTTCGGTTTAAAATTAGTGTTGAGATGTCACGTGATCAAATCGGCATTTTTTTTTGTTTTCAATACTAACATGGCGTCTCCATACTTTTTTGTAATGTAAGTAAAATACCCTTTAAAATAATTAAAACACAAATAAACTTATCCCGGTAGGTAGAAGAGTAACTTATTTTGCCTTTGGTAACATTTATTTGTTGTATATTTCTTTTTGCACCCCTTTTTCGTTCTGGTGTCTGTCGTTATAAATGTCCAATATATTATTTCGGCTTCGAATATTATTTTGAATATTATTTTGAATATTCGGTCAGGTTTTATTTGCAAGGGTGTACTGTATGTCTGAGCAAAGGCACTCGAGGATTACGTCTTCTTTCGTGTGAATCAGATGATGCTGGTGTCGGCATCAGTTTCCCCGATGTTTTTCTAGTTAGAAATCTTTCTGTAAAGACATCGGGTATTTACGTGGAACCAACTGAATTCGAACTTGGAACAACCAGGTCTCCAGTCCGTGTCGTTATCCACTTGACCACCGTCAACTTTCCTAGGATTACGTCTAAAAGACATTTAACCTCTCTTTTGTGAGCATTCAAACTTTCTCTTATCCTTGTATGCCTTGAATAATACCTGTTGAAGATGATTTCTGTTGTTATTGAGCGACATCGACATTGATGCAGTGTCGAACATGAAGATGTCGTTTTTTTTTTTCTTTTGATCAAGGTTTTCTCTCAGGTTTAGGGCATTTAGTATTCCTGGAAGGTTTAAGGTTGCTTCAAGTTGTCGAATCTGGATGCATGTAGGCATCGCGTGATCGTTTCGCATGGCAACAATGTTATCCTCACTCTGCATTGTGGTAGATGACTGAAGCTGCTTACTTAGCGTAGATTGTCCACAGCTGCATTGGCAAACACGACTAGATGCTACTGGATTCCGATGCAGATGTGTTGGGTTTCACTCGAGCCTCTTTAATACCTTTGGTTATCAGACTAATTCGCTTTGATTGGTCCTGCCAGAAGCCTAAATAACCGACAACATAGCTCTAACGCTACACGTTTCCACGTCGGGTACTTTCGGGAAAGGCCACGAGAAGGTTGCCAACATCCCTAAGTGAAAGTGATACTATGGAACCGACTAAATAACCGACAGCATAGCTCTAACGCTACCCGTTTCCACAGACTAACAACGTTGAGATGGGGCTGGTTTTTACAGCAGTGTTGAAGGTGATTGTCATGTGAGTCGCGATCGCTTAATAGATGCTCATTCGTTTGCGTACAATTTGTGGAAACATTGTTCAAGCGAATTACATCGCGTTTTCTTCTTTGATAACTAATGGTAAGAATCCGGTGAAATCATGTGTTTGCGTGTTCGTCCGAGCTGGCATGTTTTAAAAGATCGAATGATTTGATCGACAGTTAAATCGATCAATTAACAATCACCCGAACGCGTAAAAGAAGCTGATTAAAATTGATTACAAGAGGATCGAGTTAAGATTTCAGATCGAACATCAGAGAAAATCGAATTGCACTTCCAATTCTTATTGATTCTCGATGGATAATCAATAATTCCAAAAGGAAATCTATTCATTGATTGAATCAATCGCTAAATCATTGATCTTCCTACAAGGAATTCCTCGACAAAGAATTCAATTTCAAAATCGCAGCAAGTCTAATTCGATTAGGTTTTCTACTTTCATGCCTTCCGTTTGTGTTGATATCGATGAAGATTAAGTGGAAATCAACAAGATTTATAAACGAATGCCAAAAAAGGCAATGTTGTAGTCTGAAGAGAAGCAGTCGCGCGGTATTATGCTCCATTAATGAGAAGTTTTTGGAAGAAATCTCTGTTCATTAGAGTTCCGTTCGATTTCAGGAACATAGAGTAAGAAGAGAGATTTGATTACGTAATAAAATTGTTCTACAAGTATTTTTGGGTATTAGACTTGCAAACAACCATGCTGCAGTCAGCAGGAAAGGAGTCCCGTTGCATTGTGTTCCATAGGAAGTTGGAAATAAATATATATCATAAAATTAATCATGTTCATGGTTGTTTGTTCAGTTGTAGGATGAAGAAAGTAATGTTATTTGTAGTGGTGGTAGTCAGACGAGTTCTTGCTGTGGATGTCCAGCGAATAAAACATTTGAACTGGCATCCTGAATGTTACACCGGCCGTTCTTACACAGGAGAAACTACACCGGTTGTCACTATAAATAGTGCGAGTCACCAGAGACACAGAGAAGACAAAGCACAGTCTTGTAACTGTCTAGCCAAGTGCTAGTCACTTTCTTACTTTGTTAATACACTTGTTAAACCAACCCTCGACTTGACTTCCTTTATTTATTATTTACTGTTGGACAACTTCACAACACTGAAGATGCGTCCATCAAACTTTGAAATGTTTTTAAAAAAATAATAATGAGCCACCACTTACTAAGGTCTAACGAAGATACGGGTTAGGGTTAGGGTTAGGGTTAGGGTTAGGGTTACAAGATTATTTATTGGGTGATGATTAATACGATAAAAGGCTTAAAAGCGATGACACAAAAAGATAGAATTTAATTACTTAAGAGGGCGGGACAAACAGTATTTGTTCACATTGGACATAACGACCAACTATGTCGTAGTAAGCAGGGAAGAAGTCCCTTGGTGTTGTGTTCTAAAGAGGGGAAGTCGTTGTAAAAAAGCTCTGCACAAGAAAATTCTGCCTGGTGTTGGGTACAAGGAGAAAGAAGGGAAACTCATTTTCCGTTGAGGAACCAGATAGTGGAGCTCAGTCGAGCACCTGACACGAAAATATTGACAGAATAAAAAGAGACGAAAAACGTCTCTTTTTATAATTCAAGTGAAAGGTATTGGAAAGAAACTCTGTTCATGGGAGTTTCGTTTGGTTTTAGGTACATAAAAGGAGAAAGGAAATTACTTTTCGGTGCTTATAGGCGAATGCGTTACTGCTACGGTGGACAACCGTTTATCAAAGCCAGAAGCCATTCGAGGTTAAAGGTTACTGAGATGGAATGTTTATCAGTTGAAACATAAATAACCTCATAAGCTAGTTGAGAACGATAGTTGGGATGGACCATGTTCGAATACATGTTCAGAAGATTCATAACAAAAATCAGTTCACATTTGCATGTAGGATTGTGTTGCAAAAAGCATGTAGGATTGTGTTCAAAAAAATATATAGGATTGTGTTGCAAAAAGCATGTAGCATTGTGTTCTAAAAAGCATGTAGGATTATGTTCTAAAAAGCATGTAGGATTGTGTTCTAAAAACATGTAGGATTGTGTTTCAAAAACATGTAGGATTGTGTTCTAAAAAGCACGTAAGAGTGTGTTTCAAAACCTGTAGGATTGTGTTCAAAAAAGCACGTAAGAGTGTGTTCCAAAAAACATGTAGGATTGTGTCCCAAAAAGCATGTAGCATTGTGTTGCAAAAAGCATGTAAGATTGTGTTTCAAAAAGCATGTAAGACTGTGTTCCAAAAAACATGTAAGACTGTGTTCCAAAAAACATGTAGGATTATGTTCCAAAAAGCATGTAGGATTGCGTTCCGAAACCATGTAGGAGTGTGTTCCAAAAAGCATGTAGCATCATTGTGTTGCAAAAAGCATGTAAGACTGTGTTCCAAAAACATGTAAGACTGTTTTCCAAAAAAACATGTAGGATTATGTTAAAAAAATGTAAGACTGTTTTCCAAAAAACATGTAGGATTGTGTTCCAAAAAGCATGTAGGATTGTGTTCAAAAAAACATGTATTAATGTGTTTCAAAAAGCATGTAAGATTGTGTTAAAAAAACATGAAGGATTGTGTTCCAAAAAACATGTAGAATTGTGTTCCAAAAAGCATGTAAGACTGTTTTCCAAAAAAACATGTAGGATTATGTTAAAAAAATGTAAGACTGTTTTCCAAAAAACATGTAGGATTGTGTTCCAAAAAGCATGTAAGATTGTGTTAAAAAAAACATGCATGAATGTGTTTCAAAAAGCATGTAAGATTGTGTTAAAAAAACATGAAGGATTGTGTTCCAAAAAACATGTAGAATTGTGTTCCAAAAACATGAAGGATTGTGTTCCAAAAAACATGTAGAATTGTGTTCCAAAAAGCATGTAAGATTGTGTTCCAAAAATCATGTACGATTGTGTTCCAAAAAAGCGAATCCCTGACAAAAAAGCCCTCCTCCTGTAAATTCAACTTGACACTAGGCACATGGAGGAAGATGAGAAATTATGTTTTGCTGTTGTAGTAGTCAGACGGAAACTTCATAAAAGTTCCGTTTTGTTATTGGTACACGGGTATGCTATTTGCAATAGTGGTAGCTCTACGAGTTCTTGCTGTGAACTTTTAAAGAGTGGAACCAGATAGTTTAGCTCAGTCGATAACCTACGGCAAACAATGCGATAGAGTAGAGAAATACGATCAATGGCTCTTATATGATAAAAGGACTGTAAAGAGAAGACCTTATACTACTTGATTGCGAAGTGGGTGTTGTACTCTCTCAAGGCAGGAAAGGGTTCTTTGATCGGCACCATTGCTACTTGAATGTGTCATATTAACGAGAAAACTATTTTAAACTGAAACGCAATTATCCAGCTCATATTTCACGGTTTTTAATGTATGATAGTAGGATTGAGCTACAGACAAAATTTCCGAATTTTTTTATTTAGTTTAAGAATAAAAATGCTTATACGGGTCTATCTCCAAAAATCTTATAAGAGTTCTGACATATAATTGTTTTCCGAATGTCTGGCAAAAAACGAAGAATCCATGATATTATTTGACTCCCTTTGATCTTAATCGAATATATTTATCTAATGTACCCTGTAGTTTTAATGCATATTTGGTAAATAGGGTCTATCTTTAAAACCCTGAAATGAGTCGGTAACATTCATTTTCATGAATAGTCAGAGCAATATTATTGCACCCCGTCAGGCATTATTTCCTTGTTTCTTTGTATTGCCTGTGCCATAGTGGATATATCATTCGTGATGGAGTGCCGATCCTTTGTGCAAATATCCTTGCCACAGACAGTTCGTGCCTCTTTATATATTGAACTGAGAATCGTCTTTATCCAATCTTGGGGAATAGGTACACCCAGTCAAACATCAGCTATTCGACAAAGAGTTTACGCCGCGGTCTTTCGCCATAGTCTGAATTGATTTTAAGTGCCCTCAAATTACACGTTCACAGTCGAACACACTAGTCATGCAGTTTAGATATATGAGTGCGCTTTGGTGTATGCAGCCCTTAGAAAAAAAATTTATAAATAATGTTAACATTCAGGGGGTGCATATATATATATATATATATATATATATATATAATAAATAAAAAATATAATAATATATATAATATATATATGATATATATATATTATATAATATATAGATATAATAAATATATATATTTATAAAATAAATAAGTAAATTAACACTAATCATAATAAAATAAATGAAGAAACAAATATATTAATAAATATATAAGTTATAAAAATTTTTTTTTAATTATTTTAATGTATTAATAGAAAAATAAAATAGAATAACAAATTTTACTATATAGATTTACTTTTACCCTTCTACAATGGAATGATATATATCCAAAAGTAAGGTAAAAGATTTAAAAGTTTCAAATAAGTGTTGAAAATCCTGTAAAAGAAATTATATATTGGGGATTTATTATTTAGTTTTATATTTGTATGTATAAGGGAGATAATTCATTACTATTTAGCAAGAGTTGTCCCACTTCTCGGAAAGAAAAAAAATTGAACTAAATTTTTTTTTTTAATCGTTACTTAATTAAACTATGAATTTTAATAACATTTTACTAAAATCATAACAACATTAAATAGTTTCATATTAATTAGACAAGGATGATATTAACAATTAATTAAACAAGAATTGAAAATATTAGTTATGTTCATTAAATTTACTGCGTGCAACAAAAGATCTGGCCATGGTATAAATCAAAACATATGTTACCGTTAATCATAAAAATAAATTTGAAATTTTTTTTTTATTTAAATAAATAAATTACAAAAAAGTAAATATTGTAAGAATAAAATAAGATAACAATAGTATATATATATAAAAATATTAAATAAATATTAGAAAAACGAATATTAAATAAATATTAGAAAAAATTAATTGAACACCACTCATGGCTGTTATCTTACCCCTCGGAATAAACAAAAAATGTTTTCTTCTTTCTTTTCTCTCTTTTTTTGCTATTCTTTTTCTTTTTAATTTTTTTATATGAATATGTGGCATTTCATCTGTGGGTTCAAATATATAATATTCAGAAAAAATAAAAAATAAAATATAAATAAAAAAATAAAAAATAAATTAAATAAGTAATTAAACTCATAAAACACAATCAGTTATAGTTTTAGTTTTATTACATTTGCTGCGGATATTAATATTTACTGCGTCATAAGCAATATTGCCAACCACACGTTTTTTTTTTAATTTGAAAGAAGAGGTCTTCCTCGAAATATAGTATGGAACACGGTCGCACAGATTACATCAGTGTTGAAGTCTCGCCTAATCAAGTAAGATTTGCTATGTGAAAAAAAAAATTATTAAAAATGTTTTTGAAAAATATATAATTAAAATCACTTGTTTTTGTCTTACTTCTCAACGCCGACATATTTCAATTTCTTGCATTGTGATAGCCTTCTAATACTCCTCTATATACGTAGTACACACAATGCTTCAAGCGAACTACCTCTCCTTATCATATATATATATATATATATATATATATATATATATATATATATGCATCAATTTTCAGTATTTACTTTAACAGTGCTCGATACGTAAGTAGAGCTAGGTAGTAAGCTATGAAAATATATTTATGGCAATTAAGCTCCCGCGTTTATATATATATATATATATATATATATATATATATATATATTTAGAGAGAGAGGGGGGGGGGGGGAGAAAGTATATAATACGGATTTCTAATCAAGGTTAGTCCACTTTAAAGAATATAAAACGTGTTTCGGAGAAAGAACTTATTCTAACATAAAATTGGGACCTTTATTCAATTTCCACTTATTATCCAAAATGTTATCAAAGGATTTATAAAAAAAATGCAAACTGGACTATCTTTAATCAATTTCATTTTATTTACGTATATAATTTATATACGCATATTTACGATAGAAAATAATAAGTATGTTGCTTTTATTTCATTTTCTTACATGCATTCAGTGTGTGTGTGTGTGTGTGTGTGTGTGTGTGTGTGTGTGTGTGTGTGTGTGTGTGTGTGTGTGTGTGCCGGTACTCCACGAGCCGTGTGAGTCCCAGGTGTCTCATGACAGATTATTTTCATTAAAGATAAGTAATAGTTTCGCTTTGATGGTCAACTTAATTAAATCCACAGACAAAGGCGGATCCCCAAAAGTAGGAAATAATAAAAGTAAAAGACAGTATATAAGTCTGACAATTATTAAGAAAGAGAGAGAAGCATTTAAATCATTGAAGGCGTGTTTGCAAACTGCATAGGGAATTGTTCGACTTTAAAAGTTTTCTCGAAACACATAAACTCTACTACAAACACCAACACATATATAACTTATTTTGTTAGATCGTGAGAAAAATCCCAGCAGAGTGCTCGATTAATTGAGAATTAAAATGAAGAGCCTAATATTATTTTTTTTTTAGTCACAGAAAATTAATACAACCGTTGATTATGACAAAATAAGCTGAAAAGAGCCGGATAGTTAAGTCCTTCTGAGCTTGAAACCGACAGTACTGATGTTGTACTAATTTTTTGTGCCAATAAATAAATATATATATATATGTATATATATATATATATATATATATGTATTTATATGTATATATATGAACTATAGAATGTGTTATTCCACTAACCCTGTCTTTATTCACTTTACAAAAAATATGAATATTTCACAGACCGTTTCGTTGACACAGGAACAACCATAATATAGATTTATATATCCAAGATCTTCCATAAATGCGACTCTAAAACAGAAAAAAAGATTGTTTGCATGAAAATCATTACAAAAAACTAAAAAAACAACATTCACATTGTGATAGGATTTATAACTGCATATTCAATACTAGACCTTTATGTTCTGTTTATTAATTCGAAGCCATCTTTAATATTGACGATGCTGGGAGAATATACGTATATTTTACTTCAATTTCAGGTCATAAAATGGTTTAGAGATTTGAAACACCCCCGTATTTTATAAAGAGGTATTCCTTGAAATATATCATAGAACACGGTCAAGTAAGCTTTGCTATAAAAAAATTTTTTTTTTAAATCACTTGTTTTTGTTTCACATTGGCACATTACTACTTTTGTAAATTTTACCATTTAAAAGATGTTCTAACATAAGTTGAATAAAAGAATTCAATAGAGAAAAGAATTGCTCCACAGTAAATCTTAAGTTATGTTAAGTAATACATTTTTAAAAAGATCGTTTGCGCGTTTTAGCGTCAATAATATGTATGTTTTTTTTTATATAAAATGCAAAACTATTGAACATATCAGTATGATATATGGAATAGTTATTCGATGCAACAAGGTGTGTAAAGCGGGATAATTCTTTATCAAAACTATTCAATTGAGGAGGGTATCAACGAAATTGTACCATACCCCTCACAGAAAGAAAGAAAAAACATTACGTTTAAAGCAAATGTTATATTAATTGTGTATGCCCGTCCTAAGCCGGGTATTATACTAGTATATTTATGAAGTGAGTTATGCTTATACGTTTATATTTTCGTATTTACAGGATTAACTCTAAACTAATGAACAGATCATAAAGAATTTTGAAACACAGTTCTCCTTGGCCTTTTGGCTAAGATCAAAGTGTAGTATCTGTTCCGATGGATACCCCATAGACTGGTATTGTCTTGGCCTTCGGGGCTTTATTTACGCCAGGCTATGGGTCTGTCCTGTGCAGTTCTAGGAGCTCCACCCTCCCAGGCTTTGCCTCCCCTCTTTGGGGAGGAGTAAGTTTATCGCTTACTGCCTGAGGCGCCCCTACTGGGAATGCCGACGGGGCTGCCCAGGTAATTTTTAAACCCCACTTTCCCGACCCGACCTTGGGTCACATCTTACTTGTGGGAGTAAGATAAAAACTGGCCTTGTGCCTAACTCCTGGAGAAGAGTAAATCAATACTAGGCGTAAAAGGTGTTTTAATATCAGCTACATTTATTTGAACTTAGTTGTATGCAAAAGGTGGTAGAGCCGTTCATAAAAATTTAGATTCATCCGAATTTTTTTGAAATTTTAAAACATCGATTAATAAATATTCTCCGAAATTTTAGTTTCTCTTTAGTTTTTTAAGAGTTGTTTTGCGAAATGTAATATGAGTACAACTTCTAAGTTGAACATTCAAATATATCATTTTTGCATTGAATTTGATCCAGTGAGTAGATACCAATTGAGGAAGATTCCATAGATTTCACACTCAGTTCTGAAGACAACTTAAGCTGACATTTTAAACATTTTCTAGAAACAAAATCATGTAATAGATTTCTAGCAAAATTAAAATAGTGTTTCTAGATATGTTTAGTAGCGTTACATCTGGATTTTAACATTAACAGTATTTACAAAGTCTTAATATATATATATATACATATATATATATATTAAAAGTGGTGTACTAAAAGCGTACTTTTAGGAAAGGTAAAACCTATTGTGAAAAGTATACAGCTCAATATCCAGGATAGAGCAGATAGATATGAAGAAGAATGGAAAGGAATTGCCTGGCTAAAAGAACATTTAACTTGAATAAATTGCCTTTTTGCGGAATATACCTTGCTCTGAGCAATTGAATTGAAATTTGATTTGGCTTTTGCTTCTCTAATTCCTTTCTATTCTTCTTCATATATATATATATATATATATATATATATATATATGTGTGTGTGGGGGGGGGTGTCTGTGTGTGTATGAGTGTGTATATTTATGTATATAAAATCTGGATATGTACTACTCGTCACTAGTTTTTCCAACGTTTTTATTTCGGTTACTACAAACAACATCAGAAAAGCTCATTTCTGACATCCTCTACCTCATTTCTAACGGATTACTATTTTCTTCATCATTCTTTAATTGGAGCGATACAATAATGTCGGGATATTAACAACTCACCACAAGCGTTTTAGACAGATGTTTTTTTTACTTTCAGTAAGTATATATATACAGGGTGGCGCAAAAGTCGCACATTGGTTTGTTTAGGTGATAGAGACTAGGCTTTTCTGAAAAATAATACATTTACTTTGTAATTTTGTTGCAGTAGTTTTTAAAAATAATATCCTTAAAATGGGCACCATTTTCGGCCCCACAAAGACCGAGTTAGGGCATTTTCCATTACACTCCTTAGAATAACTAACTCTAGTTCTTGGATTTCATGTCCGATATTGTTTTTAAGCTTTTGAATCGTTGTAGGCTTGTTCACATATACCCTTTACTTAAGATAATGCAAAGAAAAAAGTCAGGGGCTGTTAAATCCGGTGAACGTAGAGGCCAGGTAAAATCAGAAAATCTGCTAATTAAGCGCTCGCCAAACAATCCTGCAAAAGTCACGCATTAGTCTGAATCAGTTGTTACTGACTCAAACTAATGCGTGACTTTTGCGCTACCCTGTATATATATATATATATATATATATATATATATATATATATATATATAAATATAAAATGGCCCCAAAAATATCATTTATGTATTAATCAACGTTTCGTCCTTATTTAAAGACTTCCTCGGGATGATTGATTTTAAGAAATAACACACAAGTACGAATATTTGAAAAAGTTTGGTCCTTTTGTGACGCAAAAAGACGTACCTAACTTTTTCAAGTATTTGTACCTGCGAAACATATATATGTCTAAAGATACGAAAATATTTATTTATTAATAATAGTTATATAGATTGAGTTGTTTATGTGAGCAAATTTTAATTTCGAATGTTGTGTCTTAATGTTGTAGAAAGATTGAAGTGAGAAAATGTACGAGTGTTATGAGTAACTGTTAGTGTGTATACGTGCGTGTAGCAGAGTTAAAAATTGTGTAAGTGTCGCCTTTTTCTCACTGTGCGTTCGCGTATGACAATGTGTGTGAGTTACTTTTGTAAGCATTGTGTTCGTGCTGGTTTTGTTTCATTTTACTTCAGTCGATGTTCTCAGAAATCAAGAGCCCTCTTCCTGGGGCTAACACTTGTTGATCTCTATATGAGTTACATAGATATTCGAATATTCTATTAGAGTTCTCCTCTACTTGTCAAACGTTGAGTTAGTAAAGAAGTTAAGAACATTAACACACGCATATATATATATATATATATATATATATATATATATATATATATATATATATATATATATATATATATATATATAGTCTAAAGAAGCTTTGGGTTATTTTAAACAAAAAGACAAAAAAAAAGGAAAATGCAATTTAAATTCCCAGAGAAACTAACTAAATCCAAAATAGTGTAGACTTAACATTTGTTGGAAAATTCATAAATAAATAATATATAATAGTAAGTAAATAAAATAAAAAGGGGAATTTAGTATCTAACAGTGAAACAAAAGCAGGAGACCTTAACGTAAGCATCTAATATTAACATATATATATATATATATATATATATATATATATATATATATATATATATTCACAAACACACATATATCTGTCTGGTCTATAGTTTCAATCGTGCAAGCGACAGAACAGTTATAGCATATCTTTATTGTTGTCTCTTGTTCCTACTGGATTTCAGGACAAGAATTTATCTAGTCTGGTGGAGTATCCAGCTGAGTGATGATACTTGCGGTAACATTATTTGGAGAAGGTGCACCATTTCGCGCATGGGCCAGTGTATAGCCGGATCGAATGGATCTTATTTTTGCTTCGAATACTATGTTATTTTGAATATTTGGTCAGGGTTTCCTTGCAGAGGGAAGTATAATCATGGCAGGTTGTTCTGACAAACCATTGTACAGAGAGACCGAAGACACTCGACGATAGCGTCTATAGTAGGTAATTCAAACACTCCTGTAGGTAATTAAAATCTTCTTGTCAGTATGCATATGCGTGTTAGAGGGGGTGTGTTAGTTGAGAATTGTTGTCATCTTTGCCTAACCGTTCAGAAGTCAGGGGAGCTAAGCGTAATATCGTGTTTAGCACTGTCCTGCTTTTTTAGCTTAACTGGTTGAGTATTGAAAGTTCTTGTTATTCAAATCCTCTACGTTGATAGCGAACAGTTATATATTTTAAGAGATAACCATCTGCTCTATAAAATGTTAAAAACTGTGTAACCTTTGTGAGAAGAACGCATGCACTATCAGTGATCTCTACATTAATATCTAATTAATTACGAGCGAATAATGAAGATCCTTTGCCAAAGTCATTAGATAGAGATACGTGTCGTTTAGTGTGGACGCCATTTTGTCTCACCCACAAACTACGACACCGTTTGTTTGCTTTTATTTTAATTTTATTTTTTTTTCATTATTTGTGCGACTAGGGTTTGCCAAGACTGTGGCAAAATATTATCCCGATAAGCTTAAAATGAAAAGGAATTACGACTATTGTATTTGTACCAATTAACTAATGGAGGTGACCTTTCCTCGAAAGAGGAAATCGTACCGATACTTTGTCTGGTTAGTAGTGCTTCACTCATAGATTCTATGGATGGACGTAACTATGGCGTCCGACTGTTCTCGGACATATCTGTCTTGAAAAAGTTAGGTATGTGAATATGTTTATATATTTTTTTATGTACAGAATCTACGTCTAAAATTATAAACCTATTACCGTTGAAACTCAGCTTTTAGGCGTAAAGGATCCAAATGTGAAATATATTTAGTTTAATTTAGTTTTATGCAAAGTGGTTAAAAGACGTAAATTTCTTATACCTCCAATTCTTTGTTTAATTTTAACAATTACTTATCGAACCCTGAATTAAAATGTATTTGGGGCATTTTAAAGAGGTTTCAAGGGGCATACTAAGGACCTCTGATTTGAAAATTCAAATACATCACATTTACATTGAATTTGATTCCTAATCATTTATCACCAATTAACCACAATTCATTAACTTTTAATTTATTCTCAATGACCCTTAAAATGATTAATCTAAAGTGAGACATTTCTCGACTCAGAATCATGTAATTAATATCTATCAAAAATCAGAATAAGGATGCTAGACTTAAGATTTAGTATTATTATATAGTCATTTTAATCTTCGTAAAGAGACATTAAAGTTATCTTTTTTAAGCGGAACTAACTTTCCCCGTACTGGGACCGGTATTGTATTAGTGTTATACTAAACTAGACATTTTAGAAAAAGTACAATATTTTTCGATATACCTTAGACGCGTCCTCGTATCTATATAAGAGGTTCGGTTCTCCGGCCGTTCACGCTTGAGCCGGAGATAGCCTTTTTATCGCTAAACACGCAGATCTTATTTTCAAGGTGTCAAAATATCTATATAATTAGCTACGATTTTTTTTATGATAATGAATTACCATTTACTAAGGCCAAAGGCCACTCGAGGATAAGAATTAATAAGAGTGTCCGTTTTCATGATGAACAAAACTATGAGCGTATTAGAAAAGATTGGTGCAGTGAACAAAATTTGATTACTTAAGTAATCGTGAAGTACTTAAGTAATCAAAAAGTATGAGTAAGCACTGAATTTGAAAACGACCCTACATGTATTCTGTTACACAGATGGAAGGTTCTTGGAAATAAACTCTGTTCATGGAAATTCCGTTCAGTTATATGTATTATTTACTCCTCTCCAGGAGTTAGGCACAAGGCCAGTTTTATCCTACTCCCACAAGTAAGATGTGACCCAAGGTCGGGTCGGAAAGTGGGGGTCGAAAAGCCAGCGCCCGAGAGGTGAGCACTCTGACCATCAAAAATTGCCTGGGCAGCCCCGTCGGCATTCCCCGGTAGGGGCGCCTCAGGCAGTAAGCAATAAACTTACTCCTCCCCAAAGAGGGGAGGCGAAGCCTGGGAGGGTGGACCTCCTAGAACTGCACAGGACAGACCCATAGACCGGCGTAAATCAAGCCCCGAAGGCCAAGACAATACCAGTCTATGGGGTGTAGTATCCATCGGAACAGATACTACACTTTGATATGTACATAGATGTAGAAAAGGAAACTTATTAGCAGTAATTAGTAGCTAGACCCGTGTCGGTTATCTTTCACAGTTAAGTTCAAACAAGCATTTTCCACGAGTTTTCAGGTTTCGAAATAATATTTTCGTCGGTGTATATCACATGTTTGAAGAAGCATTTTCCTTCGTCTCTCAACCTTAATTCATAATATACTAGCGGAATCCGTCGCCCGGCGTTGCACGGGAGAAAGTACTGCGCCACGGTTTCGAGTTAAAAATACATGTGAAAACAGGCCAATTAAGCTAAGCTTGATTATTAGCATGCGTATTATGTTAAGATTTATTATCTGCCGACCAAATGTAATGTTCAACAATGACACGGTTTAGGCCATTGGTTGATGAAGTAAATGGATTTGGGCAAGGTTTCTATAATATGCGTGTTAAAGGTGTATGATTTTGAAAATGTAAATGTATCGGGGTCTACCAGTATCTTGGCACTTATTGAATAAAATAGGATGTCGATTCGATTAAGAAATTGTAGCCGCCATGTTGAATGAATAAATGTTGCAGGAACTGTGTTCGTTAATTTCATTCACTTAATTCCGGAATGAATAGAAATATAGAAGTCATAGGTAGAATTAGAAATAACGTAATCTTATATTCGCGGAAAATCATCGGAGTGAACGGGAGCGGTCATTAAGTCTTCGCGTATTGCTTTATATTATGTAGTAAATTAATACCAAGCAAATAATAAATAAGAACGGGTGTTTTGTGAGAATTAAACTATGTATATTAGTTCCCGGTGTCGATGAGTAGAGTGGCAGTACAAAATTGTTAGGGAGAAAAGTTTTTGCTACCACCTATATGGAGTTGGTTTGGCGGAGAGACGTGAATGGTGGGCCAAATGTAATATTTAGTGTTAGCTAGGAAAAAAATAAGAACAAATTTACTAAAACACGCTCGAGTGAATAAGTGTGATATAGAGGTGAGTTTAGTAGCCTGCGATGCATGTGGTTATTTTCCTATACTCCGGAAGGTACAGGGGAAAAATCGTCTCTACTTTATATATTAGATTATTTTCACCAGTAAACATGCAGACTTAATCGACGCCTTTTAACAATATCTGTTCTTGTTCAGTTTGCATTCAATTAGCAGTAATCTTTTAGACGTATAATAATACGCGGTGAGTATCTTTTTCTATATATATATGTATGAATAGTTATTATTTTGTCTGTAACACATAGAAGTGCTAATTTATCTCTTAAAGTTATGTATGTCTATATGTTTTTATACATATTTCCATGTATAACATGTACTCCTTAACAAATGAACCGATCATTATGAATTATCGAAAATATATTCTAGGCAACAATGTCATTGTTCGTTGTGAACCTTTACCAATTAGGGGGGATGGCAAACTCGTCCCACACTTGAAACATTTTTTTAATAAGCGAGATACCAAAATATCAATAACAAAAAGAAGTTAAGTAATGTAATTCGTTGTACAGGATAAACTCTTAAAATAATGAACCGATCATTATAAATTTTGGAATATATATTTTCGGCAACATGGTGTGTAAAATGTCGATATCTTTTTTGTAAACTTTACCATTTACTGGGTACGCCTAAAAAACGTATAAAATAAATTTGATACAAAAAAATGATAAGAGAAAAGAATTGCTCTACATCAAATTGTGTTATATTATATAATAATTTTTTTTAAAGACCGATACACGTACGAGCGTGAAGGTGTATGTTCAGGATAAACTCAAAATCTAATAAACTTATCATTATAAATGTTGGGATACGTATTCTAGACAACGCAGTGAGTAACCTAAGCACATAATTATTATTTCCCTTCTGAAACTTAATCATTTAGAGCGGTGCCCCCCCAGAAAAGTATAAAATAATAGTATTCATATTGCTTATACCCAATTTTCTAGTTCAGTGTATGCCCAAGAGTATTATAACATGTCGTTTAAAATAACACTTACAAATAGAGAAGACTTTTAATTAAAATACATACGTTGGGTCAACTAAATATTTTAAATATTGAATTCGGAATAGAGTCTTACGCTGAATGAGATAAACCGATTGTCAGCTGAAATTCATCAATGCAATTAACTAAATTTAATTACTTATTTTGCGCTTCACAACAAGTACTTTTTCACATTGGGTTTGAAAACGACAATAGTGCAGTTTTCAGGGAAGAAGTCGCTCTCTATGTGTCTCACAGACGGGTAGCCCTTGCAAAGAAGCTCTGTAAATAAAAAGTCCACCGGATGCTTGTCACATAAAGGAAATGGGAAAACCTTTATCTATTTTTGTATCATGAGCAGTTTTTGCTGTGAATGTTTTACAAGTAGTAATCAAAGAGTTTTGATTAAAATTACAATTGAGTAGAGAGAGACTATTAACGTCTTTTTTGTGATAAAGAGCTTACAGAAGAGAAGAGATCACCCCCATTAGTGTTTGGAGTTAATTTTGTACTCTGTCTAGACAACAAAAAGCGTTCTAAGCGACGACTTCCAAGAGTGGTAAAAGTGGTCCATCTTAGAACGTATCTGGCTCTTATATAGGGAGAGGATTGCATCAGGAGTTAGGTGCTTTCGGGATTGATAGAATGATAGAATTATTGGTCCACCGATTTATAAAATCGGGGGACTTATGTTTTGAGGCATGTCCGTCCGTCCGTCTGTTCGTCTGTCCGTCTGTCCGTCCGTCCGTCCGTCCGTCCAGATTTTTCTCCGCAACCATCCATTGAATTTCTCTGAAATTTTGCATGAAGTTGTAACTTTGGTCAGGTTAGAAAGTGACATTCTCCGATTTTTAAATAAAATCTGGGTAGACCCCCAGGGGTTCAAAAGCCCCCAAAATGGCAAAAATTACCCTTTTTTCCCATAACGTTTGATCCATCCATTCAATTTCTCTGACACTTGGCCAAAGTGTGGAGACAATTGTTCTAGATATAAAATGAGTATCCTTGACCTCAGAAAAATTCTGGTTCGCGCCCCCAAAATGCCCCAAATTGCTCAAATTTATTGCATTTTACACTCGCCACATCGAGTCACATACAGAGGGGGACCACGCACGCGCGGCTTGTTTTTCTAGTTACATTCTGCATTTCGAGATGTAATAATGGTCATTACACTATGCGCCCTCTCTCTCTCTCTTTCTCTCTCTCTTTCTTTCTTTCTCTTTCTTTCTCTTTCTCTCTCTCTCTTTCTGGTCTTTTCATTTTGTTTTTCTCTGTTCAAAATTAACTCTTTTATAGATAATTCGAAACGATCCGCTGATCAGTTCATGGCCGATAATTTAAAACATTATTTTCTCAGCGTGACATGACATGCACATTTGACCACATTCTATTTACCGCATTGCAAAATTAGGCCATGGCGTCCTCAAACATAAAGCGTGAATGACAGAGTCGCTGATCTGTGCATGGCGGGTTCTACACCAATACGTTCAATTACCTAGTGAATAAGAACCACCGGATTTCCCGCCCTGTATGGGTATGATTTAATCGCGCAAGAGCCGAAATGGTTGCTTGTGAAATCACATATACCAACTGGAATAAATGAACAATCTTAGATACGATAACGATGGACACCAGCAAGCAGCCGTGTTTATTTTTCAAAAGTGGGGTTTACTAACTAAAATATGAATACCAAAAATAGGAGTTAGAATAATAATTAAAGAGTTGTTAACGTTTGAGAGAAAATCACACCTTTAAGCGAGATTAGATGTTAGGTGTAAAGACATAAAATGAAAAATAGAAATGTCCCATTATTGGTTAAGTTAGATTGACGTGTAACGGAGGTTACGTCATGGGCGGTAGTACGTAGCCGTAACTTCCGTAAAGTCGGCTCCCATCGCAATCAATGATTTGCCTAACGTGGCTCAAATTACCCAATAAATCGACACCTAATTGTAAGCTTTGAATATTAAAATAGATAAAAACCGGTGCTTATTTTTACGTCCCCTCTGAATATTGTCCGACTTTACAATATATGTTATAGTTTTGAGTATATTTTTATTTTACTTTTTGTTGTTAAGTTGTCCAACAGTAAATAATAAATAAAGGAAGTTAAGTCAAGTCGAGGATTGGTGTAACAAGTGTATTAACAAAGTAAGAAAGTGACTAGCACTTGGCTAGACAGTTACAAGACTGTGCTTTGTCTTCTCTGTGTCTCTGGTGCCTCGCACTATTTATAGTGATAACCGGTGCAGTTTCTCCTGTGTAAGAACGGCCGGTGTAACACTTTTTAAAATAGCCTTAACGTTAAAGTGTAATATCTATCTTGATACTATACTTTATCTTTTCTCTCCTTGATCATTGAAGAAGAAATCCTTCTAGACTGTGAACATTTTTATTTGGGTCCTAATCCAAAGTTCACCTGTTTTTTAACGTAGATTTTCCTCATATTGAAAACTCTTCCCTCGATTTAAATATTTGTCACTTATACAATAATTTAACTTTTTTGCCTATTATAAATGTAAAGTATATTTTTTGTTAGCTGTTTTGTAACGCTTAACTTTGAAATTAGAATCCCGCTTTTATCTTATGATTAACTTTGGAAGAGCATGTTCGCTGTTCTGTTACGCATATTTCTAAAATAAGAGTGTATTAGTTTCAAACGCTAACATTAAAAAATAAGATTTCATCGGTCTGTTACAAATAAGGTCTTATATGATATTTCTCACCTTCAAATAGGATTTCCGCTGCCAAGTATTCCGATTGTATGGTCGTATCTTAAGTTTTTTTCCTTACTGTTGTATAATTATTTTGCTGTATTTTCGCAATATACCACGGCCAAAAGCTACTCGAGGAAAATGGCCAATGAGATTGAATGACTGTCAGTTGAGAGATAAAGAACATTATGAGAGGATTGAGAATGTTGCAATGGAATTGACCAGCTTCGAAGATTCGTGATGAAGTTCATAGCAGGATTCTGATGACGTTGGATTTGAAGACGACCATGTTGTTATCTCCAGTGAAGCAACCCCTTCGTAATGTGTTCCAGAAACGGGAGGCCCTTTCAAATAAGCTATGTTTGTAGAAGTACCATCTGACGCTAGGCACACGGAAGAAGAAAGAACTTTTTTTCCATTGTGGTAGAAAAAAGAATATTACTTTGATGTCTTACGAGGAGAACCAGAGATTAGAGTTCAGTCGAGCACCTTCAATTAAAATAAAGATGGACTTTCCTCTTGCGAGAAAAAAGACGGCGAAGAACATAAAAGATCAAAAGAAGGAAGAAAGGGAAGTTCATTTTCGTTGTCCAAGCAAAATAAGCATCTCCCATTGAAAAAACGACAGAGTATTGATTTACTCCTCTCCAGGAGTTAGGCTCAAGGCCAGTTTTTATATTACTTCCACAAGTAAGATGTGACCCAAGATCGGGTCGGGAAAGTGGGATTTAAAAATTGCCTGGGCAGCCCCGTCGGCATTCCCCGGTAGGTGCGCCTCAGGCAGTAAGCAATAAACTTACTCCTCCCCAAAGAGGGGAGGCAAAGCCCGGGAAGGTGGACCTCCCAGAACTGCACAGGACAGACCCATTGCCCGGCGTAAATCAAGCCCCGAAGGCCAAGACAATACCAGTCTATGGGGTGCAGTATCCATCGGAACAGATACTACACTTTGATCTTAGCCAAAAGGCCAAGAAGGCCAAGAGTGAGTATTGATTTACTCCTCTCCAGGAGTTAGGCACAAGGCCAGTTTTTATATTACTTCCACAAGTAAGATGTGACCCAAGATCGGGTCGGGAAAGTGGGATTTAAAAATTGCCTGGGCAGCCCCGTCGGCATTCCCCGGTAGGTGCGCCTCAGGCAGTAAGCAATAAACTTACTCCTCCCCAAAGAAGGGAAGGCAAAGCCCAGGAAGGTGGACCTCCCAGAACTGCACAGGACAGACCCATTGCCCGGCGTAAATCAAGCCCCGAAGGCCAAGACAATACCAGTCTATGGGGTGCAGTATCCATCGGAACAGATACTACACTTTGATCTTAGCCAAAAGGCCAAGAAGGCCAAGAGTGAGTATTGATTTACTCCTCTCCAGGAGTTAGGCACAAGGCCAGTTTTTATATTACTTCCACAAGTAAGATGTGACCCAAGATCGGGTCGGGAAAGTGGGATTTAAAAATTGCCTGGGCAGCCCCGTCGGAATTCCCCGGTAGGTGCGCCTCAGGCAGTAAGCAATAAACTTACTCCTCCCCAAAGAGGGGAGGCAAAGCCCGGGAAGGTGGACCTTCCAGAACTGCACAGGACAGACCCATTGCTCGGCGTAAATCAAGACCCGAAGGCCAAGACAACACCAGTTTATGGGGTGCAGTATCCATCGGAACAGATACTACACTTTGATCTTAGCCAAAAAACGACAGAGTAGAGAGATAGACTAGCAAGTTCTCTTCTGTGAGAATAAATGGTAAGGAACAGAAGAGATAATTTCCCACGAGATTTTGAACTATGCCAAGGCAAAAACAAGTGCTCTGAGCAGTACCACACTAGATGTAATAGACGTATTCAATCTGAGGACGTAGCTGACCCTGGGACAGGTAGAAGATTAGCTTGATGGAGCGAATCTAAAGTCCATCTAGAAAATAGTAATACTCTTACATATTTTATTTTTTAAACAGAAATTTGATATTATATATTAAAAATGAGATAACTTGTACCCACCAGTCACCTACCTTGCCTCGAAGAGATTAAAAACCGAGTTATCAGACCTGCATTTGGGCCAGACGATCAGGGAAAACATTCAATGACCTACATTTTCTGTCAGTTAAATATTATTGTTGACTTCAACAAAATCGTTTTCATACAAATTATTTCTTCATATTTGTGTCTCACACAATGCCACTTCATTTCAGCTGCTTTAAACGTAACATTGCCGCTCATTTTCTAATTGAGTTGATATTAGTTATCTGTCTTTGCGATACGCAAAAAGATATCTATGATGTCAGTAACAGGAGGCAGAGATATGAGAGTGTCATTGGTGTCAGGGTCGACCGGTGAGAAGCCAGTGGCACAATTGGCGGCAGCTTTGGCCTTGGTTTCAGGAATTTGGATCGGTTCGATATTGATTCGTACGATATCGATTGGTTTGATATTGGCAATCATCGAGGCATGCATAGGAAAGAAGCTGTAAATAGTGTGGCATCGGGGAATTAATGTTGGCGGCGGTATAGAGGGTGATGGGTCAGTCACGTAGACACGTTTGTTGGGCATCACCAAAGCCGAAACCGGATTGTGCCAACAGCGAATATAGACGATCTGGCCCAGCAATCATTTTGACAGATGTTAGATAAGCGAGAAACGTTATGAACGAAATCGTTACATGCAGAAATCAAAACACCGGATTTATCAAGAATGATTTTTCTCCTTTTTTGTCAGACATAGTTTGTTATTAACTCGTTGCAAAAGTGTCCATCGATTTGTGCCAATATTTCTGATGTATTTATTTAGTTATCCAGCTTAGGTATATTTTATGGAAACACTACTCTCATTTCAACTTAACTAATATATATATATATATATATATATATATATATATATTGTATATGTGTTCGCCTCCCTATAATAACAGTATTGTTCATATGCATTAATAAACCAAACATCAACCATTCCCGTTATGGGGGTGAAGGGGTATTGAAGTGATGTTGAAATAAATTTAAAAGACCTCCCTCTTGATAGATTCACCAATTTATTTCATTTTACAACCGCCTGACGACGACCGATGTCGGTCGAAAACGTTCGCACAAAATACGGAGATGTGTTTACACTCTTTGGATTATAACATCAAATCCGTTCTACGAAGACTAGAAAAAACGGATCAAAAGCTAGAATAGGCAGAAGTTGGCACTCCTGTTTAATCAAACATGTATAAGGGAGGGAATGCTGCCCAATTATATATATATATATATATATATATATATATATATATATATATATATATACGAGGCCTGTCTAAAACGTATCTGATCTTAGGCCCGTGTTCATCTCCGCCGTCGCGTTCCGCATTATCTCTTTTTTGTACCCTCTCAACAACAGCTGCACTTCAAGCAATTTGGGGCCTGTCAAAACCCTGGTCACTCTCCGCTGATGTGCAACCATTTTTGAATCGGTTGAATAACTCCTTAATTCGTGTTATACTCTTCATCTTTTCCAAACACATGCTGAATCTTACGCGACGGCGGAGATGTACACCATTCTCAATAAAGACTTCAAGAAGTGTTTCCGGCAGTGGATGGATCGGTGGGCTAAGTTTGTGCAAGCACAAGGCGATTACTTTGAAGTAGATTAGGGTCTCAACACTGTCATGTATTTGAAATATTTTTTCTACCCTAAGGTCGGATACTTTTTAGACCGGCCTCGAATATATATATCATGTATTTCGGCAGCATTTCTTTTATTTTTTCAAATATTGTTAAAGTTACAGAATTATCTGCTTAATTATACATTTTTCTAATGTTTCTAATTATCTTTTTCGTGTTAAAATCAAATAATACATTCCGAAAGCAATTTTTGTTTAATTAAAAATACACGAAGCTCTATTTATTAAAAGCTAAACATCTACAAATTATAACATTACGTATGATACTAGCATCAACATTTTGAAATGCTTAACGTAATAAAAGTTTATCCATGTGACGCGAATTCTGGCGTCGCGGAATTTAAATTGTAAACGTCTTTCCTAGAACAATTTAAAAAGGTTCTCTTGGTGTCTAACTAACTTCACGTGTTCGTTTCTCAGCTGTTTTGAAATTCTCTTCTTTTCTCCAGCTTATATTGTTAATTTGCTTGTTTGACTTGATGATGATTCGCCGAAAAACTGAAAATATTCGTGATTGACATGGAACATACATTAATCTTTCTTTTAAATTTTCACACAAAAAAGATCATTAGACAAATTGAAAATAGAAGTAAAAGGTATTATTAAGAAGTTGAATTCTGTTATTGTAAACAATTGTTGTTTATATATATATATATATATATATATATATATATATATATAGAGAGAGAGAGAGAGAGAGAGAGAGAGATTTTTGTTAATTAATGTATAAATTAATTTTTGTATTCAATTTTTTTTATAAGTAATTTACAAATTAATTTTTGCGAGCACAAAAGGTAAGCATGGATACACGTTGCTGGCTTTGAGCCGTCATTAGGATGACTTAATTATTTATAAATTAATTAATTAAAAATAATATACATACAAAAATCGACGACTCGTCCAATTAAGGGCGTATTAAAAATGCGGTCCTCTGCATATTCTTTTTTAAAAAAATAAACAAACCGCTAACTAGCCGAGTATCGCCAAAAACAATAACATAAAAATCAGCGCGACACTTCAAACTGCTCTTTTACATTGTTTGTTTTACTTTGACATTTTTTTGCAAATAAATGTCATTTAATTAGATTTGAGATTAATATTTCATGAATGTACACATATATCATAATATTGTTAAATAATATAGATTATTACGTATATATATATATATATATATATATATATATATATATATATATATTGTTTGTTTTACTTTGACATTTCTTTGCAAATAAATGTCATTTAATTAGATTTGAGATTAATATTTCATGAATGTACACATATATCATAATATTGTTAAATAATATAGATTATTACGTATATATATATATATATATTGTTTGTTTTACTTTGACATTTCTTTGCAAATAAATGTCATTTAATTAGATTTGAGATTAATATTTCATGAATGTACACATATATCATAATATTGTTAAATAATATAGATTATTACGTATATATATATATTGTTTGTTCTTTGCAAATAAATGTCATTTAATTAGATTTGAGATTAATATTTCATGAATGTACACATATATCATAATATTGTTAAATAATATAGATTATTACGTATATATATATATTGTTTGTTCTTTGCAAATAAATGTCATTTAATTAGATTTGAGATTAATATTTCATGAATGTACACATATATCATAATATTGTTAAATAATATAGATTATTACGTATATATATATATATATATATATATATATATATATATATATATTCCAAATTGCTTTCTTTGTACAACTTTTAAACTTTTCTGTTTTTAATTAAAGTTCTGCTGCCAACCGATGATGATTGAAATATTTTGGTAGAACTATTCAATATGTGTTTGAGTTTATATTTTTGCTCATTGTTGATTATCTTATTCTTTTATTCCATTTTTTATTTTACATTATATATGTATATACAATAATATTTTTTTAAATAAATATTAAATATTTAAATACCTAGAGACATCGATGTTTCATGCTAACGCAATCTTCAGTCTAGAAACTAATTCCCGACGGTCGGTGGGCGCGAACCCCGAACACAAATCGCCACTGATTCGTAGTCGGTGATCTTAACCAAAGGGCCATCGTCAATTAGTTAGATATATAAATATAGAGTAACTTTAACTGTAAATAGCGACACGTGGCCGCCATTTACCAGGCAGCTTAGAGTGATCTTACGAAACGGTGTTCGGCTCTCGCATATAGCTATTAGTACTGCTTGTTATTAAAGCTACTCGAAAGTGCCCAGCCCTTGTGGGAAGGGGGGCTGATAAACAATAATATTTTTTTAAATAAATATTAAATATTTAAATACCTAGAGACATCGTATTATATATGTATATATATATATATATATATATATATATATATATATATATATATATATATATTCCAAATTGCGTTGTTTGTACAAATTTGAAACTTTTCTGTTTTTAATTAAAGTTCCGCTGCCAACCGATGATGATTGTCCTAACAATTGAAATATTTTGGTAGAACTATTCAATATGTGTTTGAGTTTATATTTTTGCTAGTTGTCGATTTGCTTATCCTTTATTCCATTTTTATTTTACATTATATATATATATATATATATATATATATATATATATATATATATATATATATATATTTGCAGTATTTAGTGTAGCAAGGTGTGATATGTGTGTAGGGCTTAGTAGTAATATAAAAATATAGTTATAACAAGAAAGCTATAGAGAAACGTGTATGTGCCATTCACAAGGGTGATCGTAAGGTTAATAGAATAGATTCATAGTTAACGGTTCTTTTTTAACTAACAATTGCTAGTTAACGTTTCTTTTTTATCTAACAATTGCTAGTTAACGGTTCTTTTTTTATCTAACCATTGCTAGTTAACGGTTCTTTTTTATCTACCCATTGCTAATTAACGGTTTTGTTTATCTAACAATTGCTAGTTAACGGTTCTTTTTTATCTAACAATTGCTAGTTAACGGTTCTTTTTTTTCTAAAAATTGCTAGTTAACGGTTCTTTTTTATTTAACCATTGCTAGTTAACGGTTCTTTTTTATCTAACTATTGCTAGTTAACGGTTCTTTTTTATCTAACAATTGCTAGTTAACGGTTCTTTTTTATCTAACAATTGCTAGTTAACGGTTTTTTTCTAACAATTGCTAGTTAACGGTTCTTTTTTATCTAACAATTGCTAGTTAACGGTTCTTTTTTATCTAACAATTGCTAGTTAACGGTTCTTTTTTTTCTAACAATTGCTAGTTAACGGTTCTTTTTTATCTAACAATTGCTAGTTAACGGTTCTTATTTATCTAACAAGTGTTTACGCAATCTACTAACCGATCAGATTCTTTGATTTCATCAACCATCTATACCTATACGTTTCTATCAGTCAAAAGGGATTACGCTTTTGTTTTGAGAAAATTGAAATAGTTAATCAAAGGGGACACGTGGTTATTAAAAAAATTAATCTCTCACATTTTTTGTGTGACCTTTCGCCATCTTAGTTTTATTTTTGCGGTGTAATCTTTTAATTTATTTATTTTTATTTCATAAGTTAACGCAAAGTAAAGTGTATTATGTGTCTACAGTTAGTGGCTATTTAGCTTCTTTGATTTAAAAAAAAAAACTTAGTTCACCTCCAAATAAGGCAAGTTGCCACTGTAGACTAAGAGGCTACAGGGAATTAGGGTGAAAGTTTAGGGGGTTATCCTAAATTTGAATCTGTGCAGCGAGATGCTTGTTCGCATTAGTTTTAAATGTCTACATGTCGGTACAGTATGGGAAACAGTGAGCATGGAGAGAGTTCCAAAGGCTGGAGGCTCGTGGAAAGAAGCTTTTGGAGTAGAAAGCTCTTCGGCATCTGGGGACCTTTACAGTGAATGGATGGGATATAGCTGATTGTCGGATTGGTCGAGTGTATTAACGTCGACGGAGCAGCAGAGCAGAAAGTTAATCGAAGTACATTCCACTGAAGTACTTGTAAAACAAGCACAACGATTCAACATTGCGGTGATGGGACAGGGGTTGGAGCTTGGCGGATAGTGAGGGACATATTAGATTAGAGACTCTTTTTTACCCTTGTCTAAGAGGGAGAGACTAGTGGATGGTGCGCCAGCCAAGATGTGACAACAATATTCCACGGAGGAGCGTATGGTGGGATTATAGAGATACAGGATACTGTCAGGTGTGAGAATTTTTTGGCACGGTAGAAAAAAACAGTAACTCTATAGTTTAATATTTAGTATTTAAAAAGAATTGCATCGGAATCGGGAATTTAAAACGGAATCGGTTATTGTATTGGAATCCGAAAAATATGGGAATCGTCCAATCACTAGTCAAAATATTTAGGTTTTCAAACTTTTCGACGACCTCCAGGTATAAGTTAGATCTAGTAACTTATGGGTGTCTGTTTTGTCGCATTTCAATAACGTTTCTCTAGTTGATATAATAAATCAACACTTTTAGCTCATCTAGTTTATTCGTTTGTTTAAGCATTTTTCTAGTAAAGCGTTTTTCTACCGCTTTACTGTTTGTCTCTTATAGAAAACACATATGCGGCCATCACAATCCTACCTCGGCCTCGACAGATAAAGGTTAGACTTTCACGGACCACTAAACATCGTCAATATGTACACACTGTCCAGCGAACACACTCGTACATAATTTAGTACGTACACTCTCGCACTAATAGAACACCAGCACGTTGATACGCACACAGACACATACATATCTTCGTGACTATTCATTTACACACACAAAAACGCACACGGCAACAGCCGAAACATACTAATCGACTTAAATTCTCTTTTAAGACTAACACCTTCGGTTCCCAGAATGTTCTAAGACTCTTTTAACCTCTCACCCGTGACGTACAATTATTTTGCTTTTGTATAATTACGTTTGTCAAATCATCGCCATCATCTAGTCGTGATGATGTCACGGATCCTCGTGACTCTCTCACGCCATCTTGCTCTATCCTCCGTCACACCTGGTAGGTCTTCATAGGTGAATTATGAGACTTCTGTAAGTTGTTTGATGTCGGTTCTGTGCGGTCTACCCACTGAGCCACATCCCTGTTTTGGCATCCACAGAAGAACATCGCTGATGATTTGATCTTTAACCCTGGCCAGCAATATCCAGCATATCTGGTTCTTCTCTCCCTGACCAGGGCTGAAATGTGAGGGATGGGTCTATAGAGTAGCTCTGTCGTGAGGTGCTGTCTCAAGAGATGTTGAGAGCAACTCTTAGCATTCAAACCAGTTGTTCAAATAGCATTTCTTTTTTTTTGTTATGGATAGACTGTGTCATGTTTTCATTTGATAGTGTATTCCCCTCTACAAAACGTTCCATCGCAACTACCCTTATCTTTTTTCATGCGTCGCTGTTAAAATATTTAGGTTGTTACATCCTTCGGATATTTCATCAGGTATTTGTCAGTTTCACTAACTTACTGGTGTCTGTTTTATACCTTACTGCATTTCAACAACGTGTTTTATTAGTGGTTACAATAAATCAATCTTCTTGCCTCGTACATTTTATTCATTTTGGAAAGATTTTTCTATTTTTATTCCCTCGTTATTTCGACCGTTTCACATTTCTTTTCGTCCATTCCTATGTATTCGAATCTATTATTATAAATAGCGTTAATAGAATTTTCATTGTATCAAAGTCCTCTCTTATTTCGAGTCTGCCTTCTAATTATCTAGTCCCTGTTTTGTTTTTTTTATGTTTGTATTTTTTTTTTGTGTAAGATACCATAATCAGAAATAGTACGAATAACGCTCGCTTTTATTTTTTGTTTTAAACTTCTTAGGTTTTCACACTTGAAAACTTTCACCGCCATTTTAGAAAATAAATGGGAAAAGTTTCTCTGTAATAATTTTCCGATTTAACGAAAGAAAATGGAAAAAAAAAAAAATTTCTCCCAACTCGATCTAACGAACCGAGCGTTTCGTAAAACAACAAACTAACAAATAACAAATGCAGCCACAACTGTTTCATTTTCCAAGCACTGATTACTACCTGTATTATTGATTTTCTTGCTTGTGTTCGGTGCGAAGGCATGAACTCGTTCCAGTTTCTGTATTGTTCTGATGCTGTCTTGATATCGACTATTTGAATATATTAACCATTCTAATATTATATGTTATTCTCACAATATTTAGGTAGATTTAACGTCAGACATTCTTCATATACGTCTAGTCTTATTCGAGATTCGAAACGGAATTTCGAACTGGACACGTGGCTCAATGGATAATCTTGTTAAGTAAAATCAGCAGGTTGAAGTTTCGACTGTTGTCGCTCTTGACTTCTTCAGATCCTATAAGACGAACGCCCGCCACCATTAGGGTGTTAATTTTAGTGCGCAGTTTATTCGTTACTGTCCGAGGCAAGACACTTAAAGAAGGCAGAATGCTAACAATCAGGACTTTGTCATGCCTACAATCACATAGAAACATGGTGGAACGGATATAATTTATAAGAAATAACCAGTTCCAAGTGACGGTATCCGGCAAGTTACAGGTTCAATCCTCACTACAAGCAATGCGAACTAAGAATAACATAAATTTAGAATTCTACCCGTTCATGGCTGACGAAACGAGTACAATCCACCCCTGTTGATAAAATAAAGTGTCCTGTGATAGCGAAAGAAATAGAAAAAAAAGGTTTTTGTCAAGTCAATCTAAAAAGAAAACGAGCGTTTAATAAAACAATAAACTAAAACAAAACAACGAATGCAACCACGATTGTTTCATTTCCAAACACTGATTACAACCTGTGTTTATTGATTTTCTTTCTTGTGTTCGGTGCGAAAACATAAACGTGTTCCAGTTTTTTCATTATTCTGAAACCGTTTTAACATCAACTATTTTGATTAATCGGACTACTATTC
>OY744542.1:62018019-62020519 GCA_963556195.1 Sepiola atlantica
TACTGGAATAGGAAGCGGTATTAAAATGAGGTATCAAAACTAAGAATTAATGAAGACCACTAGACCAACGAGTCAAACGAGCTGGAAGAAAAGAAGCGGGGAATAGATCACATCAAATTACAGATACGTTTCTGCACTTTATCAAGAACACTAAAATGGAGCATAGATTCACCAGCCCAAATATGACACCAGTATTCCATACATGGTCTGATTGTGGATTTGTATCGATAGAGAATAGCCTCAGGTGTGAGAAACTGTTTAGATCGATAGTGAGAACTGACTTTACAAGAAGCAGAAAAAGTTATGGATTTTATGTATAAACTCCAATAAAAATTTGATGAGAGAGAAAGACCAAGAAGTTTCAGAGTCGATTTCTCATCTGTCATCCGTCCTATTTCAATGAAATAAGAATCTGACTTGTTATATTTACATTTTATCAATATTTCTCCACGCAAATATATTTAAGTATATGTATATATATATATATATATATATATATATATATATATATATATATATATATATATATAGATTGGCGACGTCGGACTGGAGTTGAAAAATACTTGAGGTCCGGGGTTTCGAATCGCATGACCGGTAGTGAATAGTCATATCTCTATGCTGATGAGTCCCGATTGAAAAAGGACGAAACGTATACGTACATAGATAATAAACAATAACAAATATTTATTATTTGTCGCTCCTTGAAAGTAGAGCACTGTAATTGGTAGTATTAACACAGCATGACGTCACTTGCTTATAATGCATCATTCCTTCCCTTAATAGAAGTTAAATGCCTCGACGTCAAAGCCGCCGTTAAAGTGTTAAAATTATCATAGTTTATTCGCTGTTTACAATTGGCCCAGCGATTGGCGACGTCGGACTGGAGTTGAAAAATACTTGAGGTCCGGGGTTTCGAATCGCATGACCGGTAGTGAATAGTCATATCTCTATGCTGATGAGTCCCGATTGAAAAAGGACGAAACGTATACGTACATAGATAATAAACAATAACAAATATTTGTTATATATATATATATATATATATATATATATATTATTTACTTTCTCTCCAGAAGGTTAGACACAAAGCCAGGTTTGAGTAAAGTGTTTCTGTGGAACCAACTAACTAACACTTAACTAACGATCGGAATTCAGAAAACTCTTCGTAGAAAATAGCAAAATCTTTGAATTTAGTACTAACAAACAAAAACTCCATATATTAGAGGCCCTATATATAAAAACCAAAACAACCCTAATTAATAGAATTAACTTTAATATCAGTAATAATATTCTAAAATGTTTATAGCTCCAAATATAGTTTCGTACTTAGTACATAATTTCCGCCGAAAACTTTCTATAAATACTAACACATGGTCTATACCTGATTAATCTCATTCCCCCGAAGATGGACCCGGATGGGTCTGAAAGTACTTGGGAGACAAATCCAAACTACGGCAAATTCATCAGCCAATTCCCCTCTGAAACTAAGATCCTGATTCGGACTATTGAAACGATCTACCAAATGATATCTAGACATGAGTTGTCTCTTATATTCACCAATACATGCCTGCAAGAGAAGATGCTGCCTAGATATACATATATATATATATATATATATATATATATATATATATATATATATATACAGGCTGATTCATAAGTAACTTAGCTATTTATTTTTGAAATTCTAAAGTTAAAAAATACGGTAATACAAAACAGAAAGTTTATTCAACAAATTCATTTATGGGAGTTTAAAATTACAGCAAATTATCAAAATGTCCACCTTCTTTCTGCATGCATAGCTCCATTCTATTTTGCAAGGAATGTACGACTCTTTGTAGCATATTTGATTGATTCTGAAAAAAATATATATAGAAACAAATATATAAACGAACAAATTTAAAATAACAAATAGCAGTAATTAAAGAGTAAGATAACAATAATCAAAAGTTCATAGTATGTTTGTGCTTCATATGGTAATCATTTTAAATAGCTAAGTGAAGTGACTTATGAATCGCCCTGTATATATATATATATATATATAAATGAAGGAGAATGGAAAGGAATTAGAGAAAGCAAAAGCCAAATCAAAATTCAATTCAAAAGTTCAAAGCAAGGTATATTCCGCAAAAAGGCAATTTATTCAAGTTAAATTTTCCTTAAGCCAGGCTTTTCAAAGATCAAAATCTTATCATCAGAGGAAGTCGCTGGGATAGATAAGTTGGCAATGGCCAAGATTTAAAATTTGAAAAAATGAAATAAAATAAAAGTTGTAGCTAAGTGACTTATATATATATATATATATATATATATATATATATATATACCACGTTCAATATTTAAAGTGCGTTTATGTCAGTGTTAACCGCTTAAGTTTAAAGTTGCTTGTTCGTTCGTCTGTCCAACTTAAAACTTATCCAGACAGACGAACGAACATGCGTTTTCGAGTGTCTGTCCCGCTTAAATTTGAAATAGGATTCATACTGCAAATCGCACTGCT
>OY744542.1:62025519-62033019 GCA_963556195.1 Sepiola atlantica
GGCACTGGACTAAATGGAAAATTGTCAAGCAATGAAAGATTTAAGGTCTAATACAAAAAGTTATTAATAAACTTAATCAACAAACCTCCAAAACATCTAATCAAACTGTTAACTGTGGATGTTCGGTTGGTCAGTTTCAATGTCCCAAAAAACAGTGTCGTTTAGAGGTGAAAGTCTTTGTTTATCAGCCTTTCTACCCCTATTTTTTTACATTGAATTATGGTCAGATGATATCTTCGGGTGTTGGGGAATAATTTTATACCATATCTGTTGATAATATCGATGATGATGACGATGATAAATGTAAAATCACAATTTAAAAATGTTTAATTTTAAATTTAAATTATTAATTAAAAGTAAAAATTGATGTAAAAATTTTAAAAACGTTTACAGCTGATGTCTTAATTAAACCTAGATATAAAATTTCAAAAAGTTAAATAAAAAATAATATATTTTTTAAAAATGTTCTTATTTCTGTTTTCATTAGCAGAGGGACGAGGCATTTTTGCCAAATGTCAGACAATCATCTGCTATTTAGAGGCTCCAACCGAGTTCTCTTTTAAGGATTTTGGCCGTTCCCTTAAGTGCAATTATTTGGATTTCTTTTGCACTTGGTTTTCCGGGAATACTTTCCAGATACTTTTTGAAATGTTTCTTCATGAGGCCTTTAGCTCCTATTATAACTGGGATAATGTTGATGTTTTTGAGGTTCCAGTTTCTCTTCATATCATACATTAGGCCTTGGTATTTTGTCACCTTCTCCCTTTCTGCTCTGTTTAAGCCACTGTCATTTGGAACACTCACCTCAATCAGTGTTGCCTCTCTTTCTGCCTTATTTAATATGACGATGTCCGGTTTTACTGCTGCATTTTCCAGGTAGGTAGATGTAGGAACCACATAATCATAACGTATAGTATACTTATCGTTTCCCACAGTCCTCTCCGGTAGATGTTCCCAGGACTTAGTGCTACATTGGATGTTTAGATTTTTAATTAAATCAATATATATAAAGGAATATATACTGAAATAATACGGAATAATATTCACGTAAAAATATCGAGAAACTTTTTTTTTAATTGGTTAAAATATTGTTAAAAGACTGTATCGTATATCTACATAAATAAAACAGACACACACACACACACATATATATATATATATATATATATATATATATGTATGTATATATATATATACATAGTAAGCAATGAAAATATATATGGCAATCAAGCTACACAGAGGCTTATATATTTTCATTGCTTACTACCCAGCTCTACTTACGTATCGAGCACTGTTGAAGTAAATACTGAAAACTGACATATAAAAAATTATATCTCCTTATAATATTTTATGTGGATACATGAAGTACTAATATATATATATATATATATATATATATATATATATATATATATATATATATATATATATATAAACCGAAATAACGGCCTTATTTAACAACAATATAATAACTCTGTTAAATCTTAATAACCACCGATTTACCTGATGTTAATAACTGCATTAATTAGAGTATGTAAATACATGTATTTGACTTTACGTATATTTACTATAGGTGACTTTTACTAATGGGTCACCGCTTATCAAGGCCCGGAAACAACTCGAGGATAAATGTAATATAGATTGTCAGTAGAACGATGATGACCACGCTACTGAGAATTAGGGTGAAAGTTTAGGGGGTCATCCTAAATTGTGAGCTGTGAAGCTAGATGCTTGTTAGCATTCGCTTTTAATTCATGCATGTCGGTAGAGTCAGGAAACAGGGGACAGGAAAGGAGTTCCAAAAGCCGACAGCACGAGAACAGAAGCTATTGGAGTCGAAGGCTCTCCGGTATCTGGGGACCTCCGCAGTAACTGTATTAGATCTAGCTTATTGTTGGGTAAGTCGAGTGTAATTATTCTAATGTACATTTAGACTCTACTTAAATCGCATTATTTTTACTATAAATTTTAAATTTTAACTATATATATATATATATATATATATATATATATATATATATATATGTATATATTTAAATATATATATATATATATAATCATATATATATTTATATTTGTATATACATATTAAAATTTTATTTATATATTTTTAAATTGTAATAATATATATATATATATAATTATATATATATGTTTAAATATAAATATATATATAAATATATATATACAATAATATTTTTATAAATAAATATTAATTATTTAAATACCTACAGACATCGATGTTTCATGCTAACGCAATCTTCAGTGTAGGAACTAATTCTCAACGGTCGGTAGGCGCGAACCTCGATCACAAATCGCCACTGATTCGTAGTCGGGGATCTTACTCATCGGTCATAGCCAATTAGTTAGTAAATATAGAGGAACTTTAAATGTAAATAGCGAAATCGGCGGCTATGTACCAGGCAGTATAGAGTGATCTACGAAACGGCGTTCGGATCGTGCATATAGCTATTTGTACTGCTTGTTATTAAAGCTACTCGAGAGTGCCCAGCCTTTGTGGGAGGGGGCTGATAAACAATAATATTTTTTATAAATAAATATTAATTATTTAAATACCTACATACATCGATGTTTCATGCTAACGCAATCTTCAGTGTAGGAACTAATTCTCAACGGTCGGTAGGCGCGAACCTCGATCACAATATATATTTATATATATATATTTTTTTATTAATTTTATACGTACATAAATATAATCCATATACACGTGTTGCTGGCTATCAGCTGTCGTAAGCATCGCTAACTTGTACAAGGATCGAACCTTCGATGCTACCCAACGCAGGGAGATGGACCCGTATATTTTGTTAGATAACCCATCTAGTAGACGGAAACTCTGATATAAAACCTGCGCCCTACATCATCTCTCATCTCATCTTGTTTCGTGACTGAAAGCAGGATTTGTAGAAGGATAGTGTGATCTGCGTGTCGTGCAAGTGCACAGAATGGCCAAGTTCACGTACAGATATCCCTACCAGACACAGTAGGGCAAAGGAATGACGACGTGTGCGCCTGTTCTAAACGAGCAAAATGAACACAAAACACTACAAAGAATTTTGTTCACAAACAGAAATCAGCAGCAAGATTTTTAGAAATAAGTTAGCTTTGCTGAGCTATCTGCATTTCCACACCTGGACATTGCAATTTTGTAGGAGGGTTTGTTCGATTAATGCCAGACTTATCCAGGGCCGGAAAGTATCACGTATATAACGAAACATCACTTCTAGTCAAATTGTGAATGCTGCTACCCCTCTTTTATCCTTGCATCTTATCAGAATCGTCCGACTTGTTTTATTATTTTAAGGTGAATTAGATGGAGATGTTATAGTGCTTATTCAATACAATTTCTGTCGATAAACGTCCTTGTTATTTTAACTAAGCAGGACCCTTTCACCGAGAACATTGCGGAACCAAATAAATTATTGTTCCTATCCCTGAACCCTAGGTTTTAACATGCGCAATGCTGCATGGTTAGTGGCGAGCATCAAGCTAATAAAATAGACTACCCAAGAATCGGGCTGGTCTCTCTGCAAAAATAATGCCTTCTTGAAAACGATGATTCATGCTGAGTAATAGTGCATATAACTGAATAAATGTTGAATACGAAAATCATAATCTATTTGGATGCTTTATGTATTTCTTTACGGTGTGATAGGTTCAAGTATAGGACTTAGTTTGAACGGGGGATTATCACTCCTACCCTTGCCTCGAAAATCCGTAATTAAAGAAAAAGTACTGACCTTATTTAACATATATATATATATATATATATATATATATATATATATATATATATATATATATTAACATAGTTCACCCCAAACAAGGCAGGCCGCCACTGTAAACGTAAGGGGCTACTGAGAAAAAAAGGGGGAGAAGGTAGGAGGCGGTCAACCTAGATTGGGATCTGGGCAGCGAGATGTCTGTTTACATTAGTTTTAAATTTCTGCATGTCTGTACTGTTGAGGAAACAGGGGGCAGGTAGGGAGTTCCAGAGGCCAGCAGTACGAGGAAAGAAGCTATTTGAGTAGAAGGCTCTCCGACATCTGTGGACCTCCAGAGTGAATGAATGAGATTTACTTGATTGTCGAGTTAGTCTAGTGAATTTACGTCGAGAGGGCACCAGAGTAGCTAATTCATCGGAGCATAATCCATTGAAGTATTTATAAAACAAGCACAAGGATGCTACATATATATATATATATATATATATATATATATATATATATATATATATATATATATATATAATTCGCTAATTGTGTAAAACTAAGTTGTATTTTGAAACCATGTACCACTAATTGGACTAAATCACTGATGATAAAGATTTATATCGGCAGTTCTTTTTTAGAAAGCTATACATGTGAACGAGAAAAAAATCTCATTTTACCTTATATATTAGGTTAAATCTGAGATTATTATTATTATTATTGAATTATTATTATTTGACTTTTTCTTTTACATGGGCTTTGTCATGAACAAAACAAGACACACCCTACATTTTCTGCGAGTAGATTTATTCACTGTGAATAGAGACGTGCGGAAAATACGTTCTTCTTTGAATCAAATGTAACCTTCAAAAACACTGGACTTTACAACTCATCCTGTTCGATACCTTGTCACTCACGGTAAAATGTCGATGTTTATTGTCGTTTTATCGCAGTTACTCGAAAGTGTCTGTACATCTGCTGCGTCTAAGTCGATCAATAAAACTTAAAAGACAACTTTCCTGAGCGATGAAAAAGAAAATGAGATTAAAATAAAATATATAAAAGAGAACTATAAATTTAAAGTTTGTTTTATGGGGTCTTCTTTACGGCATATTATGCGCTGACTTACCAGTACGTGTATAAACTATTATACACACGTGTATAAACTATTATATACGCGTGTCGGGAACACAGGTTCTTGCTTGTATGCGAATGCAATCACTCGGACGCCGATGTTTAGTTCATAAAATAATTTATTACAAAAAGAAGAACAGAGACCGATAAATTTCGTATATGGGTAGGAGAAGAGACCTACAGACAGATAGATAGAGGGATAGCTCGTCCCACTACACCCAATTTGCCTGGTCTTCTTTGGGGGCTGTATCTCAGAAACGTCTTTTCTTACTTGAAGTCTCGCCAGCCAAGATACAAAAACGATTCGTTCAGAAGCCACGTGGTTTCGGTGACTTCTGTTTTGGGGTCTTCTCTTGCTATTAAGCTGTCGCTGAAACGTTCTAGTCAAGCAACGGTTTGTTATGTAACAATATGACCTCTTTTTCAATTAAATACCGAGTTCATGATGTCTTTAACTCTGCATTCATTTTGTTTGCTTTAATAAGTTATAGATGATGCAAATGTATGTGCCGACAACCGGTGAGGGTTTGATGTAATATATATTAACACAAAAGAAACTGCGTAGAAATCTCACTGTTGCTTTTTTCATTAACCGGTATAATAATAAATCATTATCGATTAGAATGCTACGATTTGTTTTGTTTATCGGATTAATTTTGTTGCTGGCATTTGTTAATCTGATTCTTTTTGTTTTGTAGAACGGGGTAGTCCAAAGAAGGGCCTATTGAAGGTTGCCAACACCCATAAATGAAAGTGAGTTCATAGAACTGACTGTATTCGAACTTAGAACATTAATCATTTCACCACCACGATTGCCGATTTATCGGTATAATTTACCGTTACTTCTAATATATCTCTTGAAATAATATATGTATTTAAGGTTTTATAATATACAGAAAGATAATGTATCTTTCCATTTCCGTAAAAATAATTGTCATTGTTAGCTAAAATTTAAATAAATTAACGAATATTTTTCTTTGGTTTTTTAATTTATTTACTAGCAAGGCTACCCGGCGTTGTCCCGAACAAAAGGGTGACATATTTGTAGGAAAATTATATATTCTCTCTCTTCCCCCCCCCATCCCGCTTGTTCTCCCTCCCCACCCGCTCTTTCTTCTCCGTCCAGCCCATTTCCCTCTCTGGATATATATATATATATATATATATATATATATATATATATATATATATATATATATATATATATTAACATAGTTAACCCCAAACAAGACAGGCCGCCACTGTATACGTAAGGGTCTACTGAGAAAAAAGAAAAGGGGGAGAAGGTAGGGGGCGGTCAACCTAGATTGGGATCTGCGCAGCGAGATGTCTGTTTACATTAGTTTTAAATTTCTGCATGTCTGTACTGTTGGGGAAACAGGGGGCAGGGAGGGAGTTCCAGAGGCCAGCAGTACGAGGAAAGAAGCTATTTGAGTAGAAGGCTCTCCGACATCTGGGGACCTCCACAGTGAATGAATGAGATTTAGTTGATTGTCGAGTTAGTCTAGTGAATTTACGTCGAGGGGGCACCATTTATATATATATATATAATATTTAAATGTTGAATTAACACAAGCGAAACTTCGTAGAAATTCCACTGTTGTTTTTTTCATCTACCGGTATAAGAATATATCAGTATCGATTAGCATGCTACGATTTGTTTTGTTTATCGGATTAATTTGGTTGTTGGCATTGGTTTCTCTGATTCTTTTTTGTTTTGTAGAACAGAGTACTTCAAAGAAAAGCCTATTGAAGGTTGCCAACACCCAAACATTCATTTACAATATAACAGCTGTTTTATTTTGACGTGTTTTTGCACAACTTTAACCCTGACTCTACGCTCTCATCTCAACATAAGACTCTTTACCTTTTGATCTTTATTTTGTTTCATTTTATGTAAAATTTTAAAAGTTGAATGTTGCCGATAATATTTACAATTACATTGTCGGCTTTTCCCTATACTCTGATGAAAAGAGTTTATTTTTGAAAATACATGGATTTGGGATATGAAGCTCCTTGCTCTGAACTTTTGATGTTTCAATAAATATTGTATCTTTACAATTTTTATTCTCATCTTTCATCTCTAGAATATATATATATATATATATATATATATATATATATATATATATATATATATATATATATATATATATATATATATATAATGAAACAATAAAATTATGTGCGAATCAAATTTTATTATAATTCAAAATTCTGGCAAAGTAACTCAAAGTCCTTAACTCATGAGTTTTCACAGATAATTCTTCTCCTCAGAGGACCATTACCGCAGTGACGTTACTGCAGGTGATAAAATTACACTTTGAAAATATATAAAAATATATACAAAAGTACATAAAAGTACATAACACATCAAATATATCAAGCCAAAAACATACTTATTTGTTAAAGTTATCAAATCCATCCACGTCATAAAAATTAAAACATAGTTAATGAAAGATGTCTAAGAGGTTGACTGAATATAGATCCAGGCATTGAGTGATAGTCCAAAAGCGAAAAAATTGAAAGAACTGAAAAACCGAAAAAGTTATCCAGTCGGGAAATGCGTCTGCAATCAATGCAGTAAATTACAGTGAAAAATACCTCCAATGTTTATGTTAATTAATACAATGATAAA
>OY744542.1:62038019-62048019 GCA_963556195.1 Sepiola atlantica
AAATCTGAAAAAGTAAAACAAAGATTGTTGGGGAAAAAACAAAGCAAAAAGTTGCCCGAATGCAAGCAAGTGTCCGATTGTAAAAAAATCCGGTGTCAAAAAGTCTAGCGGAGAAAGTGATTTGTTGGTAGGTCGTTAGAAGGCACGAGAAAAAAAATGAGAGGTTTCAAAGTTAAATTCCAGAAACCACCATCTTCAGGTGCGGCCACAATAGATACAATCCAGAGAGTAAAATGTCCAATAGAGGGTTCGTTCTTGGATGCAACAATGTTCTGTAATTCGTGAGGTGGGAAATATTAGCCATATTAAAATGTATTCCTGGGCTGAAAATCATAAAATAAGTTGAAATTGACGAAGAGACAGCGAATTGATATTTAAAAGTTAGGCTAAAATCCCAATTGCCCGTTGATAAACAGGAACGTCTGAAAAATGGCAAATACTCATATGAAACCAGCAGGCAAGTCAGGAAAGTGTGAGGGGGGTGTTAGGGAAGAAGAAGGTGCGAGTGTGATAAGTAAATGCGATTTAAACTTAGATTGTGAGTGGGGGAATGGGTCGCTTATAGATGAAAGTAGACGCTAGTGTGAATTAGGGTTCAACTAGAGATGGGGTAAGGGAGGGAGAGGCAAGTCAATGAGTGCGGGAGGAGAGAATTAAATATACCAAAATGTGTCAGGGGAATATGAACAGGGGGTGGGGGCTGCATGTTCAATCAGATGAGATTATTCATAATGAGGTAAAATAGATTCGAAGGATAGAGATAAAAATAAATCTTAGGCCGCAAATTGCTTTTTTGCGGAATATACCTTGCATTGAGCAACTTATTTCCACGTATTAACTCTGATGAGTGTGGACGAAAGCCGGCTTAGTATATTCATGTATTTCATTCTTTTTTTTCCTCTCGTTTTTACACTTTAAATTTCATTTTACCCCAAAAATGTCAAAAACGTCTATATTCCTTGCCTTAATATATATATACAGGGTGGGCAAGAATAAGGGTCCTATTTTTAAAAATTCATAACTTTTTTATTTATTGATTTTAAAAAAAAATGTTTTTAGAATAAGTAAAGGACCCCTTCCGAAGCAAGCATGAGCCGTATTAGCCCTAAGGAACGTACCCTCATTTAGAAAACATTATTTTTGCTTAAAAAACTCAAAACAGTGTAAAAAACAATACTTTAGTTTTTGTAAGTTTTAAGAAGTGTTTTTCGGCTAAAATTTGTTTTGTTTATTTCAAAAATCTCGGAAGGGTCAGTCTACACACACATAAAGTTTGGTGAGTTTAACTTTTATTTTGTGGAAGTTATTCAAATTCAAGTTATTCAAATTTAAAGATAGGGCCCTTATTTTGGCCCACGCTGTATATATATATATATATATATATATATATATATATATATATATATATATATATATATATATATATATAGATAGATAGATAGATAGATAGATAGATATGTCAGGTTCTTTTCTATAGTAAAACACATTACGACAGCTACCTTTAAATGGGATCAATCCCTGGTTGATTAACCGAGTGGATGAAAACAGCCGTATTGGCTAGGGCGTTGGAATTTAAGTTTTAAATATAACTTTGGTGTTCGAGTCTGGTGACGGTGTGAATAATTATTGTCTACACTGACGATTCTCATAAGGATTAAACGTATACGTATGTAGATAAAACATATATTTATAACTATATATATATATATATATATATATATATATATATATATATATATATATGATTATTTTTATTTATACAGACATGTACAAAATCTGCGACACTGGCATGTCGATGTTATCGATCAACAGTGATTATAAACTGAGATCTCATCAAGCAAAGTTAGAATCAGATATTAACCTTAGATCATATTTGGTTCTTTCCAATAAAAATATACATATATAAAAGCTCTGTTTGATATTGAGCACTTTTTATAAACCCGGTTTAAATTCTTTAGATTACTACCCTGTTGATGTTTTACCTTGATTATATATATATATATATATATATATATATATATATATATATATATATATAGATATATATATATATGGTAAAATGAAAAAGGAAAACCAAAAACTGGATGTTTTTATGTGTACATCAACGTTTCGTCTTTATTTATAAGACTTCATCAGGATGATGATATAGGGAAAAGATATCATGCAAGCACAGATACATGTAGGGTAGACATGTTGGGAAGAAAAATAAAATAAAATGAAAAATAATGGCAGCGTCTTGCTGGACGTCCGTACTTGTTAGAGAATGAAAATGAGTGGGAGAAAAAAGGGGAAGGGTGGAGGGAGCAAGGACTACTGTGGCTGGCGATGAGAGAAAGAGGTGGGGGATGAGCAGGGGTAAAATGGATGGTTGAGAGAGATTGAAGGAGGAGGGGGAGGGGGTGTTTGACCAGATGGCTGTGGTCGAGATTGAAGGGGAAGAGTGAGTTGGAATGTTTGTGTGTGGGGGGTGTATGCAGGGAAAATGGGGATGGGTAGAGAGGGAGGGGGGGGGCTGTGATTTTGGTGGATGGGCGAAAGTTATGGTCTTAGAGAACGTTTGGAGAAAATGAGGGAATTTAAGAAGAGGTATGGGAGAAAATAGATGAGAGGGGGAAGAGGGAGGATTTGTCGATATAGGGTGTGAAATATTTGGAAAATGATAGCAATGAGTGAGGGATTGGAGTGGGTGGGGGAGTGGGGTGATTGAAAGGGTGGGTGAGGAATATTTGAAATATTTGGAACATGAGAAAGTTTATTTGGACTGTAGTATTAAAAATGTGAGGGAAAAAAGTGAGGAAAAATAAGAGAAGATTGCTTGCATGATATCTTTTCCCTATATCATCATCCTGATGAAGTCTTATAAATAAAGACGAAACGTTGATGTACACATAAAAAACATCCAGTTTTTGGTTTTCCTTTTTCATTTTACCATCACGTCGGATTACCTTCATCCTTCTCTTCCCATATATATATATATATATATATATATATGAAGACTAGTTTTTATATGATTTTAATATAGGAAATCTATTTCGGATGGTATTTAGTATATAATGTATTAAGCGGCTATTTTAATTGATGCTATTGTTTGCGCGGGTAATATGATAAAACAAGCGATTATTCACACAATACGGCTGCATATGAACAAATATACAACAAATAAAAAATAGACTTCATTAAAGTTAATTCTTCTTCTTTCGTGTGAATCAGTTGATTCTGGTGTTGGCATTAGTTTCCCCGATGTTTTTTTAGTTAGAAATCTTTCTGGAAAGACATCGGGTACATACGGGAAGGACCACGAGAAGGTTGCACAGGTCTTCAGTCCGTATCGTTATCCACTTAACCCCCGTCACCTCCAATTACAGTTACCCTGTGTGTCTTATTAAAATCGATATGATAACAGTGAGAACAATCAAATAAATTCCAACTAGAGTTTTTCACAGAATCTAAAGACACCATTGACATTTTCTTTCGATTCTATCTTAGGTCACTCGGGTTACTTATCGGTTAGGTCTGTTAAATAACTGAAATACATTAAGCACATAAAGACACAAAATTCACCTTCTAAACATATATGTCTATCGTTCTATAAAACGAAAATAAGATAAAACAAATATATCTCATAAAGAATGTGTTTAAAATATGGTTGAAAAAATTAAATAATTATTAGGAAGGTTTTACAAAACAAGAAATATTTTTATTTTATATTTAATGAGGAATGATATAATTTTTGTTATATACATATCTGAGAGTTTCGGTGTTAAAACACCCTTATTAAATATTTCTTATTTTGTTTCATTTCGTTGGTATTAACCGCAAGAGATTGTCCCCTCGTGGATATAGCAAAGTGTACGTACAATCTGGTTGATTTTTTGAGAAAAGTAATATCCAATGTGTTCATGCGTTGTTGGCGCTTTTAAGAAAACATTAAGATTATTTGGAGAATTTGGAAAACAAAATAATGTTATTTATTTCTTATATATTTAATCTATATACTACTAAAAGTCTATGGGTCTTGTATGTTTGCAATCAGCTTTCAGCTTTCCGGTTTTCAACATCCGGTTGCGCATGCGTAAATAGCATCGTCTTCCAATCTGTTATTCCAATTCCGTTGAACTCCTTTTATTAACGAACGCATGAAATTTTTCATTCTGGAAATGTTTATATCGCTTTAAATATAAAACAATTACATTTAATTTCATCAAATAGTTTTTTTGTTTTCTCCACGGCTAAAAACATTCAACGGCAGGACTTTGTAAAGTCTGTCGCAGTTTCAAAAAAGCTCCACCCTTTTAAAAAACAAAAACAAACAAACAAAACAACAACAATCATTATTGATATCAATAGCGGCGGTGACGAAACCACCTCCCACTTTTCCTCTCACAGATTTCACCACTCCTACTCCCTCTGTTTTCGTTACGTACGCGAGACAGCCGGTTGTACCCCCTTCCTTTCTCACCTGTTCAGTGCATATTTACCTATAAGTATGGCCAACCACTTATAATTCAGTAACTATAATTAAAAAAAAACACAATTATAATAAACAGAACGACGCATAGAAATCTATCTATATTCTTTTTTAAACAATTACATTTAATTTCATCAAATAGTTTTTTTGTTTTCTCCACAAGTGTCACGCACATACATGAATTCCATAGCTAATATAACAAACTGACCCAACGGGTCACGGGTGGTCTAGTAATGAATAAAATCTGTTCTAATACATATCTGCGACTGTCGGTGGTAAATCTATCAATCCCTGAACAATTGTTGATTGCTCCCCGGAAAGGAAAAAGAGGAACGCATGATCTGGTATACATAGATCCGAAAGAAAGTATAAAGCAGAAAAAGAACATATCCATGTCATGAAGTGACTACAGGAAAACTTGCAACAGAATCCTCCAAGCATGGATTATTGAATGCTTAAAAATATACAAGATACCCGACAGCATTATTAATCTTATTAAGAAAACAATGGAAACATGGAGACTAGAACTGAAAGCTGGAGGACAATACCTGACTAAGATAAAAATACAGAATCATTTTTCAAGTTAACTCCCTATCACCACTACTGTTTATCATAGCCATGATGCCACTCAACTACATACTAAAAAATGTGATGCCGGATACATGTTTATAGACACAGAATAAAGAATAAACCCTCTTATGTACATGGAGGACCTGAAAGTATTTGCAAAAAGGAAAAAGGAACTGGAAAACATGACGAATACGACAAGAATCTTCAGCCCGGACATTAAAATAGATTTCGGAATGGAAAAGTGTGCATTGCTGAAAATAAAAGGAGGGAAAACTGGAGACGACAGAAGGCATGAAACTGCCCAACCAAAAGAAGATGACGACGCTGGGCGAACAGGAGAGCAATAAATATTTACGAGTTCTTGAAGTAGACACACTCAAATCTAAAGAAATTTACAGAAAGTTTGTTCAATTTAATCTATCTTATCGGAGCTTAATATTTTTTTTTTTATATAAATAAATATTTTTTAATATCTATAGACATACATATGTTGCGAGTTTCTCGCACTCGTCAGCATGGATGACGTATCCGTCCTGGTCGTCTGACGATGCGAACACCGTATCAAAATATTATGAACGTACCGTTAGACTCATGCTTTAAAGACAACGGGAGCTCTTAACCTTCTCGGGTGATTGCTGGGTTAAAGCGCGTCGAGCGTCGAGTGGCGTTGTCTTTCGAGTGAAGCGATCAAAGTGAAACGTTAAGACACATCAGCTGTGACAATCCAAAGGTCAAGTCGCACGAACAGCATCCAGTATTTCAAGGACGATTAACAGTTTCCTCATCTTCTCTCCTTCTCAGAATAAAATTGTGCGTCGACATGTTCGTGTGAATGCAAAATTGTGGCGTTTTGAACAAAAACAAAAATACATAATATCAAACGCAATGTCTTTGTGCGTGTTTTCTATAGAAAGAAACGTTTACAATATCTACATAAAAACTAAAATATACTTACGTATACATTTTAATATAAAAACAAGGCAGTTTGTCTCGAACCTCTTAGTACCCCATAAAGGAATTATACTGGCATACATAACCTTCATTAACACATTTATACATTGTATTTTGTTTAATAGAAATCATATGACTAGATAGTCAAGACAGGCTAAAATCAAACGAATAAGACATTGTGGTCAGGAAAGCCAGAGCAGAAAAGGATGGTCCTTTGTCGTGGGAATGAAAACGAAGTGCTGTTTGGGAGTTGGGCCATGCGATTTAAGCGAGCCAGACGTAAAATATGTGGTAATAAATAAATAAAATCGCCTATGGTGATCCTGCGCCCCCAAAAGTATGTGATCCTACCATGGTTAGACAATAAGTTAATCCGTCGCAAGCTTGAGACGGCTGATTGCTAAAAAAAACGGTATCTCTCTCCAGTTATATATATATATATATATATATATATATATATATATATATATATATATATATATATATATATATATATATTGAATCCTACCCGCCATTTCATAACAGCAAGGCGATGACGTCGTACCATCAAAGACGTTTATCAAATTAACAAAGAAATAAGTTTCTTTATTCTTGTTTTTTGATTGAAAAAAAAAAGAAATGACTCAATACTGGTCACCCCTGAAGAAGGAATTTTATTCCGTAATCGATAGGATTAATGTAAGAAAAAAAATAATAAATTAATCTTGTATTGCTAATTTGGCTTTTATTTCAATTTTATTAACTTTCCATGCAATACTTAAAAACTTGAACGAAAAACACACACATTACTCGACAGCGTGCCAACGCATCCCTCGTTCGACACCGGTTTTTGAATCCTACCCGCCATTTCATAACAGCAAGGCGATGACGTCGTACCATCAAAGACGTTTATCAAATTAACAAAGAAATAAGTTTATTTATTCTTGTTTTTTGATTGAAACAAAAATGACTCAATACTGGTCACCCCTAAAGAAGGAACTTTATTCCGTAATCGATAGGATTAATGTAAGAAAAAAAAAATTAATCTTGTATTGCTAATTTGGCTTTTATTTCAATTTTATTAACTTTCCATGCAATACTTTAAAACTTGAACGAAATACACACACACACACATATATATATATATATATATATATATATATATATATATATATATATATATATATATATATATATATAGTAGTAGTAAGTTTTTGAAAGGCTGTGGGCAATGCTAATTCCGGGTAAGATGCAAGTTGTAAGGAACAAAAACAATAACAATAAATCGAATACGAAATATGACTTACTGTTTATTTTTCCTTTTTTCCTAAATCTTACATAACAGCAAGAGCGTTTTTAGGTGTTCGTGTGATGTCCGGGTGATTAAAAATCACTATTTAATATTTCGGGAAAAGAGACTTCCCTTTGTCAAAAATAATTAAACCAGAAGAAAAATTTCTCCGACTGTGCAGAGAATCCTACAGGATTCTCTGAACAGTCGGAGAAATTTGTTCCTTACAACTTGCATCTTACCCGGAATTTGCATTGCCCACAGCCTTTCAAAAACTTACTACTACTATAACCAGCAATGCTTCAAGCAAACTACCATTCTCTACTATATATATATATATATATATATATATATATATATATGTATATATATATATATATATTATAAATAAATATTAATTATTCAATACCTACAGACATCGATGCTTCATGCATTCTTCATTGTAGGAAGTTAATTCCCGACGGTGGGCGGGCGCGAACTCCGATCACAAATCGCCACTGATTCGCAGTCAAATTAGGTTGAAAGTCAGGAGGAATTTAACTTTGTAAATGCCAAATCGGCGGGTATCTATAACAATAATCAAAAAGTGATCAACAACAACAAGCCGTGTTGGATCTCGTAATGAAGATAGTTGTACTGCCTGTTATTAAACTCTCTTAGAGTGCCCGGCCTTAGTAAAGGAAGCTATACAATCATATATTATAAAGAAATATTAATTATCTATTACCTACAGACATCGATGTTTCATGCTTAGGCAATCTTCAGGAAGTTAATTCCCGACGGTCGGCGGACGCGAACTATATATATATATATATATATATATATATATATATATTAGTCCTTGTTTTTTTCTATATATATATATATATATATATATATATATATATATATATATATATATAGAAAGAAAAAAACAAGGACGAAAAAATAAAGCTGTGTATCCATTTATACATTCTTTTATATCCGAGTTCACCCCAAACAAGGCAGGCCGCCACTGTAGATCAAAAGGGGCTACTGAGAATTAAGGTGTAAGTTTTGGAAGGGTCATCATGAGTTGAGAGGTGTGCAGCGAGATATCTGTTTACATCAGTTTTAAATTTATATATGTCGTTACAGTCAGGGAAACAGGGAATAGGGTAGGAGTTCCAGGAGTCCGGAAACACGGGGAAAGAAGCTTTTGGAGGAGAAGGTTCTCCGACATCTGGGCACCTCCACCTTTACGCGCAAAAGATCTAATTAAACGCATTAATAAAAGAACACTTGAACAACAATTTAAGAACGTTTTAGTAACGTTTTAAGTTTCGATATTTTCGGAGACGGTACATTTAGCAACGATATTTAAAGGAGAACATATAAAACAACTATACGATAGTTTTATCGCCTTTTATCACGTTTATAAAATTAGTATCGTTTCACTACTTCTACTACTACTACTACTACTACTACTAATAATAATAATAATAATAATAACAACAATAATAATAATAATGACTGGGACCTTGGGGAGGCTTGTTGCCACTCGGGCCCCAGAGGAGACCAATGGCCCTTATCATCGTGAAATCGGTGGTAGGTGGCTGTTGCGATACCGCAAGGTCATCAGCGGTGATGAACGAAAAGAGGTGGAGCATACTGGAAGTCTGAGGAGACTTGTTGTCACTCAGACTCCAGGGAATACCACAGGTTGTTGGCAGTGGGCGATCACTAACGATGACCAGTGTGATAACTCCTAGTGAGTAAATAATAAAATAATATACCGATATGCCGATTGTGTAATGAAAGAGAAGAAACCATTAGCGCATATTGTATCTGAATGTTTAATGCTAGCACACCATCAACATAAAAAATGGAGACACAACAAAGTCGCTCAGGTAATACACTTGAATATATGTAAACTTTATGAATTAGAACACAATGAGAAGTTGTATGAGCATAAGCCAGAAGTGGTACAGGAGAACGACAATGTCAAACTTCTTTGGGGCATGCGCATACAAACTGATTTTTGGCTAAGATCAAAGTGTAGTATCTGTTCCGATGGATACTACACCCCATAGACTGGTATTGTCTTGGCCTTCGGGGCTTTATTTACGCCGGTCTATGGGTCTGTCCTGTGCAGTTCTAGGAGGTCCACCCTCCCAGGCTTCGCCTCCCCTCTTTGGGGAGGAGTAAGTTTATTGCTTACTGTCTGAGGCGCCCCTACCGGGGAATGCCGACGGGACTGCCCAGGCAATTTTTAAATGGCCAGAGTGCTCACCTCTCGAGCGCTGGCTTTTCAAACCCCACTTTCTCGACCCGATCTTGGGTCACATCTTACTTGTGGGAGTAAGATAAAAATGGCCTTGTGCCTAACTCCTAGGGAGGAGTAAATAAAAACTGATAAGTATTTTGAACATTCAAAACACGACTTAATCTTTCTAAACAAAAACAAGAGAACTTGCTTTATCATTGACATAGTCTGCCCCTTCGATAATAGACTGCGGGAGAAAGAACACGACAAAATAAATAAATATCAAGACCTAAAATAGGAATTAGTTAGACTATGGAAATGTAAAGAAGTAAAGGTTATTCCTGCTGTAATTGGAATGCTTTGAATTATAACGAAAAGCCACCATAAATTGCTTAGACAGATTGACGAGACAATTTCTTTTTTCAATTCTGAAAAAGGATTTGCCTGATAAGAACAGCGAACGTGTTAAAGTACAGCTTAAATGTCTAAAGTCAAGGGAATTGACTTGATATTCAAA
>OY744542.1:62053019-62068019 GCA_963556195.1 Sepiola atlantica
CTTGTTATTCGTTCTCTGTATTCTCGGCCTTTTGGCTAAGATCAAAGTGTAGTATCTGTTCTCAGTTGCTGCAATTTCGTCTACCAAAGACCAGTGATCCGCTACCGGGCCTTTTGGCAAGGTTTAAAGCGTTTTTCTTTGACCAAGCCCCCTTTTGGGACTTTTGTCACTTTTTTGTCCCCTCTTGGGACTTTTTTCTTTTCTTCTTTTCCCTGACTGTTGGGCTGACTTAAGCAGCTGGCAGGTTTCGGGGAGACTGACGAACCCGTAAAACGGTGAAGGTCTCTTCGTCTCCGAATCGGCGGGTCTAGTCCGACAGTCAGGTTTGTTCGCCCCTCTTGGGCCATTAATTATTTTTTATTCTTTCTTTCAGCGTCTGTCTGAGGTGCGCACTTAAGCAGCTGGCAGGTTTCGGGGAGACTGACGAACCCGTAAAACGGTGAAGGTCTCCTCGTCTCCGAATCGGCGGGTGTCGTGCCTCATTCAGACCCGTTTATAGATGGAAGCCAGCCAGGCTTCAAAAGCTCGAGTTGCCACGGAGGTGAGCAACGACCAGGGTGTGACCGCCGAGGGCACCCTTTTAGACCTGGTCAGTCGTACTCCTGAGTGCGATCTGATGATGGTGCCCGTAAAGGGGGGTTGCACACCCGAGTGCACCCCAGTTGAGACGGAGGGGGGTTGCACACCCGAGTGCACCCCAGTCGTGTTGGAGGGGGATTGCACACCCGAGTGCGCCCCAGTCGTAATGGAGGGGGGTTGCACACCCGAGTGCGCCCCATTGCCTGTGTCGGGGAGTGTCGCACCGAGCGGCACTCCAGTCGTATTGGAGGGGGGTTGCACACCCGAGTGCGCCCCATCAGGTGTGGCCTCGCAGGGCACCTCGTTGTCTGTGTTGGGGAGTGTCGCACCGAGCGGCACTCCAGTAGCGTCAGGGGGTCGTACACCCGAGTGCGACCTGCTTTCTTCAGTCGAGGGGATGGACACACCCGATGACGTCCCAGATTCTATCATCTTTGGGGACTTTGATCAGCAAAGTTCTATCCCCAAAGTACTTATCTCCCAGAAGGAATTTTTCGCTGAGATGAAAAAAACCACGTTTATCATGCCTAAGAATCCACAGTTAAGGAAGTGTAATTCTTTGGACCTAAACATAGCCGAAAAGAATTACAACCCAAAAATATTTTTAGAGTGCTCCTCAGATGAGTCAGACTCAGATTCAACAGAGGGAGAGGGTCCAGAAAAAATTCAAAGTCAACTTCTAGCAAAAGTTAAAAAGGGGGCCCCAAAACTTGCTACAAAGGCGTGGCCTACATTGAAAAGCCAAGATACTAAAATTATGGCTGGCCAGAAACTTCAAAAGAAGAACATCTCTGCAATGACCAAAACAACAGGCTGGGGCCCACAAGCGCAGAAAACTCCCCAAGAGTATCGGGCTCTCTTCCAAGAAAAGTACGCAAGTCTCACGGAGGGAAACCAGATCAAACTCATTCCGGGGACGCTGGAAACTTTAAGACTGCGAATCGTATCCTTGGTTACAACAGACCTGAAAGTAAAAGGCCTCATCACAGTTACTAAGGAACGAATGATGGATATGTTGGTGGAGTTAAATATCCCAGCAACCTATATCGTTAAAAAATCATATGCGATGTGGGATATTTTGCTCCCCAATCAAGCGGAGGCTGAAAAGGTGGCCAAGGGAAATTTTACTTGGAAGAATATGAAGATAAAACCAGAGTATCTGGAAAAAAGGCGAACTGTAGTCACAATCCTCGGCGTCCCATGCTGCATTAGCCCTGATCACATGGGGGCAGTCATGTCACAGTATGGTGACGTCGAGGGGGTAATCCCAGTGCGTGGGCCTCGAAACATCGGTAATGGGGATTACAAGATAAAAATAAGGGTAGATCATAAGAACTTCCTCAGAATCCCGGCTCAACTAAACTGCGAGGGATGGGTGATGTCCCTAATTGTGGAAGGGCGTAGACCTTATTGCTGGCACTGCCAGACGCCAGGTCATATGGCAAAGGTGTGCCCAAAAAGAAACCCGGAGAAACCTAAAACACCTGTGGCTCCGGTACAAAAAATAGTAGCGACTCCGAAGGCCCCCATACCCGTAGCTGAAAAGGAGGTAGTAGACCAGACAGAAAAGCAGGAAGAAGGCCAGGAAAAATGGAGTACGGTGGTGATCAAGAAAGGAAAGAAGGTGTCTCCAAGGCCTGAGATAGCCCCATCATCAGCCGTAAAAAGAAAGCTTAGTGACCCCTCGTCATCGGAATCTGATGGAGAAAGACAAGAGGAAGGGGAAAGGATGACAGTGGAAGGAGACGAAGCCCAGACATCTAAGGCGAAAGACCCAAAACCGAAAAAAATCCGTGAAACCAAAGATAAAAAAGACGAAATAATTGCTCAACCCGCAGAACCCCAATCCCCAGTCCCGACAGATTTGGTTGAGCAATGTACCCCTCCCCTCTACAATACCCCTTCAGTGAGTGAAGAACCCGTGGCAATGGTTGAAGAACCCGTGGCAATGGTTGAAGAACCTAGGGTAGAAACCCAAGAGAAAATCGTGAAAGGGACACAAGAGGTGGAGAAAAAGGGTACGGAGAAGCCTGAAGTGACTCCCATTGAAACAACCCCCTCACCTCCTCCTAGACAAGAAAGGTCAAAAAAGTTTCCGTTCCTGCCTGGGGAAAGAATCTGTGAGGCGGACGCCTCACTGGTTCAATCCGATTTGAATGTCCGGCAGCGTAAATATCTACAGCAATTGGAGGCCTTTACACATGTGAAAGGGAAGAAGGTACAGGATCCCCGTAACTTCAATAACATCCCCCTGATAACTACCTTCGTCCGACAAGATAAAGGTAGTAGGGCAAAGGCTCTCTGGAGAATGTTGGAGGCGGCAAGGGACGCCATACCAGGTGTGAGACTAGTAGATGAGGAGCACCCATTTTTAAAAAAATTAGCGTCGAAATGTCCGGGGAGGGTCCCGATTTACGTTCACCCCTCATTATTTCGGGCACTTAAATTAACCTTTCCCCTGGACGTGGGAGGTCTGGCTCGAGACGGACGGATTTCGTCCGAACTGCTGACCGGCAGTCTTGGTCAGGCCTTCGGCGTCCTCACTCCCGAGGACTTTAGGCCCATTTGCGACATATAAGTAAGGGATAATGGCTTTAAACCTGGCCACATTGAATGTGAGGGGCATGAGATCTCGAAGCAAGGCTGTTCGCGTGCTGAGGGATCTCGTGGACCTTAAGGTAGATATAGCTGCGATCGAGGAGACCCACTTCGTTTCGTATGGGGATTGTGATGTGCTGACTGACGACTATGACGTCATCTCAGCATATGGCAATGTCCGTAGTTGTGGTGTCTCTTTGCTAGTGAGACGCACTCTGTCTGCGACAGTGAGCGTTGTTCATACGGATGCGGTGGGTCGGCTGGTCGTAGTCGATGTTGCCGTTGAAAACAGTGAGTTTCGGATCGTTGCGGTTTATGCGCCCAACTCTACTGGTGAGAGGGTTTCCTTTTTTCGACGGTTGGAGACGTTTCTCGGGGGTCCGGAGCGTGTAGTATTAATGGGGGATTGGAACGCCGTCCTTGACCCCAAGATAGATAAGGTCGGGGGTAATAGAGGGTCGGATAGGTGTGATAGCAGTCTGTCTGACCTGATCGCCTCATGCGATCTTGTCGACAGATTTCGCGTTGATCACCCAGGGCGGGAGATGTGGACGTGGCATACTAGCGCGGCCTTCTGTTCGAGTACTTACTTGGACAGAATGTTAGTTAGAAGAGGCGACATAGATTTCTTATCTTGTCCCACGTTCACTTGGTTAGGTCACTCGGACCATAAATTGGTTATGGCCCGTTTGAGTTTAAGCGATAGGCCTAGGTTAGCTGGGTACTGGAAGTTGAATACCTCCTTACTGGAGATACCCGACTTCCGGGACAAGCTAACGTTACTACTTCAGCGGGCTTTAGTGGGGGCGGTTATCGGGAGTAGTTGGTGGGTGAAAACTAAGGTTTATGTTAGACGCTTTTGTGTCCGCTATAGCCAGCGCCTCGCTCAAGATAGGGCTAAGACACAGAAGCGTGTAGATGATAAGATGACCCGGGCGGTGGCTGGGGGGGATCCCCTAGAGATAGCCTTAATTAAGGAGGACCTCAATCGCTTGGCTAGCGAGCGATATGAAGGTCAAGTAGTTCGAGCTAGGTTAAAGAAAGTCTCTAACGAAGCTGTGAACGTTGACGCTGTTGAGCGTAAGGCTGCTTTACGTCGTGGCTCGGATGGGTACATTCGGAAGGTGAATAACCTGGAAGGACATACCCTGGTATCTACTCGTGAGATTTGCGAGGGGTTCCGCGAGCATTTGGAGGATCGCTTCACCCAACTACCCAGACTCCGCGGCCAGGAGTTTGACAGCTATTTGGCTGACTCGCCCCGCCTAGAGGCGGCCCGAGCAGCTAGCTGTGATGGGGACGTTACAGAGGGTGAGATCATTACTGCGTTGAAGCAGGTCGGCTACAACAAATCTCCAGGACTCGATGGTCTGCCATACGAAGTTTACTTGAGGCTGTCGCCCATGTTTGTTCCTCTTCTGAAGGATGTGTTTAACCACTGGTTTGCTCAGGGCTCGATCCCTGGGCAGGTTACCAAAGGAGTGGTCACATTGTTGAAGAAGGGGGGCCAACCTGGTGGGGGGAATTTAGATGATTACAGGCCCATAACTCTGCTAAACACAGAGTTAAAGATTTTGGCCCGTGTTCTTGCGAATCGTTTGCAGGTTGTTATTGCTGACTTGATCGAACCTGAGCAGAACTATGCTGTGAAGGGGAGGTCAATTCAAAACAATTTGCATATGGTTCGCACGATCCTAGAGGGTATAGAAGACGACACTGAAGCCGCGCTGATCAATTTAGATCAGTCCAAGGCTTTCGATAGGGTCGACCATGGTTTCTTGGAATCTGTTCTAGAGGCTGCCGGTTTTAATCCGGACTTCCGCAAGTGGATCTCCATTCTGTATCGTCTGCCGACGGTAGCGGTGCAAGTAAACGGTAGGCTGTCGAAATCGTTCGTGGTTTCTCGTTCGGTGCGTCAGGGTTGTCCGCTGTCGCCCCTGCTTTATGTCCTGGCGTTGGAGCCCTTCCTTCGCAAATTAAGGGACGGGGCGGCTACACCAGTCCTGCGCGGAATCGCTATCCCTCCTCACTATGCGCGAGCCAGGGTTTCCGCGTATGCCGATGATGTCACCGTTTTTGTGTCCAGCCGTGAAGACATAGAAGCGGTGATTAAGGCGCTCGCTCGTTACGAAGAGGTTACAGGGGCCATTGTCAACCGCAGCAAGTCCAACGGCCTGCGGTTGGCTGCCTGGAGCGGAGAGACCGCACTTCCAGGTGACTTCAACTGGACCGATGGCCCGGTTCGGATCCTTGGCGTTTGGTTCGGACCGGGTCTCCAGCTGGAGAAAAATTGGTCGGAAGTACAGGCAAAGGTCGAATCGTCTGTAAGGGCTTGGATTCGAAGGAAACTTTCCTTGAAGGGGAGAGCTGAGGCGTGCGCCACTTACGTCTTTCCTCTCATACTTTACCGACTGTCTGTACTCCCTCTGCCCGCGGACCGCCTTCTTGCTTTCACGCGCTTGCTCTTTTCACTTCTGTGGAACGGGCGGAAAGCATACGTCCGCAGACAGGTCTGTACGCAACGTCCGTGCGATGGAGGCTTGGGGATGCCTGACTTGGCAAGTCATCGACATGCCGAGAGACTGGCTTTCCTGAGTCGTACTCTGACGGAGGACGCCCCGTGGGTCCCTGCGGTTGAGGACGCCTTTCCCAACCTCATACCCGACCACTCGGTCGAAGGTCGACGTAGATCGAGAGGGGAGTCCATGTTCGTCGCCGAATGCCGAGCCGCGCTTAAGGCGTTGCCGGGGTCCAGTGACCTTGCCCGGTCTAGGAAGAGACTATATCGGGATCTAGTGGAGGGGTCCGCTTCGGATCCGCTTGGGAGGCGGCTTGGATTGTCGAGTGAAGAGGCTCGCTCCCAGTGGAGTTGGGCGCCAGGCCAGAGTTATCTCAACAATTCTGAGTATTCTCTGACCTGGCGATTGGTTCGAAATGCACTGCCCCTCTATGGCAGATTACGCAGGGATGGCATAAGGGACGTTCCCTTATGCCCGCGCTGTGAGGACAATGAGGAAGAAACGGCCGAGCACGCCTTCTTCACTTGCAGCAAAGTTCGTCGTCTCTGGGAGTATGTCAGAGAGGTAACGGCTCGCATCGACGCCGAGCAGCCGATGGTACTTGATGTAGCATACGTTATCAACAACGTTGCACCGCCATGGTCTAGGGAGAAAAGAATGGTTTTTCTGGCGATCCTAGCCGTAGCTAGGTTAGTGACGTGGGTTACACGTCTAGATGAGGTTCATGGGGTTGGGTCTGTTTCGGATCGTGATCTGGTTGTTTACTTTAAGCATCAGCTTAAAGTGAAAATCAGATGCGATTGGAAACGACTACATCGCATGGAGTTCAATAGAAGATGGGTGCACAACACTAGTTTGTGCATTCGACGAGGGTCCAGGTTTGAATACGTTTTCCCGCCTTAGCATGGCGCAGACGGTACTGGGTCATACGGAACCCAGCCCAGTATAAAACAAAATTATTTTTTATTAGCCTAGTCGAACTATAAGCTAGTAGGAATAAGTGATGTCCTGTCCCGATTTTGTTTTTTGCCGGCACTAGAGAGCTTCCAAAGATGCCCACTCCACATATTTATTTTGTCCCCGGCTGATGAAACCCTTGGCTTTATTATCTTGGAAGACGCCATCCATTCCCGTACCCAGAGCCCGATTAATTTATTTTCAGAACGCCCCTACTTTATTCCCACTCCCAATTAGGGGTCGACCTGCTTGTTTTCGGCCTCGAGCCGGAAAACAGTGGGCGGTCCAAAATTAGCAAAAGGGTAGGGAGGGTCCTACTAACCACCCCTTATCATTTTATTTGGTTCTTTATTTTTCTTTCTTTTTGGGTGTTTTTAATGTGTCATCCCACTCCCACGTTATTTCATGTTTTCATATATCATTTTGGGGATATTTTAAGTAGGGTTAAGCCATAGAGTGACTGCGAGTTTTTTAGTGTGAATGTCTAGCTTAGGGTAGAGTAGGTTTTTGTCATTGTGCATTTTGTTCTTTGTCAAATAATAAAAAATGTCTTTGTTTTGTCTTTTTTGAAAAACTTTTTGTCAAATAAAAAATGTTTTAAAAATGTGTTAGAAATGTCACAATGACCCCCGACCCCCACCTTCCCCCCCCTTCCACAGCGGGCTTTTATGCCTAAGGTGGTATGCATTCTGGGAATGTAATTTTAACTCTAGGAGTTAATGTTTTCCAGGATGCATCCATCTAAATAAATTTTGGCTAAGATCAAAGTGTAGTATCTGTTCCGATGGATACTGCACGCCTGTCCTGTGCAGTTCTAGGAGGTCCACCCTCCCAGGCTTTGCCTCCCCTCTTTGGGGAGGAGTAAGTTTATTGCTTACTGTCTGAGGCGCCCCTACCGGGGAATGCCGACGGGGCTGCCCAGGCAATTTTTAAATGGCCAGAGTGCTCACCTCTCGAGCGCTGGCTTTTAACCCCACTTGCTCGACCCGATCTTAGGTCACATCTTACTTGTGGGAGTAAGATAAAACTGGCCTTGTGCCTAACTCCGCGAGGAGTAAATAAATATCTCTGTATTCTTGGCCTTTTGGTCAAGATCAAAGTGTAGTATCTGTTCCGATGGATACTGCACCCCATAGACTGGTATTGTCTTGGCCTTCGGGGCTTGATTTACGCCGATCTATGGGTCTGTCCTGTGCAGTTATAAGAGGTCCACCCTCTCAGGCTTCGCCTCCCCTCTTTGGGGAGGAGTAAGTTAATTGCTTACTGCTTGAGGCGCCCCTACCGGGGAACGCCGACGGGGCTGCCCAGGCAATTTTTAAACCCCACTTTCCCGACCCGACCTTGGGTCACATCTTACTTGTGGGAGTAAGATAAAAACTGGCCTTGTGCCTAACTCCTGGAGAGGAGTAGATCAAGATTCGTTCTCTGTATTGTTTGGACTACTGTTCTCACTTCGATGTTATTCCCATAAGGTAACACCGATGTTAACATTGGACCTTATTTATGTGCGTCTTGTCGAACTCGGGTAAACTATGTTGAATTCGAAAACTCGATATGGAATTCCTAACTAAACCATTCATTTAATACGCCGACGTAGATTGTTCTCGTTCCCTCAGCCATGACAAGATAGAAGATTTAAGTAATGTTTATGATAGTATTAGTTAATATCGCTAAGAGAAGGGGATAGAATTTTCAAGCGCCAGGAAACTCTTACTTAGAACTGATTATACTAAGCATTGTATCCGTTGTGCCACAGATTGACCTTCAACTCTTTACTCTTTGTTCTTTTCACCTTTTTATTCGTCCTTTCACCCCATTTATCCTTTTCTTCATACGTTTGTTCACTTTTATTATATAGATAGATAGATAATCACCCATTTAAGGACTAACAAAGATTAACGTCTCTTAACTTCGGTGATTCGATGAGTACCGATGTTTGATCCTGATTTGGCCGTAATTGTATCTAAATTTTTACAAGAAATTCCTTCTTTCGGTCTGTATGTATTTATTTCCTTCTTTCCTCCTTTTTTTTTCTTTTCCTCGTTCTCTTTTTTCTCCTCTTTCCTTTCTGGCTTTTATCACGACAAAAGAAGCCATTACAAAAAAAAAAAGAAAAACACCCAAATACTTTCGCGTTCATCGATATTCTTTTTAATAGATATCGATTAGGCTTATGGATATTTCAATTTTGCAGCCTTTTTACCCCCGCTTTTATCGGAGTAAGCATTCAAAAGAAAGAGAAGAGAAAAGAAAAGAATGACCGTCGGTGTTGCCGCTCTTTTGTTGTCGAATGACTTCCGTCGCGTTTTTCAACCAATGAAAACTCACCCCCCCCCCCCGCGCCGACCGTAGAAAGACCACTCTTAGGTGACGACGGTGCTTAAGAATTGGGAGGGGGGGAATCGACAAGAAACAAATCGACACAAAAATCGATACCCTTGAGATACGTCTATTCAATCTACTCGCTTGTCGATGAAAGAAAATCCTATTTCAAACGTAAGCGTGACACATCGACATAAAAAAGAGTTATAACCTATTAGACATGACAGACCAACAAAAATTATATGAGAAATGCTATGTAAATGCTATATAAATACTATGTAAATGATATATAAATACTATATAAATACTATGTAAATGATATTTAAATACTATGTAAATGCTATGTAAATGCTATGTAAATGCTATGTAAATGCTAATATAATTGCTATGTAAATGCTATGTAAATGCTATGTAAATTCTATGTAAATGCTATGTAAATGCTATATAATTGCTTTGTAAATGGATATAAATGCTATGTAAATGCTATGTAATTGCTATATAAATGTTATATAAATGCTATGTAAATGCTATGTAAATGCTATGTGAATGCTATATAATTGCTATGTAAATGCTATCTAATTGCTATGTAAATGATATGTAAATGCTATGTAAATGCTATATAATTGCTATGTAAATGCTATGTAATTGCTATGTAAGTGATATGTAATTGCTATGTAAATGCTATATAATTACTATGACAATGCTATGTAATTGCTATGTAAATGATATGTAAATGCTACGTAAATGCTATATAATTGCTATGTAAATGCTATATAATTGCTATGTAGATGCTATGTAATTGCTATGTAAATGATATGTAATTGCTATGTAAATGATATGTAAATGCTATGTAAATGATATATAATTGCTATATAATTGCTATGTAAATGCTATGTAATTGCTACGTAAATGCTACGTAAATGCTATGTAAATGCTACTTAAATGCTATGTAAATGCTATGTAAATGCTATATAAATGCTATATAATTGCTATGTAAATGCTATGTAATTGCTATGTAAATGATATGTAATTGCTATGTAAATGATATGTAAATGCTATGTAAATGATATATAATTGCTATATAATTGCTATGTAAATGCTATGTAAATGCTACGTAAATGCCATGTAAATGCTATGTAAATGCTATATAAATGCTATGTAAATGCTATATAAATGCTATGTAAATGCTATGTCAAACGGAAACGAAAAAGGTACTTATAATTTATCATGAAAGACAAACACAAATTCTATTTAGAAACTAGGCCTCTTAATTCTGAGAAAATCTTTTTTTCAGATGACAAACAGACAGACGAACAAAAATTTAAATTTAAATCAAAACTTCTGAGATCTAACAAAATGTTATTTCAAATTAAAACCTTTCAAACTAACAAAAATTCTATTTCAAAACAAAGCTTCGGAAACGTAAGAAAATCTTATTTCAGATTAAAGCCTGACAGCCCGACAAAAATGTTATTTCAAAACAAAGTAGAGAAAGTTATAAAAAGATATTTATGGCAATTAAGCTACACAGAGGCTTATATATATATATATATATATATATATATATATATATATATATATATATATATAGATATATGAGGAATAAAACAAACAATGTTTCAAATCAACAACTAGCAAAAGTAAACTCAAACACACATATTGAATAGTTCTACCAAAATATTTCAATTGTTAAAATACAATCATCATCAGTTGTTAGCAGAACTTTAATTCTTAAATTTATTCAGGATGTGTTTTTGAGTTTATTTTTGCTAGTTATCCATTTGCTTATCCTTTATTAAATTTGTATTTTTACATATATATATATATATATATATATATATATATATATATATATATATATATATATATATATATATATGCGTATATTTGGAGAGTTTACATAGGTATTTCTTTCTTTCTTCCAGAGAATGAATATATATATATATATTTTTTTTTTTTTTGATTTTATTCCATTAGTTGCGACAAAACAAGTTTTGTTTCATTGGTGCAAATAGCGACCAACTCATCGGGCGGGCGAAGGAATTCAAATGGCATAAATTTTAACTTTAACTTTAACGGAAGATTGAAAATTGAAATTACATTGGAGGGGGAGGGGGACAGAGTTCGGGCTTTGTCTATAACGGTGACATGGGACATGAGAGGGGAGGGGGAAGGACCCCAACAAGTCGTGTTTCAAATTATTACGTGGGAGGTTTTTCACGTGTCTGTGCTGTGATGATCTCAATTTCGGCCGGGGTGGGAGGAAGGGAGATGGAGCGACGGCCAGAGTGAGTTAAATTTAAAATGAGAATAAAATTATGATTATAACCGTCATTCATATTTTATTTTAATTCTAATAAGTAATTATCATGTGGATAAAAATGTTTTATAATTTTAATTTTGGGTATTAATTGCTACTTTTGCATTTTATTTATTTTATTTTAATGTTTTGTTTATTATTTGTAGTGAATTTTGTTGTGATTATATTTTTATTTTTTTTATTTTTTATTTTTTTATTTAAATTGTGATTATATTATATCGAGATCAATACTAGAGGAATCATTTTATAAGAGAAGTTTTCTGGTATTACCAGGTTTATCATTAACAAAACCGATTATGACAATGATAACGCCTGCCAATCATACCTACGATAGTCGCAGTGATAACAGCCTTAATAAAAGCCTTAATAAAAATAAAAATAAAAATAAAAATAAAGATAAATATAAATAAAATTAGAATAAAAATAGAAATAACAAGTTTGTAAGAATATTAATGATAATAACAATAATAATAATAATAATAATAATAATAATAGTATTAAAAAATAATAATAATAATAATAATAATACTAATAATAATAATAGTAATAATGATAAATATCACCATCATTACCATCTTGCTACTTGTGAAGTCATTGGGCGAAATAAGTCGACAAGTCCTGGTAGGCTTTTTTGTTCTACTACCAATGACAAGGACTAAGTACCAGTTAATAATTAAGTGTTCAAGGTAGTGATCGAAGGGTTAAGTAATTGAGATTAGATTAGTCCAAGTGATATCAGTGTTAATAGCTGTCCCAGTTATGGGTTTATGTTAGAATTGGTAGTATGGCTGAGAGGCGATTGAGGCTGTGCATTATAGGTAGTACGTAGAGATTTGATGTTATTGGTAGTTTAGAATGGTGGTTATATATTTATAGATTCATCATGACTTGTTGGGGTGGGAATGGGTGGTAAATTTGGGTGGGTGGGTGGATAGGGGGTTATAGAGTGTTTTTTTGGGTAGTGTATAGTGAGGGTTTAATGTTATCATTCATTTTTGTAAAAAAAAAAAACACTTTTAATTTTATTTTAAAGTTATGTGGGGTTGGTGTGGGGTTAAGGTGGGGTATGTGGGTTGCTAAGGAGGTAGAGTCTACTATGTTTACAGTTGATAGATGTCTCTTGTTTTCTATTTAAGAGTTTGTTTTTGTCCTTAAAGCGGATAATTTCCAGTTTTTCATTTAAGCATAATCTACATGGAGAGTTTATTGATTTGCAGGTGCTGGATTTTTTCAAGATTTTCCACTTTATTATGGGAGTTTCTTTTTTGGTTTTTATTTTGTGGTAGTGTAGTGAAAGTCCAGTTTGGCCAGGATGGTCTGGGTTGTTGAAGGAGAGTTTATGGTTGTAGAATCTTTCCTTGAAGTTGTTGCCTGCCAGACCAATATAATAGTTAGTCTGGGATGGGTTTTCAGTTGAGGAGATAGATGCCTCATAGACCACTTGGGTTGATAGGCACTTTTGATTTAGGGGGCAGTTTGATTTGTTATTACAGTTGCATGTTCTTTTAGAATTTGAGGTTACTGGGGTGTTTAGTATTTTCATGTTGTGCTTTTTTATGATTTTTTCTAAGTTGTCACCACAACAATAGCTGAGTTTTAGTGTATTCTTATTAAAAATTTTATGGAGTATGCTGTTATTGGGGAAATGAGTGTTTATTAAGTTCAGGAATTTATTCCCTATTTTGGTTTTAGTTGAGTTGTTAAATGGAGGTGTATACCAGATAATTTTCCTATTTCTATTTTTGTTCCTATTAGGGTTATTTTGTGTAGTTGGAATATACTCTATTTTGGTATTTTTGTATCCACTCTCCTTTAGTGCTTTATTATAAAAGTTCTTATGTTTATTGAAGATATCTATATTGGAGGAGTTGTTGGTAATCCTTCTACTAATTGATTTCGGGATGTGTTTACTTACAGATCTAGGGTGGTTAGATAGTGGGTTGACATAAAGGGGGTAGGAATTATCTTTAGCATAGGGCTCATAAGTATCTCTATTGAGGTTGAAGGTAATATCGAGGAAATTGACCTGTTTAACATTTGATGTTATTTCAGCCTTTAGGCCTATTCGTTTCATTTCTTTGGATATTATTTTTTTGGTTTGTTCACATTTTTGTCCGCTTGTGTTTTTAACGTACATTAGGCCATCATCTCTGTAGAGGCCGATTGAATCGACTTCGAGATCTTTTGTTAGGTTGTATAGTAAGTACAGGCCAACCAAGTCTGTTACCTCGGCAGAGTCAAGAGAGCCCATAGATACATCGAATGAAGAGAAATGGTCTTTCTTTGTCTATTGTTCTTTGTTATTTATTAGTACTGTGGTTCGACATTTTTTTATTATGTTTATTTCGTCTTCCGAGATATTAGAGAGGAGAGTGGCGAATTCTATGACATTTTCGAAGAGTGCTCTGGTTATTGAGGGGTAGTAATTAACTATATCGAATTGTATAAAAGAGCATTTATCTTTATTTCTAATTCTATTGAACCAGCTTATGGTTTCTGCAGTATTAATCCACTGGTTTAAGTTGTAGGTGTTTTTAATTTGCTTATTTATTTTTTCTAAGATGTTTTTATTCTCATTTTAAATTTAACTCACTCTGGTCGTAGCTCCATCTCCCTTCCTCCCACCCCGGCCGAAATTGAGATCATCACAGCACAGACACGTGAAAAACCTCCCACGTAATAATTTGAAACACGACTTGTTGGGGTCCTTCCCCCTCCCCTCTCATGTCCCATGTCACCGTTATAGACAAAGCCCCAACTCTGTCCCCCTCCCCCTCCAATGTAATTTCAATTTTCAATCTCCCGTTAAAGTTGAAGTAAAAATTTATGCCATTTGAATTCCTTCGCCCGCCCGATGAGTTGGTCGCTATTTGCACCAATGAAACAAAACTTGTTTTGTCGCAACTAATGGAATAAAATCAAAAAATATATTTTTTGCTCTGAATTTTCATTGAGCACTCTCATAAACCCGGTTTCAACTTCCTTCGGATTCATACCCCCTGGATATTTGTAACAAGTTAATTATATATATATATATAGATATATATATATATATATATATATATATATATATATATCCGAAACAGTTACATGGTAAACAGCTGATGATCCCCGTGTTAATATTAGACGCTTAAGGTGTCATGTTTTTGTTTCACTCTTAGATAATTAACCCCCCCCCTCCTTTTTTTTTTTTTTTTTTTTTTTTACTTATATTTTTTCATTTATTAATTTTCTTACGAATGTTTAGTCTGCAATATCTTGGATTTAGTTAGTTTGTCTGGGAATTTAAACTGCATTTTACATTTTTTCTTTTTTTTTCTTTAATGACTCAAAGCTTCTTTAGACTATATATATATATATATATATATATATATATATATATATATATATATATATATATATATATATATTTTCAATTGACACTATACATTAGTTTGAATTTGATAAAACGAATGTTGGTTATCAATTGAAATACAAATATACATGCTGTTGTACCAGTATTTAAGTACACTAGTGTGTTTTCTATAAGACGAAATTACACTATATATCTGCGCTAAAACTCAGTGACATTATGTCCGTATACGGCTAACAGGGTGCTTGTGAAAATCCCGGAGGAGTGAACATCTGGATCCGTCGTCTTCTGGTCGTATCTATCTTTGCGTGAGGCAATCCAGGGCATTGCAGGCAGAATCCATGGAGTGATGA
>OY744542.1:62073019-62088019 GCA_963556195.1 Sepiola atlantica
GGACCGCGAGGAATCAACATAGACAGCCGTTGAAACTTAGATACACTTACCCGGGAGGCAGAGGGAGTGTTTTACCGTCTACAGTGTTCAACGCTCGTGCGTAACTCGCTTATCGAAGAAATGACAACAAACTTTTTCAATTTCAAACAGTGCTCTACTTTTAAGACAATTACATCTTTAAAAGGGGCTTTTAACCATAAATAAATGTTTATTGAAATATTAAAGTGTTTTTCACCTACAGACGATATCGTTTGAGGCTTTTGAGAGAGAGAGACAGAGAGAGAGAGAGAGATAGATAGATAGATAGAGAGAGAGAGAGAGAGAGAGAGAGAGAGAGAGAGAGAGAGAGAGAGAGAGATTAATAAGCATTAATATTCTTGAGGGGAATATAATTTTATTATTCAATGAATATTAGAAAAAAAACTACTCCAGTTTTCACTTTTTTGTATTTGTTACAAATGAGTAAAAATGTATCAAGGCTAAAAGCTACTCAAGGCTAAATAATTATGAGAGAGAGAAATTGTCAATTTTTGGTTAAAAATATGATAAGAAGCTGAAAATTATGAATGAAATGAAGACAAGTTGATTACTTATGAGTACGGTTTATGCCAAGTATTTGTTGACATTGGATTTGAAGACGACCATGTTGTAGTCTGCAGGGAAGCAGTTACGTGATTATGTGCTCCACAGATGGGACGTTCTTGGAATGAAACTCTGTTCATAGAAATCTCGTTTAATGTTAGTGACATCTAGAAAGACGAAGTTTTTTTCTTTTTTTTTTTGCAGTGGTGCAGTAGTCGAGTTCTTGCGCTGAATGCCTTACAAAGGATCGGAGCTCAGTCGATCACCTTTTATTGAAATAACGATCGATAGGAAAAGACTACCAACGTCTCACCTGTGAGAAAGAGGCTGGAGAGAGCATAAGAAACCACATCCGCGACGTTGCATAATTGTTGTTTTTTTTATTATACTCTGACAAAAAGAATGCTGTTGAGAAATGCTCCATCTTCCTGGCAGTGCTTTGCAAAGAAATTGAAGATGCATCTCTTCTTGCATACACTTATATATATATATATATATATATATATATATATACATAAAATATATATATATATATATATATATATATATATATATATATTTTATGTATATATTAGTGATATTTTAAGCTGAATTATTTCGACACTTGATTATTGGGGAAATGGTAGTATAATCAGTACCATTGGAGAGCCATGAATATTATAACTGTCCTGTTTTTAAATCTCCGAAACAGTTACATGGTAAACAGCTGATGATCCCCGTGTTAATATTAGACGCTTAAGGTCTCCTGTTTTTGTTTCACTCTTAGATAATTACCCCCCCCCCTCTTTTTTATTTTTATTATTTTTTTATATTTTTTTTATTTTACTAATATTTTTTCATTTATTAATTTTCCAACGAATGTTAAGTCTGCAATATCTTGGATTTAGTTAGTTTGTCTGGGAATTTGAACTGCATTTTACATTTTTTTTTTTTTTTTTAATGACTCAAAGCTTCTTTAGACTATATATATATATATATATATATATATATATATATATATATATATATATATATATATATATATAAAGATTCAATGAATTAAAACATTACACTTGTTCCAAGAATTAGAACATCAAGTCCAGTATGGCGTACGATCGTTTCCAAAACATTTTGGAAATACTTTATTTTATAAATTAATAAAGCTAATCCAAAACGTATCTTCGTCAGCGCCTTTAGCAACACGTCTTACAAAAAATCAAAGAAAAAATTAAAAAGTTCGTCGTAGAGAAACATCTATTGACAGAAAGAGCCACACAGACAAATATTAGAAAAAAGAATAAGTTACAAACATAAAATTTTAAAAATAGAAAAATAAAAATAATAATAATCATAATGATTATTATTAAATAAAAATTATAAAAATAAAATATTAAAAAAGATAAAATAATAAAATAATAATAAATATAAAAAATAAAGAATAAACTAGCAAACAAATAAAATCAAATAAAATATTAAAATAAAAATAAAACTGAAAATAAGAAATGAAAATAAAAATTTAAAATTGGTACTCTTATAGCTGACGCACCATTTTTCCGTGACTTCGCGTTGTCAACGTTCCGGTAGGTCTCGGAAGCGCCCGAGAAGTGACGAAGTTATTAACCAAGAAACATTTGCTTATAAACAGTTAATTTTCGTTAAAAAAGGGGAACAAAACAAAAAAATGCTAAAAATCAGTTGTTGCGGTGTTTATGTTAACAAGAAAAATATTGACAAAAAATGTAAAAAAAAAAATCAAATAAGAAAAGAAAATTAAAAAGAAACAATAACATTTGCTTAACAAATCAAACAAAATCATCTTTTGAAATTATCCGGTGCACAAACAAAAAAACATTTTATTTAAAAACATTTGATTAACAATAGTTCATTTACAAAAAAAAAAAAATAATAAATAAATATCTAATTAATAACAATAGTTTAGCTATGATTTGTTCGTTCGGGCATCTTTTACGAGACTCAGCAGAGTAAAAACGCTAAAAAAACAAATATACAACAAATAAAAGTAACTGTAAGCTGTAAAAGTTAGTTTCAAACTTGCATGTGGCATTTGTTTGTATTTTTAGACCGTTACAACCGCTATTTATTAGAAATCAATAGTTTTGTCACCGTAACTTGGGAAAAACATGGCCGCTTTTGGGGGGCATTTGGTAAGGAAGCACGTGAATCGCCATTTTGAATTTTGTGCAAGCCTTTGGGAAAAAAACAATACATTTTTTTTTACATCTAATAAAAACCCATTTATAATACGTAAAAATAAAAACAAATTACATAGGTAAGTAGAAAAATATCTATTCTCGTCGCAGGTCAACTTCACTTGTTGCAAATTTATGCTTTTAAACCCTTTCTCGTTCTTTTTTTGGACCCCGTTCGCGACTGTGCTGAGCGTCGTAACATATACCCGTTCGTTCTTTATTTTTATATATGTGTTTTAGTTTGTTTTTCTTCGTCGTAATTTATCGGCAGGCAGTCTTCAATTTAGCGTTTGGCAGTTTTCTCGGACTCTTCCGTAACCTGCCCGAACGTTGACGATGCGAAGTCACGGAAACATGGTGCGTCAGCTATAAAAGTACCTTATTATTTTTTTTCTTATATAATTTTTAGATTATGTGGCGCTTTTGAATAGAACGTAACTGAGCTGAGGGAGATAACTCTAATGTTCTTAAACACCGCTATTCAGAATCCGCTGAAACTTTCAGATGCAAGGGAGATAACTTTTTTTTTATCCCTACTTGAAAGAAAATGCGACTGTTTTTGTAAATGTCACAATGTTTATGTACTTTGTAAAGATAACTTTTACGCGCTTTTATTTACATGTTAAAAACTTTATAACAATAATTAAAATAAATGTTACGGTTTTTAACACAATGAAAGAAAGAAAATGGGGCGCTAAGTTTTAATAGAGTCTCCATTTTTAAATGTAAAAAGAGGCCATAAACGATAGTAGCAGATTTCTCTGAGACTGGCCATGAAAAAGGAATGAATCACCCACTGTGAACGGATCACTGTAGAGTTTCTCACACGCAATCGGTACATTAAATTATAGAATTGGGATACATGTCAATTTAATATTCAAGCGCTTTCAGCTATTTCACTAATCATTTATCAGATTTAAAAAAAAAACGAAATGGCAAACTTAGGATGTGCTCGGATAACTATAGTGGACCGTGTGATCACTAACCAAGAAATAAAAGATGTCAAATTGAGTTTTACTTCTATTTTACAAAAGTTTATGGAAGACGATGTCCACTTCGCAGCCTCAGTGGGTTTAATAGCTAATTCTAGCACACGTGAGGCAGGTAAAATACCGAGGTATTTGATAAAAAGAAAACCACTTATTACAAATTATGGAATATGTATTCTAGTCAACAGGGTATGTAACGTGGGAACATTATATTTTAAAAGTACACCATTATGTGGGCCCAGCGAAGCCGTTCCATACAGCTCAACTCTTGACTGCGAATCAGTGGCGATTTGTGATCGGAGTTCGAGCCCGCCGATCGTCGGAAATTAAATTCCTGCACTGAAGATTGTGTGAGCATGAAACATCGATGTCTGTAGGTAATAAATAATTAATATTTATTTATCAATATTATTGAAAGCCCCCTTTACTAAGGCCGGGCACTCTGAGTGAGTTTAATCGCGTGTAGATCACTTTCGCTGCTCGTTGTAAAATACCCGCCGACTTGGTATTTACAAAGTTAAAATTCTCCTTAATTTGCGGTGGCCCACGGGGGAACGCTCTTGACTGCGAATCAGCGGCGATTTGTGATCGGAGTTCGAGCCCGCCGACCGTCGGAAATTAACTTCCTGCACTGAAGATTGCGTTAGCATGAAACATCGATGTCTGTAGGTAATAAATAATTAATATTTATATATATATATATATATATATATATATATATATGTGTGTGTGTGTGTGTGTGTGTGTGTGTGTGTGTGTGTGTGTTATAGTGAAATAAATTCCAGAAGTATATCCGGGTATAAAAACTCAATGTAATAAATAGAGCAAGAATAAAATAAAAATTAAAATAACACGGAATCACATAATCAACGGGGCAATAATTTATTTTGACTCTCCGGCCTTATTCAAGCATCCAAGCGAGGTGATTACATTTTGAAAATGAAAAAATAGAAATGCAAACTCACCATTTCAATATGCAAATCCCTTCTTAACAAAGAATTAATATTAATTGTACACCTCTCTAGAACGGGTACTCTACTAGTACTATGGGAGGGTGTGTATCTTTCAGATCGTACGGCTTATATATATATATATATATATATATATATATATATATATATATATATATATATATATATATATATATATATTTTTATATATATATATATATATATATATATATGGGGTTGAGCATTCTGTAGAAATGTTTTTTTGTAGATAGAGAATATTGGTAAACGCTGTATTTATATCAAATTGAAAAATAAATATTTGAAAGGGAGGTAACCTTTTTAATATTTTCAAGGGAGATCACTCTTAAATTCATAATATACTTTTTCTATTTAAGCAATGAATATCAGGCATACGTGGGAAAAGTCTAAGTAGAAAGCAATCTATATTTTATTTGATTCTCTGAACCATGCAAAACCACACACACATTCACACATACATACATGCACACAAACACTACCTTCTTTTATATAAAAAACTATTAAAATGTCCTTATAAAAACATAGAATTCCGCCAGTAATTTAATTTTTCATATATAAAGTATTATTTTGTCTGATGAGCAAATTAAAAAAATCTACTGTTGACTTATTAATTAAGAATGGATGATTTCTCTTTGAATGCATTTCAGGCGGTTGTGTAAGCCTGAGGTGTTTGCATGACTTGTTATCTGCTTTTTCGCTTCCCCTCACCACTTGAAATTATTTCGTCCCTGTTTTATTTGCTAACTTTTGCGTGGCGGGGTGGAGGTACATTATATATATATATATATATATATATATATATATATATATATATATATATATATATATATATATATATATATGATAACTTTATTTACACAGACATGTACAAAATCTGCGACACTGGCATGTCGATGTTATCGATCAACAGTTACTATAAACTGAGATCTTATCAGGAAGAGTTAGAATCCGATCTTAACCTCAGGTTCTCTCCAAATATGATCTAAGGTTAAGATCGGATTCTAACTCTGCCTGATGAGATCTCAGTTTATAGTAACTGTTGATCGATAACATCGACATGCCAGTGTCGCAGATTTTGTACATGTCTGTGTAAATAAAATTATCATATATAAAGCTCTATTTTGATATTGAGCACTTTTTATAAACCCGGTTAAAATTCTCTGGATTACCACCCTGTGGATATTTTTCACCTGGATTATTACCATTATTATATATATATATATATATATATATATATATATATATATATATATATATATATATATATATAGATATATATATAGATATTTATACAGAAAATTAATACAGAATCAGTACCATTGGTTTCAAGCTCAGAAGGCGTTTACCTTCCGGCTATCTACAGTGTTTGTTCTCACCAGCTGAAGATAGCCGGAAGGTAAACGCCTTCTGAGCTTGAAACACATGATACTAATGCTGTACTGATTTGTTGTACACAAAAAATAAATAAATATTACGCTTTTAATTTTGATTTCTCAATTAATCGTGCACTCTGCTGGAGTTCTAATTACCATATTACAAAAAAAGTTATATATATATATATATATATATATATATATATATATACAAAAAAGTTATATATATATATATATATATATACAAAAAGTTATATATATATATATATACAAAAAAGTTATATATATATATATATATATATATATACAAAAAAGTTATATATATATATATATATATACAAAAAAGTTATATATATATATATATATATATATATATATATATATATATATATATAGAGAGAGAGAGAGAGAGAGAGAGAGAGAGAGAGAGAGAAGAAAAAAGAGTGATAAATATGAGACGATTGTCCAAATTTATTTCAGATTTCAATTGTTCAATGCAAGGTGTATTCAGTAATAAACTAGTGTTTATTATTCTTTCCTTAAGCCAAGGCTTTTCAAAGATCGAGATCTTATCATCAGAGGAGAAATACAGATGGATAAGTTGGCTTTCGAAAAAAACATTGCTCTATCTCGTATATTGAGCTAATCTTCTTCACAATAGGTTCCATCTACTAAAAGTGTTACTTTGGTTTATATTTGATCCTATATATATATATATATATATATATATATATATATATATATATATATATATATATATATATATAACTTCTTTGTAATATAGCAGGAAAAATCCCAGCAGAGTACTCGATTAATTGAGTATTAAAGTTAAAAATTCAAAATTAAGAGTGTAACATTTATTTATTTTTGTACAGAAAAATTAGTACAACATTCGTACCGTCGATTTCAAGCACAGAAGGACTTAGCCATCCGGCTCTCTTCAGCTTCTGTTGTCATCTGTTTCGGAAATGTGAAGTCACGTGTCACTCTCGTTTGGACGCGTTATTTGCTTAGAGTGTTGTGTATGTTTGTTTAAATTTAGGGTAAGGAACATTTAATAAGGTTTGAAAAAGAGGGGGGGGGAGTGAAAAGTAACAGTTGAGATTTAAACCGGAGAAGATTTAAAGAGATATAAAAAATGAAAAAAAATATTTTTTTTTTAATTCTATATAAATCACATGAGCCAATATTATGAGCATAAATACTTTCACTTCGGATCTTGGCAACCTACACGTGGTCACTCCCATAAGTACCCGATGGGTTGCTAGAGAGATGTCGGGGAAACCATTACCAAAAATAGAATCATCGAGCACCTTCCATAGAAAGAACTCGTGTTTTTTACAGACTATTCTTGGAAAGAAACTCTGCTCATGGAAGTTCTCATTCGCTCCAGGTGCACAGAAGAAGAAAGGAACATTATTTACAGTTGTTGTAGCTAGACGAGTTTTTGTTGTTAATGTTTTACAGGGGGGATCAGAGATTGCTGTTCAGTCGAGCACTTTCCATAGAAATAATGATAGAGTAGAGAAAGACTAGCAACGTCTCTTCCATGAGAAAGGGGTTGCAGAGTAGAGAAGAGATTGGAGGTCAGTCGAGCGCTTTCCATGGAAATAACGATAGGGTAGAGAAAGACTAGCAACGTCTCTTCCATGAGAAAAGTGTCGCAGAGAAGAGAAGAGATTGGAGCTCAGTCGAGCATCTTCCATGGAAATACCGATAGAATAGAGAAAAACTAGCAACGTCTCTTTTGTAGGAAAAGGGCTGCAGAGAAGAGAAGAGATTGGAGCCCAGTCGAGTACCTTCCATACAAATAAAGATAGAGTAGAGAAAAACTAGCAACAGCTCTTCTGTAGGAAAAGGGCTGCAGAGAAAAGAAGAGATTGGAGCTCAGTCGAACGCTTTCCATGGAAATAACGATAGAGTAGAGAAAGACTAGCAACGTCTCTTCTGTGAAAAGGGGCTGTATAGAAGAGAAGAGATTGGAGCTCAGTCGAGCACCTTTCATGGAAATAACGATAGAGTAGAGAAAGACTAGCAACGTCTCTTCTGTAAGAAATAGAATGCAGGAACAAGAAGATAACATCGCTCCCTAGATTTCGAAGCTGATTTTATACTTTGTCAAAGCAGGGGAGAGGGCTCTGCGCGGCACCTCTCCAGATGTGGCACTAGTACAACATTTGAGGGCGTATCATAAATAAAATAAAAGTGTTCCAATTATTATTCTACTGATCTTTTCTCCAAAATTCATATTAGTTGTCTGCCAACTTTAATAGTATACATTTAGTGGCTCATGAAGCACAACAAGTTAGCGACTCTTGCTCTGAATAACCAACGGTTACTTTACCAGTCTCCTTCTTACTATATTTTCTGTAATAGTTTTCGTCGCAACGCTTTACAGTTCAGATGGCAACAGACACCCCTCCCCCAAATAACGTTAGACTAAAAAGCAAAACAATGGTTGCATGTCGTTTAAACGGTATCTGACCATAAAGTGAGTGATCATTTTACGTTTAATTCAAATTCTGAACTGATCCCCTACTCTAAAGTCGGAAATATTTATTTTCTTTGAATTTTTTACCGCCAAGTTTTTTGACGTAATCGCCACAAAAAGTACAATGTCATTTTTATTTAGCGGTGTGGGGGGAATTAGTATAGCGTCCTGATGTACAATAATGAGGTTTTAAGGTAAAATTCGATTATTGTTGTTCATTTTTGCTCATAACTAAAAAAATCCGTACGCGCCACTTTTGTACAATAAACAACAAAAAAAAATAGTTTCAGCGTAAAAATCAGTGTTGTATTACAAAACCACACCAAAATAAGAAGTAATAATTTCAAAAAATCAAAATTTAATTCACTAGAATTACGGTTTTTTAGGTCAAAATTCTACTATATATAAAACAGTAAATTGTGTTTAACTATAATACGTAGTTCAAACCAAATAAATATTTAGAACTATTCAAAAAATTCCAACGCTATTAATAATATTTCGATTTCCGGTCATGGCAGCCTCTTTGTTTGTTGGAGATGTATTATTTAGTATTAAAGCAATATTTTCCATTTCTAAACAAAGATATTTCGTTAAAAAATGTGACTGAAGGCACACACATGGAAAATACGCCTTATATTATGAGTGGATTTACTTACGGTGCAATTAGATCTAAGGGAGATAATTTGTCGATTTAAATCATGCTTGAGTAATCTCCCTTGACGTTGCATTTGTCTACAGGCATTATTCATGGATGTTCCAATATTTTACTTAAACAGTGCAGTAAGAATATTTAAAAAAAATGGAAAGAAAAATGTTCTTTGTATGGGAGGAGTTAAGACGAGTTAAATATTCACCGATTTCCTTGTTACGGTATCAATAATGGGTTGCATAAACATTATTAGGTCTTTCCAATGAGCTAGATAAAAAAAAAAAGCTATTGAACTTACCGGAGTTTATACCGATGTGATGAAAACATATACGAATCAATTTTAAAATTAGTCATTTAAAATGTTTAACTTGTATTGATTTTTTGTATATTTGACAGTTGCTAATATTGCCGTCAGAAAGACACGCACACACACACACACACACATGGAATTTATCTCATTTAAATAATTGGTTAACTGCCATAAAACGCTAGAGTAGCCGGGAAAAAAAATCGTTTAAAAATAGTGTGTGTTTGTAGTAGGAGGGGCGTCATTCAGTTGAGGGTGAAAGATAAACATACGTTTAAAAATACTAAACGTATTTATGAAAACAAATATGTTCAACCGTACGTTCAGTTATAGTTTTTTTGTATTCATTTAAAAAAATCAAAATTGCCGTCTAATAATGTTTTGTTTTTCAATTGTAATAAGTATTTTTTTTTAATTACCATCTAATAAGTTTAAACAAACTCGACATTAACCGTCTTATAGGCTGCGGGGAACACATCACACAATGACTAATTAGCCTGCAGGGCGTATGGATTCCTTCTGTCGGTTGAAGAACTACTTCAGCCCTTTTGGGAGTCATGAGCGGTCAGCAGAGAGACCCCGACAAGCAACGAGGAAACACCCATCCCCCCCATCTCTCTCTCTCTTTCTCTCTCTCTCTCTCTCTCTCTCTCTCTCTCTCTCTCTCTCTCTCTCTCTCTCTTTATCTTTCTCTTTCTCTTTCCTGCCCATGTCCACTGACGTGCCAGCAGCTACTATCTTCGCCTGAAGATAGTTGCTGACAGACCTCCGGCAGCTCTAAGAGCTCCCTAATTTCCTCTTCCTCTCTCGGACACTGTCCAACTTTCTTCTACCTATACCAAATGGTATAGGTAACCTTTTTGTTGTTGTTGTTATAAGAGGGATTCTTACTAAATTTCCTGTGTGAAATCTAAGATAGGGACGACGTCCCCTTCTTTAATATGGTGACCCCGACGTGATCTGATCACGCAACCATTTTCAAGAGAATCTGAGATACTGAAATAATACATCGAAAATGATCCATCGTTTTGATCCATCGCTTTGATCCATCGCTTTTATCCATCAAGTAAATAAAAAAAGTAAATAAATTTGTTAAGTCCAGAAAAATAAGTAAATAAACTGTTACTTTTTTTTTTAAATATAAATACGTTAATTATTTTCACATTTACAAATGTTATTGGGGGGGGGTATTTTATAGGCAAGTACGTGTCGTTTTACAACCTGGAACTACTTGGACATGGGACAGTTTACCAATCTTTTTTGGAGTTGGGAGGGGGGGGGGAGATTCTACGTTTTTATGTAGTTACATGCGTTTTTGCGACCCATAACCACTACATAATTTTAAAGGTTTGATTTACTCCTCCCCAGGAGTTAGGCACAAGGCCAGTTTTATCTTACTCCCACAAGTAAGATGTGACCCAAGATCGGGTCGAGAAAGTGGGGTTTGAAAAGCCAGCGCTCGAGAGGTGAGCACTCTGGCCATTTAAAAATTGCCTGGGCAGCCCCGTCGGCATTCCCTGGTAGGGGCGCCTCAGACAGTAAGCAATAAACTTACTCCTCCCCAAAGAGGGGAGGCGAAGCCTGGGAGGGTGGACCTCCTAGAACTGCACAGGACAGGCGTGCAGTATCCATCGGACAGATACTACACTTTGATCTTAGCCAAAGGTTTCTTTATCTTTAATTATTAAAAACATGTAATTTTCGATGTTGATTACTTTGTTTAGGTGTTTTAATTATCATTGTTATATAAAACAATGATTATTACAAAACTTTTTTTATTTTAATTTTAATTAGGTATGGTTTTTCTTGTAATTATTTTTTTTATTATTAAATTCGAAAAAAAAATATTTATCATAAAACAAGTATAGTATCCGCGTAATCAATAGTTTAATTAAAATTCCTAATTTATATATAAGTTTATTTTATTTTTTATTAACATTCGATTGATTATTTCAGAATCCGCCCCCCTCCTAAAGCAAATTGATAAACTGCCCCAAGTCTGCTTACAAGTAGAATCCCCCAAAACATGATAATTTAAAAAAAAAGTTATGTTACACTGTATTTACTTTTTTGCACCTTAATTAACAAGTTTATTTCAATTTTTTTTTTTTTACTTAACATTGTTCGATTGGTTATTTCAGCGTCCCAAATTGTATTTTCAAAATATGCTTATTTTCTTAGTCAATCCTAGTTATCACCCCCCCCCCATTTCATTCACAACCCCGTCTACAAAACGTCAGGTTGCGTACGTTTTCAATGTCCCAAATTGTTACTTCAATATATGCTTATATAAAAAAAATAGTGAATATGAAATAGTTCCTAGCTATACTCACTCAACAAGGTCTCATAACAATGAGTATCGATGCCGAGAACGAATCTCTCCGCTGGAGCAAAAACGGACGGTCTGGTCTAAACTGTTTATTTAACGCCTACCCACAATAGGTGTATGTGACACAAGGTCGGAAAGTGGAACTTGAAAAGCCAGCGCCCGAGAAGGTGAGCGCTCTGGCCATTAAAAATTGCCTGGGAAGCCCCGTCGGCATTCCCCGGTAGGGGCGCCTTATGAAGTAAGCTATAAACTTACTCCTACCCAAAGAGGGGATCCAAAGTTTGGGAGGGTGGAATTCCTAGAACTGCACAGGACAAACCCATAGACCGGCGTCATCAAGCCCCGAAGGCCAAGACAATACCGGTCTATAGGGTGTAGTATCCATCGGAACAGATACTACACTTTGATCTTGACTAAAAGGCCAAGAAGCCCTATTTATCTACTTCCCACAGAGTAGAATGTGACACAAGGTCAGAAAGTGAGAATTGCGCACTCTAGACGAACAGTACTTCGGCCTTTAAAAAATTGCCTGGGCAGCCCCGTCGTCAGTCCCCGGTAGGGGCGCCTCAGGCGATTAGCAATAAACTAACTCTTTCTCAAAGGGTGAGAAGGAACTGTACAGGATAGTCCCATAGACAGTCGTAAATCAAGCCCCAAAGGCCAAGACAATACCGATCTATAGGGTGTAGTATCCATCGGAACAGATACTACACTTTGATCTTGACCAAAAGGACAAGAAGCCGTCTGTCTGGTCTCAATTGAATCGAATAACACTCTGTTTGACTCCATCTGCTTATTTTGTTCGTGAGAGAATGGTAGAACTTACTATAGGTTTTTGAACTACCTCTCCTACCCCTATTCCTGACCATAAATATACTCGTCCAACTTCGCTCATGTCGCCCCCCCCACCCGCCCTGAAGGCTTCACCCCTCATCGGTAGGCATAACGATCCCCCTTTTTTTTCACAGTCAAGCGCCAATCTCTCTATATAAGTGTAACGAGATGTTTGTTTGAGAAATGATACGCATTTCTTCTTTTTAATATTTATTATTAAGGGCAGTTATTGTTTTCAAATTATAGTTCGAAAAACAAATATTATGGAAAAATAAATAAAGAGTACACATAAATCTTAAAGCATGTAAAATGTTCGTAGAAAACACCTAAATCAACATTAGAAAAGTGAGTCGAAAAATCGGCCAACATTACCCGAACAATTCAAAATTTAACATAGTTACGTTTTAATTAAATGTAAGGGAGATAATGCAGTACAAATTTGTGCGTTCTAAGTAACACCTGAGTAATCTCCCTTATGTAAGTTCCAAATGTATAGAGCGTTCACTTCGTTGACGTCATGTGGCTGTTTCCAGTTTTCGTTGTTTCGACAAAATCATTTTCAAAGATCTCTTGGAAATACTAATTAAAATAAATAACTTATTTTATTTTTTCTTATTTGTACTTGTTATAAACATATATTCGATATTTTTTTTTACGAACTGGTTACGTTGTTGTTAATCTGCGTGTTGGGTTTATGTTGCCGTTTCAGGCACGGTACGCGAGCCGAGCGAACGTGAAAAATATATTAGCTTATATAAATTATTATTTTCTTTCATCGTTCGTCCAACCCACAGAGAGAATGAGGTATTTTGGCGAGAGTGTCTAGCGTAGGGTAAAGTCAATGTATGACAAATATTATGTCCAACAACCCCCACCCATAACGATTCGGGCTTCATGCCTAAGACAAATGTAACCAATTTTATGCGCATTGTTTTTTTTTTAAATATTTGTTTGTAAATTTTTGTTTACTTTTGTCTAAAAAAATCAAAGTGTAGTATCTGTTCCGATGGATGCTGCACCCTATACACTGGATATTGTCTTGGCCTTTGGGGCTTGATTTACGCCGGTCTATGGGTCTGTCCTGTGCAGTTCTAGGAGGTCCATCCTCCCAGGCTTTACCTCCCCTCTTTGTGGAGGAGTAAGTTTATTGCTTACTGCTTGAGGCGCCCCTACCGGGGAATGCCGACGGGGCTGCCCAGGCATTTTTTGTAGACCAGAGTGCTCAACTTCTAGGGCGCTGGTTTTTCAAGCCCCACTTTCCCGACCTTGTGTCACATCTTACCGCTCTGGGAGGTCGATAAATAACTCGGGTTACTCCGTCCTTTTCTCACCTTTTCACTTCTTAATTAAAACTTTCGATTTCCTGGTTTATTGATAGTTCAAGAAGACTTTTTGATTTGTTTTCTGATTTTTGTAGATTTTTTTTTTTTGCAGATATCCTGAATTATGATAAAAGATTAGAATTTATTTGCAACATAATATAAACTCCCTTAACTATATTACTAACACTAAGTCAGGGTGGCAACATCCCTTACCGCAAGAAAAAAAAACCTTCCTCAGAAATGTAAAAAAAGAAAACTCTCTTAACTTAACCACTACACTAAATTCACGTGTCAACACCCACACACAAAATAAGAAATCCCTACGAACGAACAGGGAAAGAAAGAGAGTAGCTTATACGAGCGGGTATCTTTTTCTCAGCTTAGACAACAACATAAGCCGAAAAGCAGGTTTGTCTAGTTAATGACGACGTAGACATTTCGATATATTTTTTAAATGGCGGGGTGATTGTAAAGAAAGACAACTAACAATTTAATACATCTTTTAACGGAATGATACGATAGCGTCTGCCTACTATTTTGTTTATTTTTGCTTTTTCACTTAAAAAATAATAATAATAATATTAATTAAGTCCCATATTTGCATATTATATTTTTCAACCCGCTTGTTAAATTCTTAGTTAGCGGTTTATTTTCTACGAGCGGAACCCGTCGCCCGGCGTTGCACAGGAGAAAGTACTACCTATTGCATGACGTCGAATAAAAAAATGAAACGGCCTATTGTTCTTTCTCCCCTCCCCTCTACAGTGTTGCCGAATGTTTCAAATAAAAATTTAAAAAACAGTGACAGAGTAGAATGGGATCGAACGCTAAAACTGGTGATCATGAAGCCTCCCTTCTTAACGACTGCATCACAGTTTCGAGTTAAAAATACATGTGAAAATAGGCCAATTAACCTAAGCTTGTTTATTGGCATGCGTGTTATATT
>OY744542.1:62090519-62110519 GCA_963556195.1 Sepiola atlantica
AATAATAATAATAATAATAATAATAATAATAAAACATTATAAAAATTATAAAAATAAAATAAAAATAAAAATAAAAGTAAGAACAAAAATAAAATAAAATATAATATAAAATATAAAAATAATGAAATATAAATAGGAAAAATCAAATGAAAAGATTAAAAGATAAAAAATAAAAAATAAAAAATAAAAATAAAAAATAAATATATATATATATATATATATATATATATATATATATATATATATATATATAGAGAGAGAGAGAGAGAGAGAGAGAGAGAGAGAGAGAGCTGTGTGTTTGGAGTTTTATTTTACGCACAACTATTCAGAAGTAAATATGTATTGGACTGCGATTGGTTGAACAAAATTGATGATTCAAACTTTTGACCAATCGAGAGTCAATCATAAAAATAGCATTTGATTTGGTTTCTGTTTTAAACAAGTGATATTACAAATTTATAGCTACAATGGCGAACTGCTGTTGTTGTAATAAATCATTTGTGGTGACTGGATAGCGATCGGGGATTAAATTTTATCTACTAAAATCTGACGCAAAATTAATGAAAAAGAAAAGGAAGAAACTGTGTCTTAAAAAGAAAATAAATTACACTTTAAATGTTATTAACAAGTTATAAATGACAGCGGAGTAAACAGATTACACTAATGAAAAATTAAATGGAGTTCGATATTTACTGGGGTCATTTTTTGTATGCAACACCGGTGCTACTATGACAATCGTCATAAATTATAAGGGAAAATTTAGCAAAGCGCCAAATAATTAATTCCAATGACTAGTGTGCACACACCGTCAAAAATGGCGGGAAAAAAGCATGCGCTGCCAGTGTTCGCACTTGCTACTTTTTTTATATAGATATATAATTAAAATCTATATAATACTAAAAGTCTATTGATCTTGTATGTTTGCAATCAGCTTTCAGCTTTCCGGTTTTCAACATCCGGTTGCGCATGCGTAAATAGCATCGTCTTCAATCTGTTATTCCAATTCCGTTATTCTCTATTATGATTAACGAACGCATGAAATTTTTCATTCTGGAAATTTTTATATCGCTTTTAATATAAACAATTTCATTTAATTTCATCAAATAGTTTTTTTGTTTTCTTCACGGCTAAAAACATTCAACGGGAGGACTTCGTAAAGTCTGTCGCAGTTTCAAAAAAAATCCTCCCTTTTAAAAAACAAAAACAAACAAACAAAAAAACAACACTCATTATTAATATCAGCCATACTAGCGGTCGGTGAACGAAACCACCTCCCACTTTCCCTCTCATAGATTTCACCACTCCTACTCCCTCTGTTTTCGTTACGTACGCGAGAAAGCCTGCTGTACCCCCTTCCTTTCTCAAATCGCCCGGGCCACCGCTACTATAATTCCATAGCTAATATAACAAACTGACCCAACGGGTCACGGGTGGTCTAGTATTTATCTAAAACCATAGAATTATGTCAATAATTTAATTTTAAATATATAAATTAAAATTATCATTTTTGAAAACCTAGAGAGAAAAACACCGATCGTTGAGTTTTATTATAGAGTTGAGGATTCTTTCAGAAGTCATTACAGAGGGTGAGGTTAATATAAGCTGGTTATCTGACTTGCTATTTGATTTCTCGAATGACTTTGTTGTACATTTCTCTGTCACAGGAGTAAAAAAACTGAGCCTAACGATCCTTAAATTCTGGTCATAAAACAAAACGACCTTGTCTAATATTTACACCGTGATGTGTGTTGTGACCGGAAACAAATTCAATGTAATGACAATTTACATATTCAGCGTATTCGTACATCTTCTCCATTTCTAACATTCGAACACGTGTGTTTCTTATTGTAATGGTGCCGATTATATTCTTTATTCAGTACTCGTTTCTAGAGTAACTTATTTATATACCGTTTATGCGTTGCATGTTTCTGAACTTCATCTTGTGGTTCTCAAAGTGTAATAAAGGTATGTTATTGAATCCAGTTTTTTTTTTATTCACAATTATTCTTTACTCGTTCTGACACATGTTTATTTTATCAACGATAAAACTCACCGAAAATGAAGAATTACCGAACACGTGGTCAGCTAATGATGCTTAAAATAGGAAAAACTCCAGTTATATATCTATATTTTACATCACCGTTTCGATTGGAAATGAATAATTAATAACATTTGTAGGTTTGAATATTAAAAGGGGTTTAAACAGATAAAAACAATCGATTTGAAAAAATAAGTTTATTTCCATTATTTTGCTGTTGTTACGTATACTGTCAGATTACCTACCATATTCTACACATTTACACATACACTCAGTTACACTGTCGCGAGAGTAGGTGGCACTACAATCTGTGATATAAAAAGCAATGCACAGAAATTCTCAAGCAAAAAAGACAGTTAAAAATATAGAATAGTCGTCCCGTGTTCTTTCTCTGTGTTTATTTATTAATGGAGAATTACCGTGTTTACAGGGGTGGACTATATAGTTGTTTGGGTTTTAATTGTAACATAATATTCTTTAAATACAACTTAATTCTTGATTACGGATGTTGTATGTTTATATGTTTTCATTGTGTATTCGGATTTAGGGTGATTGTGTGGAGTGTCTCTTTAAAAATCGGCGTGTTGCTTAAATTCGGGCGGGGCAGACTATTATTAATTTACAGTATAGCCATATTAATTTTATTAAAATATTTCTGTGTTATATTTATATATTTATTCTTGAAAGGGTTATTATGTTGGTTGTGATTAAAGGGAGCGAGTTTTTAATGATGAGGATGATGATGATGATTATGATCTCTCAAATGAACCATATCATCGCAGGGAAGAGCCTATGTAGGTAATTTATAAGTTATTTGAAGTACCAAAATCTCAAACGGAAGCGAGAAGAACAACCATCTTCAACTTTAGAAATTGGTCCAAAAAGGAAAAACAGTATGACTTCCGGATGAAGTAAAATGTCAAAAGTGGAATGTGGTTGAGTGATAAACATTCCTCACTACCAAAATGAACTAAGTCCGAAAAGGACTATGGATAGTGTGTGATTGCTATTTATTATGAGAATAAAAAACAGATATAGTTGTATTCTACAGCCATTTATTTGAGTGTATGTTTGTTATGGAAATCGCTCCAGACAAAGCATGAAGCCACTTGATGTTAGGAGCTAACAAGAACAAATATGGTTATCGCAAAGACAGTATATACCTATTGGCCTTAGTCTTGAAAAGACCAAGGTTATAAGTAGGAGAAAAACAGTCAGCAGAAAGAGAGTTCAACAAGCATGCGGTTCTTGAAACGAAGCTACTTGAATAGGAAGCTGTATTCCAATGAGGTACAAAACAACGAAGTGATGGAGACCACTAGACCAACGAGTCAAACGAGCTGGAACAAAAGAAGCGGGAAATAGATCACATGATTCTTAAGAACATATGCCATAATAGTTTGATAGAAAAGACTGAGACTAGCAACATCTGTTTGTGAGAGAGAGAGGGTGTAGAGAAGTAGAAAGGGTAGAGGCAATCTAATTACAGATACGTTTCTGCACTTCATATAAAAACCCTCAAATGTATTGCTATTAACAGTCCGACTACGATATAACAATAGCAGGTGCTGTATTTTCATTTTTTGTTTCTTTATTTTTACTGCATATAATTTTTTGTCGAAGTTGCTCTTCTTTCTGTCTCTTCAATTTCGTTCTTTTTACTTGTTCTTGAATTCTCCGACTTTGCTGATATCTTCGGCGCCAAAACGGATCGAGATAATTTACTCCTCAAACGCTGACCTGCAGGCGAAACGATCTTTGATGTGAAAGTGCACGCATCCAGATATCTTATTTTAATCTTTGAGTAAAATCTTGATGAGGGATGAAGGAGAGAAACGCTGAAAGAGAATAGAACAGAAAAAAAAACAAAAAAAAACATGGTCCAACAAATGTGCATGAACACACACACGCACGCACGCACGCACGCACGCGTACTCACACACACTCGAATACGTTTAAGTATGGAAAATAAATTACAAATATACACCTATAATAAGTAATAAAATGACATCTATAAAAGCGATACGCTACTCCCACTTCCATTGGCCTTTTGGCTAAGATCAAAGTGTAGTATCTGTTCCGATGGATACTGCACTTCATAGATCGGTATTGTCTTGGCCTTCGGGGCTTGATTTCAGCCGGTCTATGGGTCTGATCTGTCCTGTGCAGTTCTAGGAGATCCACCCTCCCAGGCTTTACCTCCCCTCTTTGGGGAGGGGTAAGTTAATTGCTTACTGCCTGAGGCGCCCTTACCAGGGAATGCCGACGGGCTGCCCAGGCAATTTTTAATGGCCAGAGCGCTCACCTTCTCGGGCGCTGGCTTTTCAAATCCCACTTTCCGACATTGTGTCACATATTCCTATTGTGGGTAGGCGTTAAATACCGGCCTTTTGGCTAAGATCAAAGTGTAGTATCTGTTCCGATGGATACTGCACCCCATAGACTGGTATTGTCTTGGCCTTCGGGCATTGATTTACGCCGGCGTATGGGTCTGTCCTGTGCAGTTCTAGGAGGTCCACCCTCCCAGACTTCGCCTCCCCTCTTTGGGGAGGAGTAAGTTTATTGCTTACTGCCTGAGGCGCCCCTACCGGGGAATGCCGACGGGGCTGCCCAGGCAATTTTTAAACCCCACTTTCCCGACCCGACCATGGGTCATATCTTACTTGTGGGAGTAAGATAAAAACTGGCCTTGTGCCTAACTCCTGGAGAGGAGTAAATCAATACTCCCACTTCCATTAGTCTGGTTTGACTCAGTGGTAGAGCGTAAGACTTTACTCGTCTGGGTTGCGGTTTCGAATCTCGCTAGGTCTAGCCAAGCTGATGAGTTTTAAGATGAAAAAACACATGTATCTGGATGATTATATTTAAAAATATATACAGAGGCTAATCACATTGGTTAAGATAAAAATTATTCTAACCTAGCATTTAGGTAAAATGATTGTCCATATAAATATTTTAATAATTTCAAGTATCGCAAATAAAATTAAAATATGAACAGATAAAATGGTATATACTACAATATATATATATATATATATATATATATATATATATATATATATATATATACATGGTGCGTCAGGTATATGAGAACATATTTTCCATTTTATTAAATGATAAAAAAAATCAAACAAAAATATTCTTAATCAAAAACAATTATATAAACATGTAAGCTAAGGTATTGTTTAATAATTTCATTCAATGAAATTCCCCTCTACTTCAATGACAGCTTCGATTCGAGACCTAAACCGACTGCAAGCGCGCTTGAGATGGTCCTCATCTATGTTGTCCATCACTCTGACAATGGATGCTTTTAGAGAATCTTTAGTGTTGTGGGGGTGTTTATTAACATCTCTCTCTACGACGCCCCACACATAATAATCCAATGGATTCAGGTCTGGAGAGTTTGGAGGCCACAAGTTTGGAGTGATGTGATCATAAAATGATCCGCCAACCATTCCTGAGTGTTTTGAGCCTTATGTGCTGGTGCAGAGTCTTGTTGAAAGATGTAGGGCCTTCCATTTGTTACTCTATCGATCCAGGGCTTAACAACAGTATCCAAGACTTCAATGTAAGCAGCAGAAGTGACTCTTAGTCCTTGCCGAAAGAAGTGTGGTGGCATCACATGTCCTTCGTTGCTAACAACCCCCAAAACCATAACAGTTGCAGGAAATTTTGTATGCATGACTGTTGGAACTTCGGAAGGGTCATTACACAGCCATCTGTCATTCCTTCTGTTTACCTTTTGATCTTGATCAAAGTTTTTCTCATCTGAGAAAAACCAAAGCATGCCTTGCTCAACAGGATGTTTCAGTTTGTTTAACAGCCTCTTGGACCTTATCAAACGATTCTCTTTGGTGGTCTCGGACATAAACTGGCCTCTCCTCATCACATAAGACTTGTAACGAAGATTTTCATGAATAGTCCTTCGAATTGTGGCTTCTGAAACATTCAGGTCTTTTGCGATGGACCTCATTGACTTTTGGGGGCTCTCATCAATAATATTCTGAACTTGATGAATAAATTCAGGTGTTCTAATCGTGTCTGACCGTTGGTCGTGCTTTTTACGTTTAGCAACCTGCTTACAATCACCATCATTTTCTTCTAACTCCCTACGAACTTTATAAACAAAAGAACGGGCGACTTTAAGAAATTGTGCGATTTGTAAATCGCTATGATCTACCTTTATTGAGACAATTACAGCCTGTCTTTTCATTTGTTCCGTTACATTATTATCTGCCATTTTTCATTATCTGCAAAAAAGAATAAAAATAATTAATATAACGTAACAATAACGACATTACGCAATGTTCTCATATACCTGACGCACCCTGTATATATATATATATATATATATATATATATATATATATATATATATATATATATATATATAAGTGTGTATATATGAGATTATAAGATCTATATTACCATCCTAACGGCTAACTTAAATTGATTCTACATATTTTAAAATGTTTTATGTTTTATCCCATTCTCAGAGCGGTAAGATGTGACACAAGGTTGAACAGTGGGATTAAAAAGCCAGCGTCCTCGCTGAAGAGGCCTCTGGCCTACAAAAAATGCCTGGACAACCCCGTTGGCATTTCCCAGTAGGAGTGCATCAGGCGATTAGCAATAAACTAACCTCTTCTCAAAGGGTGAGAAGGCAAAGCCTGGGGGGACCTCCTAAAACTGCACAGGACACTCCCTAAGACTGGCGGAGTCAAAGCCCGAAGGTAAAGACAGTACCGGTCTAAGGGGTGTAGCATCATCGGAACAAATACTACACTTTATTTACCTCCCCAGGAGGTTAGGCACAAGGCCAGTGTTATCTTACTCCCACAAGGTAAGATGTGACCCAAGGTCGGGTCGGGAAAGTGGGACTTGAAAAGCCAGCGCCCGAGAGGTGAGCACTCTGGCCATTTAAAAATTGCCTGGGCAGCCCCATCGGCATTCCCCGGTAGGGGCGCCTCAGACAGTAAGCAATAAACTTACTCCTCCCCAAAGAGGGGAGGCAAAGCCTGGGAGGGTGGACTTGCTAGAACTGCACAGGACAGAAGCATAGACCGGCGTATCAGCCCCGAAGGCCAAGACGATACCAGTCCATGGGGTGTATCAATCAATGATACGACACTTGATTTACTCCTCTCCAGGAGTTAGGCACAAGGCCAGTTTTTATCTTACTCCCACAAGTAAGATGTGACCCAAGGTCGGGTCGGGAAAGTGGGGTTGAAAAATTGCCTGGGCAGCCCCGTCAGCATTCCCCGGTAGGGGCGCCTCAGGCAGTAAGCAATAAACTTACTCCTCTCCAAAGAGGGGAGGCGAAGCCGGGTAGGGTGGACCTCCTAGAACTGCACAGGACACACCCATAGACCGACGTAAATCAAGCCCGAAGGCCAAGACAATACCAGTCTATGGGGTGCAGTATCCATCGGAACAGATACTACACTTTGATCTCCTCCAAAAGGCCGAGAAAGTGTCAAGCACACGAAACACAGTTATTTGTTGAACTCATTTGAATAACTATTTTTGAAACAACTCATAATAAATTATTGTTTGGTGCTATAAACAGGTTCGATTGTATTGTTTATGCTTCCAATATATACGACCTATTTTATCGATTACTTAATCGTAATTAAGTAAAATAATTTAAAAACAAACGATGAATTATCAAAATACGCACACACACATTATATAGTTACACTAAACCTCATCGTTCTCTACAAGGGAGATAATTTCGTTTTACCAATTTATATGTTTTTCTCCCCGCTTTTCTCCACAGCAATCGACAAGCAAAAATAACCAAATACAACTTGTTTTTAATATCTTTTTAAACAAATTAATGTAAACAAAGTGTATCGAGTTATTATTATTATTAAGTTTATTTCGTTAAGTTTATTAATAAATAGAAATAAATAAAATTTAATAGAAACACTAGAATGGCCACTTATGAATCTCAGCCAATCAGAACACAGAGAATGGACTTTCCCTTCTGAGCATAATGGAACATTCTAGCTATATTATAAACCGGCATTTTATGTGCTTGGCAGTCTGACTTATCTTGCTGCTCAACTGGTCGTACAGTTGAGCCCTAAGCATCGACTCTATATATGTGTATGTGTATATTGTTAATTACATAGATATGTATGCTTATATATATATATATATATATATATATATATATATATATATATATATAATATTGCGATGTAATTGTCTCTGAATGTCCACTTCATGAGTAATATGGACTTTTGCAGCAAAATTTTACACACTGTCCCAGATCCACTTGATCCACTGACTTACCAATATTTGGACTTTTATTAACGAGAAGAAATCGAAATAAACATTGTCTTCATTCTTTTATTTTTTTAAAAATACATTTTTATAACGAAATATTGTCTTGCAAAATACATAAATACAAGTATCCGTTTTGTTGAATATATGGATGTATGGTTAAAGTGGCTTCTCATTGTAGCATAGATATTGCCTTGGATAAGTCGCCTATTTAAAAATTGTTAATTTGTTCCTGCTATTGTGACTTTATTCCCCTGCCAAAAAAATGACTACCCTCGTAAGGATTATTCATTCACTACATGCTGTATCCCTAGAAAATGACCTCCAGACTGTAGTGGATTGGAGTCATAAATAGTAACTTTTAATGCCGCAAAGACAAAGCTCCTTTCTTTCAGCAACTGCAAGAAACCTCTTCAACCATCGATTACCATGGCAAATAATACCCTACCTGAGAGTTCAACATTGTAACTCCTTGGCCTAACCTTCACAGGTAACATGAATTGGAACAAATACATTGAAGACATTGCCAAGGCTGCAGCAAAGAAAGTTGGCTCCCTCTACCGTGCTAGTAAATTCCTCACACCTGACATTATCCTGTATCTCTACAAAGCCATCATCTGCCCATGCATGAAGTATTGTTGCCACGTCTGGGCTGATGCATCATCCACTAGTCTCTCCCTCTTAGAAAAGATCCAAAAAGAGTCGCCAATTTAATAGGTCCCGCACTATCCACCAAGCTCCAGCCCTGTCCCCTCGCCGCAATGTTGCATCATTGTGCTTGTTTTACAAATACTTCAATGGATTTTACATTTTTAATAAATTAAATGATCGTGAAGCAGTTAATTTTCTTACGGTAATGTTTTAATCTTTATCTATACAATTATTGCATGCACAATGAGATTATGGAAACGTGGATAAGCAATTAACATGCTAGTAGAATTAGTCCTACTCTATCTTTCATACCCCATTTGGCCTTTTGGTCAATATCAAAATGTAGTATCTGTTCCGATGGCTACTGCACCCCATAGACTGGTATCGTCTTGGCCTTCGGGGCTTGATTCCGCCGGTCTATGGGTTTGTCCTGTGCAGTTCTAGGAGGTCCACCCTCCCAGGCTTCGCCTCCCCTCTTTGGGGATGAGTACGTTTATTATTTACTGCTTAAGGCGCCTCTACCGGGGAATGCCGACGGGGATGCCCAGGCAATTTTTAATGGCCAGAGTGCTCACCTTCTCGGGCGCTGGCTTTTCAAGTCCAACTTTCCCGACCCGACTTTGGGTCACATCTTACCTTGTGGGAATTAGATAAAACTGGCCTTGTGCCGAACCTCCCGGAGAGGAGGTAAATAAATACCTCATTTATATTTACCTCCTTTCTCCATACTTACTATTTTTCCCACTCCTCTTCTGTCTCTTCCTCTAGAATATTTACTGCACCACCGTTTCTCTCTCATGGATTTGTTTCCTACATCGTATATAAATGTGGAGTTTTGTTTCACTAAAGCTATTTCAGCGAAATCGACTTTTAGAAAACATTACTGTTAGAAAACATAACTCTTCAGCAATGGATATCTTCTTTTCATTTTCTCAACGCGATTAACCCTCAGCCACCGCTTTCTAGTATCTATTTGGGATGAACATAAATAGGAGAAGAAAAGGTTTGATTATAAGAAAGAATCAGATTAAACAAGCCGCGCGTGCGTGGCCCCTCTCTGTATGTAACTCGATGTGGCGAGTGTAAAATGCAATAAATTTTAGCAATTTGGGGCATTTTTGACCCCCCCCCTTTGACCCTCTGGGGGCGCGAACCAGAAGTTTTCTGAGGTGTAGAATGCTCATTTTATATCCAGAACGATCGCCTCTACATTTTGGCCAAGTTTAAGAAAAATTGAATGGATGGATCAAACGTTATGAGAGAAAAGGGTCATTTTTTGCCATTTTGGGGGCTTTTGACCCCCTGGGGGCGCGAACCAGATTTTTTCCAAGGTCAGCGATACTTTTTTTCTATTAGGAACAATTGCCTCCACATTTTGGTCAAGTTACAGCGAAATTGAATGGATGGATGAAAAGTTATAGGGCAAAAAATGTTATATTTTGCTATTTCAGGGGCTTTTGACCCCCTTAGGGGGCTAACCAGATTTTTTTTCAACAAAACGGAGAATGTCACTTTCTAACCTAACCAACGTTCATGCTAAATTTCAGAGAAATTCAATGGATGATTGCGGAGAAAAATCCGGACGGACGAACGGACGAACGGACGGACGGACGGATTGACGGACGGACGGACGGACGGACGGACATGCCTCAAAACATAAGTCCCCCGATTTTATAAATCGGGGGACCAATAATACGATTGGAGATGACTTTATAAATACTAGGGCATGACGTGACCAGCTAGTTGAACGAATCGGGCCTCTTCGTGAAGAAATGGAGCGTTTCAAATCCCGGTACCATTTATGTAAGCAGACTGCTCAGACTGCTCAGTAACCAGGATCCCATCCCAAAGCATAACGGGTCGAAAACTACTGCCTACGTTTTCGGAAGTGGATGGGTTACCCCTCTGCATGGGTTGCAATCAGCGAATTCGTTTCCTCGCGGTCAAGGTTAGAGCAAAAAAGATAGAGAGAGGGGAAGAGGCTGAATGATAAATATAGTATAAAATAAGAGCGATAGGTCAAACAAAGAGAGAGGACGAGAGTTATATACGGACACTAAGTAAGAGATGTGTCACTGTGTGAAGGAATTGCAATTTATGGCTAATTAGAATAATAGAAAGTATTTATTGTTTCAAACATAACTCAATCCCAAAACTAAGGTATATTTTAGCATGTATTCCGGGTGATTAAAATGTATAGAAAAAAACTCCAGAGAAACAAACCTTGATAAACTCATCTCTAGTATAATAGATAGATAGATATTGAAACGGATGCGTGACGCGTCTTATTCTATTCGTGATCTTTGAGAACGCACGGGCACCATATTGGATTTCTGAAATGACATAACGAATCAAGTTGCGATAAAGCATTCTAATTCTTGAACAGACTCGCCGCCGGCAAATTAAGCTCATTAAAACGGCGAACTAAATACGAATAACGAGAGAGAAAAAAGAGATTGTCTTATTTAAATCATATCTAATCTAATTAGTCTCACATCAAGTACGTATATATATATATATATATATATATATATATATATATATATATATATATATTTATAAAAGTCAGTTCATATTATATTCCAATAACCATGGTTTTATTTTATTATTTTTATTTTTTTCACATTTCCAAAAAACATAACATTACTTTGAGATATATTTTTACGGTCCGTTTCATTTTTCTTGTGCCAAACAACATTTTTATGTCAATATCGTCTCTGCCACATTACAAAATCATCATAAAAATTAACAAAGAGTAAAAAGATCTTGGATTAAAGTGTCTTGAAAAAGACCTACACTATACAGTGGTTCATGTTTGGGTGAAGGCAAACAAAAACAAAGAAAAAGAGCAAACTCACACGTGGGGGAATCCACTAATACGCAATTTTGAATTTTTCGTTCAAAGCTAGTACACCCTAAAAGATTGTGCGGACATATATATATATATATATATATATATATATATATATATATATATATATATATATACAGGGTGTCCCAAAATAATGTATACACTCTTTGAATCGTTATAATTCGTTCAATTTACTGATTTTGATTTGCAAACAAGGTTGATAGAACAGTAGAAGAGTAAGAATACACATTCAAAAATACTGACACTAAAATTAACAAAACCATAGAAAATTAACTTTTAATAAACGTAAAGGCTACAATGTTTAAAGCAAGAAACCTGAAGCAATTGCAAACAAATTGGAGTAGCAATTGTAGTAGAATGTGCCCAAGGAGTAAATGTTGCAGGACGTTTGTAGGTACAATTATTCACGTCTTCACTATATGGAAAGTGTATTGAGCAGAACGGGTTGGGGTTAGAGTGAGGGTTCATTTTATGAACATTCAGAAATTATCCTAAATAGCCTTTATCTTTGTTAAAAGTTAAGTTTCTATGTTTTTGTTAATTTTACTGTCAGTATTTTTACGTGTATATTCTTACTCTTCTGTTTGTGTATCAATCTTGCAAATAAAAATCAGTAATTTGAACGAGTTATAACAATTCAAAGGGTGTATACATTATTTTGGGACACCCTGTATATATTTTCTTGGAAAACTCATGAGTTAAGGACTTTAAAGTACTTGGTTTGAACTTTGAATTGTAATAAAATTTGATTCGCACCTTATTTTATTCTTTCACTTTATCTAGTACTATATATATATATATATATATATATATATATATATATATATATATATATATATATATATAACAGGTGCTACTGGTGACCGGGAATCTATCCAGATTCTAGTTGTACTTACTCATTAAGATGAAAAAAAAATTATATCTCCTTTTTTTAAAAAGAACAGTACTTCATTGCAGAACGCTAAAATATAAGAAATACAGAAAGCAAACGGGCCTAATCAAATTTGGTCTCGGCCAAATCGATATTGATTAGTTGTAATATCTACAGAGACTCACAACGAGACGCATTAAAAGACAAACTTTGCTAATGTGATACAAAAACTATTAACAAAGATTCGTCAAAAAAAAAAGTATACAACATATTTTCGTCGACAAAACTACACAGCAATCAAGGCATTAAAAAAAACAAAAAAAACAAAGATAACACAAAATGGCGCTAAAATGCAGACAGTGTCCCCAAAGAGAGATGAACAAGCGCTGAAAATAAAAGTATGTTTTTAGGTCGACCGATAGACAGACGCACGTGCGCACGCCCACTCCCTTAAATATCGAAGAACTACGAATTTATTAGAAGAGTTGTAGAAAAGATGTCTTCGAGTTGAGATTAAAATGTATTATCTGTTCTGTTTTTTTTTTTGTTTTCGTTTTTTTTAAACGTAGTTCACCCCAAACAAGGCAGGCCGCAACTGTAGATGTAAGGGGCTACTGAGAAGAAAGAAAAGGGGAGAAGGTTGGGGGGGGGGGAGGTCAACCTAAACTAGGGTCTGCGCAGCGAGATGTCTGTTTACATTAATTTTAAATTTCAGCATGTCAGTACTTTAGGGGAAACAGGGGGCAGGGAGGGAGTTCTAGAGGCCAGCAGCACGAGGAAAGAAGCTATTTGAGTAGAAAGCTTTCCGGCATCTGGGGACTTCCACAGTGAATGGATGAGATTTTGTTGATTTTCGAGTTGGTCTAGTGAATTTACGTCGAGGGGTTTCGATTAGAAACATTTTAATTCTTTTCACAATCCAGATTGCCCCTTTTTGGGGAAGCTGGAATTTACCGATATTTAAATACCAATTTTGTCTCAGCCTTTTTCCTCGTGGGGATTCGAGTTATAATCGAAGGATAATGAGAATGAGAGTTGACTGTGATAAAATGTCAAGCTAACTTATAAATAAATAAATAAATAAATAGACTATATAAGATGACATTAAAAGTGACATAGTCAACGACATATGTTTTGCTTTTATTTTCACCAAGAAGTCACAGGCTACCAAAGTCCAAATGCCACTCGAGGATAGTGGTTATTGAGTTTCTTAGGTGGGTAGTGAGACAGAACCTCGATGGTTGGTAACGATGGATGGAATTGGTCAGAATGTGATTACTTAAGAGAACGGCCAAACAAAAACGTGCTTACATTAGACTTGAAAACGACTATCATTTAGTCTGCTGAGAAGCAGTCCCGCGGTATGGGTTCCACAGACATGTACATCTAGGAAAGAAACTACTTAGGAAAACTCTGTTTTAAAGTTTTAAGTACACAGAGTGAGAAATGGAAATTATTATTGACAGTGGTTGTAGTAAGACGAGTAAGTGGAGAGGCAAGACAAACAGATTGCGTGGGCGATGCAATAAATAGTCCAACAATTTATTGTGTTGCTACGCCGAGCCCTCTGATTGTCCCGTGGGCCGATCACTAAACCGTAAACCTGTGTAAGTGAATATGTACATCAAAAATGATAACAGCGTAATTGAACGAGATGTTACTACGATGATATAGAAAGAAAAATAAATACGGATGGTTCAACTGAAATCGATTTAGATGTTGAAAGATATTTTTAGATGTTGACATCGTATCTAAAAAGCTGGCTATTTCCGTAGAATTACGTTTAGTTTGCTCTTAGCTTTATGTCTAACATTGACATTGAACGGCGAAAAAATCGATAAAGATGCTATTATAAATATGTCAGACAGACAGACAGATAGACGCTAATGAATTAAATTAATTTTCTCAATAGAAGATAAATATCAATATTACTATTTAAGTTAATATTTTTATTATGTTTTAAGCAGATTTTTATACAACATTCTAATTAGACACATCTTTATTAAATTATAAATAAACAAAGAAAAAGAAAGAACTAATATTAAAACTCTCTTTTGCACGTCTTTACAATGTGTTTTCATACTTTGCAATGATGATATATTTATTAGCGCCATGGTTTTGTTTGAATGTAGTCATGTTTTCTTAAACAACATTCAATTATTCTTTCTTTACTCCGTTATTTAAAACAATAGTTATATATATATATATATATATATATATATATATATATATATATATGTGTGTGTGTGTGTGTGTGTGTGTGTGTGTGTGTGTGTGTGTGTGTGTGTGTATATATATATATATATGCGATTTTATGAAGGCTTACCAAAGCATTCCGTTCAGGAGACCAATGAACACCATGAAAGACTTTTTCTTACAAATATTATTTATTCAAATTAAATGTTTTTCCTACACGTGTTTCACTACCAAGCAGGTACTTGTTTGGCAGATCACCAGGGAAATTAAATGTCTGGAATAAGGGTTTCAACAACCGACAATACACAATGTGGCGTTGCATTAATGACGATATAAATGCTCTGTACTCTGTAATCGAGTATCATCGAGCTTGTTTTATTGGCATAACCCCGGTCTTCACTGAATAGTCTATTTTATAAGTGAAAAATCTAAAGCTATATATATATATATTTGCCATAAATATATTTTAATAACTTATTACCTAGCTCTACTCACGTATCGAGTACTGTTAAAGTAAATACTGAAAATTGATACATAAAAATGAGATTCCTTATAACATTTTATGTGGATACATGAAATAATGCAACTGCAATCATTATAGACAAACACTATCACTTCTTATGATAAACTGTTCTACTAACAAATTACCTCAAACACTCATGACTGTTGCTAGACATTTTTCATTTCATACTTATTATATTCTATCCGTCGTCCCGGCCTCTCTCAAAACCATATTTATAAGAGAATTTAGATGCAACTTTCATCATCTATTAATTCCCTACTAATACCACCACCAGTAACACTGCGTGCAATTCTTCCCGGGTATAATACCAAACTAAACACTCGTTATTCCGGAATACAACACGCTATCATTTCCTAAAAACAAACTATAACTTATTACTTATAATTTATACGTCTGCATCCTTAGATTTTACACCTTTCTTCGTTATGACAGGTAACGGATTTAATTTCACTTAACATTATTTATGGTACACAAAATAACATCTCTATTTATTTAGATTCATAAATTAAACTACGTCGAGCTTATTGTAACCGTATTCTGTTTACAACATTATTACATTCCAGAATAGAGTCGAATAGTGTCCTTCGCAAATGCAACCAGACTTTAAATGAGTAGAAACTCCCATGGAGGATATTGTACACAAATGCATATCCCCAATTGACAATAATAATAAAATTAGACTCATTATTTACTATAAGAAAATTAATCTTATAGTAAAAACGCGGGAGATGTTTTGTTCATCAAATACGTTGAGCAAGGAATGCATATCAATAGCGAATATTATATAGAATTATTTGTTTGTCTGGAATAACTTGAGTGAAAACAGCCACAAATGAAGGAGAGAAAGTGAGTTTCCACTAAGTCAATGAACAATGGGAAAACTACATGAATTTCAGCACGTTGAATTGATTCTGAATCTACTTTATTCTCCAGATCTGGTTCCAGCTACTACTGACCATTTGCAGACCTCAAAATATTGCTTCAGAGAAGATATTTGGCTCCAATGGAAAATTGATATCAGGATTTTTTTATGTGTTTGTTATGTAATCGAAGACCCGTGCGCTAGGAATTTAATAATGAACGATAAAATTCGTCTTCCCTTCATGCTTGCGATAATATATATATATATATATATATATATATATATATATATATATATATATATATATATATATATATATAGTGAAGCTAGTAGTACTATCTGTCATGTAGGACAGAAAAAATGTTTTATTTTTGGGGGGGAATATTTTTTTAAAAATTTTAATTCTGGAGAGCAGATAGCAGTAAATGGTGGGATAGTTAGATTGGAGATGTGGGTGGACTAATAATATAGATATATGTTATTTGTTTGTTATACTTCCTTTGGCATCTCACCTTTAACTATCTTCTCAATTCAACTGTTAAAAAAGAAAAAAAACTCTTAGTACAGTATCGATATCCAGATCAAATTCTGTTAAATATTTCATTTGTTAACTCTCAACAGTTCCCCCTCAATTTCTTCCTCCTACCACTTTCTCTGAATTACATTCAACCTCGTCTTAAACTGATCAACGCTATTGCTGTTCTTTATCCGATCTGACAACTTATTCCAAAAACATATTCCAAAAACATATTCCAAAAACATATTCTAAAAACATATTATTCTGAGGAATGAGGCGTATTTTGAAGCGAAAGTAAAACCGTTCTACAAAAAATGTCATCGAATTGTTAGAAAAAGCATTGGACTTAGCGTATATTTTTAGAAGGAGACTATGTTGAATAATAAAGTCGAATTTAGCCTAAAAGTTCGTGTTTTATTAGTTAGACCCTGAACTTATTGAGTTGTTTATTAATATCTAGGATATATGCATATATGCAGTGTAGTTCGGTTAAATTCGTTTACTAAGTCGCATTTAGTTAAATAATAGTTAGGTGTTCGCCAATGCACCGGAAGCGGAAGTCGAGTAACAGCAAATACTAAAATAATGTACTTGATGCTTCCTTGCTAAGCAATCAGCATTATATAGTGAAGCAATCCAGGGGAAAAGATGGGGTAGTTACTTCTATCTTGGCGTAGTAGTTAATAAAAAGAACGCCTGCTTGTTGCCCTCGTCAACCTTTGATCCATTTTTTTAATTTACATTTACATTAAATACGAGCAACCAAGAGAAAATGTGATACCCTCCCCTATATCTTGGTATATTAACTGATATATTGCTTTTTTTATTTATTTATGAGAACAATCAAAGGAAAGAAGTGACGCTCTCACCTTCATCTCGCTCTAGCATCACTGAATGGGACCATATAGGTCGCACTTGAATATATTCGAGCCATTTATTTATTTTTTTTTTAAATAAGGTAGACGGTTTGTGGTTGTCTTCAAAGTTTTCAAATTCTAAAAAATCTTGATAAGAGACGAGAATAATAGTTTCTGATCAGTGCTGAAGAGCTAACGATGAAAACGTCAGTGGTGTTCTTTAGTGGGTGACAAAAACAGGGATGTAGTTCAGTGGGGGGACCGCACAGAACCCTACGTCGAACAAGTAGCAGAGATCTCACAATGCAGATATGAAGACCTGCCCGGTGTGATGAAGGATAGACTGAGATGACGTGAGAGTGTCAAGAGATTCATAACACGACCACGACCAGATGCGGATGATGATCATACCTTACAGGTGTGGAGCTCTCACCATTACTGTCGGTGTAGTGGTCGATAAAAAGAGAGCTTTCGCCCTCAACCACCTTCAATCCATTTATTTATTTATTTACTGTTTCATAAAATATGAGCAATACAGGGAAAGGAGTAACGCACTCATACATCACGCACCTTACTAAGTTTCGTCCATTAAAGTGTAGTATCTGTTCCGATGGATACTGCACCCCATACTGGTGTTGTCTTGGCATTCGAGTCTTGATTTACGCCAGTCAATGGGTCTGTCCTGTGCAGTTCTAGGAGGTCCAACCTCCCAGGCTTCGCCTCCCCTCTTTGGGGAGGAGTAAGTTTATTGCTTACTGCCTGAGGCGCCCCTACCCGGGAATGCCGACGGGGCTGCCCAGGCAATTTTTAAACCCCACTTTCCCGACCCGACCTTGGGTCACATCTTACTTGTGGGAGTAAGATAAAAACTGGCCTTGTGCCTAACTCCTGGAGAGGAGTAAATCAATACCCAATAAAAAGGAGCCTTCGGGTTGCCACAGACTACTTTCGATCTATTTAGTTTTATCTTTTTGCTCAAATTAAATAAACATTTTGTGTCGAACTACACAATTTCAAAATTCACACCAACTTACTAGGTAAATAAAATTTTGTTCAAAAGTCATGTTGCTGTGTTGAACTTGCTTTTCATTTATTTATTTCCCCAGCTTTTGACCAATTTTAGTCATCAAAAGATGTCTACTGCTGTCGACGTGTCACGATGACACAATATGAAAACAAACCTTGATAGGTAAGAAAAATCAATTTCATTGCCTTCAGTTCTTTTTAGCTATTTCTTTTACAAGATGCCGACAAAACAATGAAATCCGAAGCGACTATCATGTATCGATCAAGTCGTTAAGCGTAAAACCTTTCCAGTCTTCGATTCTTGTACGAATATCGATCCGAACGTGAAAATAGAATAAGGCAAGTACACAAAAAAAGTATTGATTGAAATAAGATATCTTTATCTGGCGTAAAAAAGACATGGCACTAAGATATCGGAAGCGGCACATATGTGTTGTCAAAAAATGGGACTGTCTAAGAAATCCGAGGATGGAATTTAATACAGTTTGTTTAGGTGGAAATCTGGAGAAAAAAATGGTTGGCGTTTCATATCTTGTATGAGGAACTAAAAAAAGAAAATCATGTCTTTTCCTTCGGTGTTCTTATACGTTTAGACTTTTTTTTATGGCAACTTCTGAAAATTGGCTTATAATCGAAAATCTTGGGTGTGTGATATTTATAACAGCCATTGCTTCATCTTCGATTCATGTATAGAATTGTGCATAAAAGAATTAAAAAAAAAACAAGACAAAAATAAACAGCAGGACAGTATTCAAAAGCGACTTAACTCTTCGAAAACATCTCGTCAGAGTCAAGCCACCCACCAAAGAAAATCATGACCAAGAAATGTGTGTATGCAATTCCATGTAATTGTGGAAACATATAGAAAGGAGAGACATGTCGCCTACTGAAAGTAATGTCTTATTTCAGAAATAAGAAAGACGTATACAGCAAGATATTTATACGTCGAGTATTGCTGACTACATATGGAGAGAAAAGGGAAACTATCCATCCTTATTGAGCGAAGTAAAAATTATAGACATAAAATATCGGTGAAGGGTAAAACGTTTCAAAGAAGCAGCACATATGTTAGGCGACAATGACCTCCTAAGTAGAAGTAAAATAGACTGTACTAAAATATGGGCACGATTTATTTACATGGAAATCGCTGCAGACAAGGCATGAAGCCACTTGATGTAAGGAGCTAACATGAACGAAAGATGATTATTGCAAATCTAAGAGATTCCTATTGGCTTTAGTATTGAAAAGATCAAGGCTATATGTAGGAGGAGAGAGTTTCATAAAACTGCAGTT
>OY744542.1:62115519-62143019 GCA_963556195.1 Sepiola atlantica
TGTCACGTCTAAATTTTTAATTGTCTTATCTTTGTTCTGTCACGTCTAAATTTTTAATTGTTTTATCTTTGTTTTGTCACGTCTAAATTTTTAATTGTCTTATCTTTGTTTTGTCACGTCTAAATTTTTAATTGTGTTATCTTTGTTCTGTCACGTCTAAATTTTTAATTGTGTTATCTTTGTTCTGTCACGTCTAAATTTTTAATTGTCTTATCTTTGTTTAGTCAGGTCTAAATTTTTAATTGGCTTATCTTTGTTCTGTCACGTCTAAATGTTTAATTATCTTATCTTTGTTTAGTCAGGTCTAAATTTTTAATTGGCTTATCTTTGTTCTGTCATGTCTAAATTTTTAATTGTCTTATCTTTGTTTTGTCACGTCTAAATTTTTAATTGTGTTATCTTTGTTTAGTCACGTCTAAATTTTTAATTATCTTATCTTTGTTTTGTCACGTCTAAATTTTTAATTGTCTTATCTTTGTTCTGTCACGTCTAAATTTTTCATTGTCTTATCTTTGTTCTGTCACGTCTAAATTTTTAATTGTGTTATCTTTGTTCTGTCACGTCTAAATTTTTAATTGTCTTATCTTTATCCTGTCACGTCTAAGTTTTTAATTGTCTTATCTTTGTTCTGTCACGTCTAAATTTTTAATTGTCTTATCTTTGTTCTGTCACGTCTAAATTTTTAATTGTCTTATCTTTGTTTAGTCACGTCTAAATTTTTAATTGTCTTATCTTTGTTTTGTCACGTCTAAATTTTTAATTGTGTTATCTTTGTTCTGTCACGTCTAAATTTTTAATTGTCTTATCTTTGTTTAGTCAGGTCAAAATTTTTAATTGGCTTATCTTTGTTCTGTCATGTCTAAATTTTTAATTGTGTTATCTTTGTTTAGTCAGGTCTAAATTTTTAATTGTCTTATCTTTGTTTTGTCACGTCTAAATTTTTAATTGGCTTATCTTTGTTTAGTCAGGTCAAAATTTTTAATTGTCTTATCTTTGTTTTGTCACGTCTAAATTTTTAATTGTGTTATCTTTGTTTTGTCACGTCTAAATTTTTAATTGTGTTATCTTTGGTCTGTCAGTTCTAAATTTTTAAGGTATTTCCAAGGAAAGTTGAGTCGCTGTCCTGTTCGACCTCTCCCCCCACTCTCACACAAAAAAAAAACAGCCGGTATGGTCCGCCATCTTCTGTTTAGTAAATTCGCGCTGACATTGTCGAGACTTTCACTCATTTAAACTTCGGATAATTATTTTTATTTTCTATATTTTCCCGACGTTGTTAATTCACCATTTTATAGACGCCATTCTCTAAGACACTACTTCAATCCGTCTTTTAGTTTGTCTCGCGTTTGTAATAGTATTGTTATTGGTAATGCTGAACAGACGTGTCTTATTTTTGATACGTCCTTATATAACCATTAAGCTCTGTCTGTATGTAGTTCTGTCAGTTTTTTAAATATATTTTTCTTTTGACTGTACCGTCTAAGTTTGAAATAGCATATTATTTGTTCTGTCACGTCTAAATTTTTAATTGTCTTATCTTTGTTCTGTCACGTCTAAATTTTTAATTGTCTTATCTTTGTTCTGTCACGTCTAAATTTTTAATTGTCTTATCTTTGTTTGAAATAGCATTTTGTTTTATCTGATGAGTCTAAGTTTGAAATTGCATTTTGTTTATCTGATAAGTCTTAGTTTGAAATATCATTTTGTTTTATCTGATAAGTCTAAGTTTGAAATAGCATTTTGTTTTATCTGATAAGTCTAAGTTTGAAATAGCATTTATTTATCTGATAAGTCTAAGTTTTAAATATCATTTTGTTCTATCTGATAAGTCTAAGTTTGAAATATCATTTTGTTTTATCTGATAAGTCTAAGTTTTAAATAGCATTTTGTTTATCTGATAAGTCTAAGTTTTAAATATCATTTTGTTCTATCTGATAAGTCTAAGTTTGAAATATCATTTTGTTTAATCTGATAAGTCTAAGTTTGAAATTGCATTTTGTTTATCTGATAAGTCTAAGTTTGAAATATCATTTTTTTATCTGATAAGCATAAGTTTAAAATATCATTTTGTTTTATCTGATAAGTCTAAGTTTGAAATATCATTTTGTTCTATCTTATAAGTCCAAGTTTGAAATATTTTGTTTAATCTGATAAGTCTAAGTTTGAAATATCATTTCGTTTTATCTGATGATTCTAAGTTGGGAATAGCTTTTTTTATCTGATAAGTCTAAGTTTGAAATATCATTTTGTTTTATCTGATAAGTCTACGTTTGAAATAGCATTTTGTATCTGATAAGTTTAAGTTTGAAATAGCATTTTGTTTTATCTGATGAGTCTAAGTTTGAAATAGCATTTTTTTTATCTGATAAGTCTAAGTTTGAAATATCATTTTGTTCTATCTGATAAGTCTAAGTTTGAAATATCATTTTGTTTTATCTGATAAGTCTAAGTTTGAAATATCATTTTGTTTCATCTGATAAGTCTAAGTTTGAAATATCATTTTATTCTATCTGATTAGTCTAAGTTTGAAATAGCATTTTGTTTATCTGATAAGTCTAAGTTTGAAATATCATTTTGTTCTATCTGATAAGAATAAGTTTTAAATATCATTTTGTTTTATCTGATAAGTCTAAGTTTTAAATAGTATTTTTTTATCTGATAAGTCTAAGGTTGTAAATATCATTTTCTTCTATCTGATAAGTCTAATTTTGAAATATCATTTTGTTTTATCTGATAAGTCTAAGTTTGAAATAGCATTTATCTTTAGTCTTCCACGTTTAAATATGAAATATAAATGATTTTGTCAATTACGTGTAAGTGTAAAACAGCATTCCCTTTGATCTATTACGTGTAAGTTTTAAAGAGAATGTTCTGTTATCGGCCAAGTATTAGTATCATTTTCTTTGGTCTGTCACGTGTAAGTTTAAAAAAAAAATTCTTTAGTCTGTCACGCTTAAGTTTGAAATAGAATTTTCTTTGGTGTGTCATTTCTAAGTTTGAAATCACATTTTTATCGCTTCGGGGTCATAAATGGATGTTAAAATTTTATGCCGCAAATAAAAAGCTCCTTTCATTCAATAACTACAAGAAACATCTACAACCACCGATTGTCATGGCAAATAACACCCTACCTGAGAATCCAACGTTCAAACTCCGCTGTCTAACATTCACAGGTAACATGAATTGGAACAAATACATTGAAGACATTGCCACGGCTGCTGCAAAGAAGGTGGTCTCCCTCTACCGAGCTCGTAAACTTCTCACACCTGACATTATCCTATATCTCTACAATGAAGTATTGTTGCCACATCTGGGCTGGAGCATCATCCACTAGTCTCTCCTTCTTAGACAAGATCCCAAAAAGAGTCACCAACTTAATAGGTCCCTCATTATCCACCAAGCTCCAGACCCTGTCCCATCACCGCAATGTTGCATCCTTGCGCCTTTTATTCAAGTACTTCGATGGATTATGCTGCGATGAACTTGCTGCCATGGTGAGCCCTCGATGTAGATACACTAGACGAACCTGACAATCCACATCCCATCCATTCACTGTGGAGGTCCCCAGATGCCGGAGAGCCTTCTACTTGAATAGCTTTTTTGCTCGTGCTGCCGGCGGTTTGAACTCCCTCTCTGTTCCCTGTTTCCCCGACTCTACTGACATGCAGAAATATAAAACTAATGTAAACAGACATCTCGCTGCACAACTCACAACTTAGGATGACCCCTAAAACTTACTTCCTAATTCTCAATAACTTCTTGCGTCTACAGTGGCGTCCTGCCTTGTTTGGGGTGAACTATGATATAAAAAATGCCCAGATTTGATGAATCGTTTTTTTAATTTTCTCATTCTTTTATTTCATTTCTTTTCATGCAATAATTATCAATCGTTATTTCGAAATTATTATTTGTTCTTTTTTTAATGCAGGGAATATCTTGGCCTGTTATAAACTTATTTCTATTTAATGCCATTTTTTTGTTCACTTGCTTCCATTCACTGAACATTTTTGTTGCTTTTTTCTATGTGCTCGCCTATTTCTTTTAATTCCGTATTCATAATTATTAGTCTCGTCTGGTTTCTCCATTTTCTTTCTTTATTTATTTACTCAGAATGTTTTTTCTCATTTTTTTTTATCCTTATTTTTTTCCTTTGATCCTTATTTTTTCTTTTTATCCTTATTTTCTTTCTTTTTTATTCTTTCGACCGCTGTTTAGTTCCATTTACAAAGTACTTTTAAAAAAAAAAATGTGTAATCATGTTCTTCCAAGCTGTTACTTTTTACTTTATTTCTTTGTTTTCTCTTCTTTAACTGTTTCTTTTTTTCTTTCTTTCTTTGTTTAGACCTTTTTTTTCATCCAATTTACAAAGTATTTTTTTGTTTACTTTCTCTAATGTTCTTCCAAACTTTTACTATTTGCTTTCTTTGTTCTTTACTTCTTTCTTTTTTTCTCTTTTTTTCTTTCTTTTTTCTTTCTTTTTTTGTTTAGAATTTTTTTTTTCATCCAATTTACAAAGTATTTTTTTGCTTACTTTCTTTAATGTTCTTCCAAACTTTTACTATTTGCTTTCTTTGTTCTTTACTTCTTTCTTTTTTTCTGTTATTTCTTTCTTTCTTTTTTCTTTTTTTTTTAGACCTTTTTTTCATACAATTTACAAAGTATTTTTTGCTTACTTTCTTTAATGTTCTTCCAAACTTTTACTATTTGCTTTCTTTGTTCTTTACTTCTTTCTTTTTTTTCTCTTCTTTAACTGTTTCTTTTTTCTTTCTTTCGTTGTTTAGACCTTTTTTTTATACAATTCACAAAGTATTTTTTGCTTACTTTCTTTAATGTTCTTCCTAACTTTTACTATTTGCTTTCTTTGTTCTTTACTTCTTTCTTTTTTTTCTGTTTTTTTTCTTTCTTTTTTCTTTCTTTCTTTGTTTAGACCTTTTTTTTCATCCAATTTACAAAGTATTTCTTTGCTTACTTTCTTTAATGTTCTTCCAAACTTTTACTTTTTGCTTTCTTTGTTCTTTACTTCTTTCTTTTTTACTGTTTTTTTTCTTTCTTTTTTCTTTCTTTCTTTGTTTAGACCTTTTTTTTCATCCAATTTACAAATTATTTTTTGCTTACTTTCTTTAATGTTCTTCCAAACTTTTACTATTTGCTTTCTTTGTTCTTTACTTCTTTCTTTTTTACTGTTTTTTTTCTTTCTTTTTTCTTTCTTTCTTTGTTTAGACCTTTTTTTTCATCCAATTTACAAAGTATTTCTTTGCTTACTTTCTTTAATGTTCTTCCAAACTTTTACTTTTTGCTTTCTTTGTTCTTTACTTCTTTCTTTTTTACTGTTTTTTTTCTTTCTTTTTTCTTTCTTTCTTTGTTTAGACCTTTTTTTTCATCCAATTTACAAATTATTTTTTGCTTACTTTCTTTAATGTTCTTCCAAACTTTTACTATTTGCTTTCTTTGTTCTTTACTTCTTTCTTTTTTACTGTTTTTTTTCTTTCTTTTTTCTTTCTTTCTTTGTTTAGACCTTTTTTTTCATCCAATTTACAAAGTATTTCTTTGCTTACTTTCTTTAATGTTCTTCCAAACTTTTACTTTTTGCTTTCTTTGTTCTTTACTTCTTTCTTTTTTACTGTTTTTTTTCTTTCTTTTTTCTTTCTTTCTTTGTTTAGACCTTTTTTTTCATCCAATTTACAAATTATTTTTTGCTTACTTTCTTTAATGTTCTTCCAAACTTTTACTATTTGCTTTCTTTGTTCTTTACTTCTTTCTTTTTTACTGTTTTTTTTCTTTCTTTTTTCTTTCTTTCTTTGTTTAGACCTTTTTTTTCATCCAATTTACAAAGTATTTCTTTGCTTACTTTCTTTAATGTTCTTCCAAACTTTTACTATTTGCTTTCTTTGTTCTTTACTTCTTTCTTTTTTCTTACTTTTTTCTTACTTTTTTCTTTCTTTCTTTGTTTAGACTTTTTTTTTGATCCAATTTACAAAGTATTTTTTTGCTTACTTTCTTTAATGTTCTTCCAAACTTTTACTATTTGCTTTCTTTGTTCTTTACTTCTTTCTTTTTTCCCTTGTTTTTTCTTCTTTCTTTCTTTCTTTCACCCTCTTTTTTACTTCCATTTAGAATCTGTTCCTTACTTTCTCTTATGTTCTTTTAACTTTGTCTTTCCTCTTTTTTTCTTTTCTTCTTTCTGTCTTTTTTTTTCTTTTTTCTTTGTTCAATCATATTTTTCTTTGTTTTACTATTTTTTTCGTTCCTTTATTTATTTCTATCAACCTATTCCTGTATTTGTATTATTATTCAGACTACTATTAACATCAAGGTTGATATATTTTTATCCACAAGTTTCTGGCCGATGTAATCTCCGACCTTCTTCAGTGCATCTTTTCGAATTTGGAAAACATTCTAGTCGAACTCGACAAAATGTATGCAGAAGTCGGAAATCTGAAGGAATTTCTAACTAAACTCCTTTTTAAACAACTATTACAGATTGTTCTTAATCCGTTAGCCATGCCCAGGTATAAGTATTTATTTCGTAGGTTATTCTTAGTTAGTATCGCTGTAGTAATGATTAGACCTTTAATAACCGGTAGAAAGTGCTAAGGCTAGATGATACATATACCCGGAGGTTCAGAGAAGTCCTAGGCATCACTTGGAGGGCTAGAATAACAAACAACGATCTATATGAAGAACTGAATAATATAATTGCTTAAAGCCAAAAGGTTCAGATTTATTGAGCACATGTTGATGAACAAAGCAGGAAAAGAGGAAAACAATCAGTTACATATGTGGACCAGTTAAGAAATGACACTGATTTGTTGAAGGAAGAATTACAGAACGTGATGAAAGACCGTGAAATATGAAAGATAGTTTTCGAGACAGTTCGAAATAAATAACTAATTTACGTTTTTATTATCTTTCGTCTTGATTTGATTCCCTAATTTTTTTCACTCCGTCTTTTATTCTTTCTTTATATTTCACATGTTCTACAATCCTTTTTTATATATATGGAATTGACGCGGACCGCGTACTTTGCGTTCCAGGTTCGATTTCTGTCAATATTAAGTAACATTTTTTTTTTTTTTGCGAAATTTCACAATTTTTTTTATTCGTACTAGTTATAAAGCGTTAGATGCTAGTTAAAGATGGAAATTGACATATTCAGGCACTGTACCAAAAACGAATGGGCAAAAATAAGGGTCCTATTTTTAAAAATTCATAACTTTTTTATTTATTGATTTTTAAAAATTTTTTTTAGAATAAGTAAAGGACCCCTTCCGAAGCAAGCATGAGCCGTATTAGCCCTAAGGAACGTACCCTCATTTAGAAAACATTATTTTTGCTTAAAAAACTCAAAACAGTGTAAAAAACAATACTTTAGTTTTTGTAAGTTTTAAGAAGTGTTTTTCGGCTAAAATTTGTTTTGTTTATTTCAAAAAATCTCGGAAGGGTCAGTCTACACACACATAAAGTTTGGTGAGTTTAACTTTTATTTTGTGGAAGTTATTCAAATTCAAGTTATTCAAATTTAAAGATAGGACCCTTATTTTGTCCCACCCTGTATTTCACATGTTCTACAATCCTTTATATATATATGGAATTGACGCGGACCGCGTACTTTGCGTTCCAGGTTCGATTTCTGTCAAAGCTACAGCATCCCTTCAAACTAAAAGTCCCGGTAAATATATAAATCTGTATATCCCCACTTAACTAAGGGTCAAATAGCAGGGTAGACAAGACCCTTAACCCTTGGTTGTGCAAGTAACACAGAAGAAAGAAAACATCGAAATTACCCTAGTCAGTCTCTGTTTTAAATAATATTGTTTGCAGTATTTTCCTTTCCACTGGAGCCAAGCAAAGCCGCCCCAGGAGTGGTGTGGTTCGTAATCGCGTAACTCTTGCTTTAATATAGACTCTCCTCACAAGAAGTCTAACAAGGATATCAACAGTCTTTCGGGATTAGAATAAGCTTTTCTTTCTATAGTTCTTGTTCTCTTTCTTTTTCCGTTCATTCTTTTTTTCTTTATTCCCTTTAGTAGAGAGAGAAAATAAGTTTACGGAAGTTGATCTCTCAAACCCACTAGCCATCATGTTTCGATTCCATCTTAATTTGGGTTAGTTAATACAATATTAACATTTTTGGGCATCCACAACTGCAACGCCTCTACATTGTATGTAGTCATGCGCATTACGGGACATGATTGTTTATTTAGCTACGAGTGTATTTCCGTCTGTAGGTATCTACATTCAGCATTTCGTAATTTGACATTTCAATCATTCTTTTTTTGTTTATTTCGTCCACATATGTTTGTTTATCATTTAGTTATGCATTACTTCTTTTCTTTTTATTGTTTTCCTTGTACTTTTCTTTTCTTTTCATTGTTTTCCTTGTACTTTTCTTTTCTTTTTATTGTTTTCCTTGTACTTTTCTTTTCTTTTTATTGTTTTCCTTGTACTTTTCTTTTCTTTTTATTGTTTTCCTTGTACTTTTCTTTTCTTTTTATTGCTTTCCTTCTACTTTTCTTTTCTTTTTATTGTTTTTCTTGTACTTTTCTTTTCTTTTGATTGTTTTCCTTGTACTTTTCTTTTCTTTTTATTGTTTTCCGTGTATTTTTCTTTTCTTTTTATTGTTTTCCTAGTACTTTTCTTTTCTTTTTATTGTTTTCCTTGTATTTTTCTTTTCTTTTTATTGTTTTCCTTGTATTTTCTTTTCTTTTTATTGTTTTCCTTGTATTTTTCTTTTCTTTTTATTGTTTTCCTTGTATTTTTCTTTTCTTTTTATTGTTTTCCTAGTAATTTTCTTTTCTTTTTATTGTTTTCCTTGTACTTTTCTTTTCTTTTTATTGTTTTCCTTGTATTTTTCTTTTCTTTTTATTGTTTTCCTAGTACTTTTCTTTTCTTTTTATTGTTTTCCTTGTACTTTTCTTTTCTTTTTATTGTTTTCCTTGTATTTTTCTTTTCTTTTTACTGTTTTCCTAGTAATTTTCTTTTCTTTTTATTGTTTTTCTTGTACTTTTCTTTTCTTTTTATTGTTTTCCGTGTATTTTTCTTTTCTTTTTATTGTTTTCCTAGTACTTTTCTTTTCTTTTTATTGTTTTCCTTGTACTTTTCTTTTCTTTTTATTGTTTTCCTTGTATTTTTCTTTTCGTTTTATTTGTTTTCCTTGTACTTTTCTTTTCTTTTTATAGTTTTCCTTGTACTTTTCTTTTCTTTTTATTGTTTTCCTTGTACTTTTCTTTTCTTTTTATTGTTTTCCTTGTACTTTTCTTTTCTTTTTATTGTTTTCCTAGTACTTTTCTTTTCTTTTTATTGTTTTTCTTGTACTTTTCTTTTCTATTCATTGTTTTCCTTGTACTTTTCTTTTCTTTTTATTGTTTTCCTTGTATTTTCTTTTCTTTTTATTGTTTTCTTTGTATTTTTCTTTTCTTTTTATTGTTTTCCTTGTATTTTTCTTTTCTTTTTATTGTTTTCTTAGTACTTTTCTTTTCTTTTTATTGTTTTCCTTGTACTTTTCTTTTCTTTTTATTGTTTTCCTTGTATTTTTCTTTTCTTTTTATTGTTTTCCTAGTACTTTTCTTTTCTTTTTATTGTTTTCCTAGTAATTTTCTTTTCTTTTTATTGTTTTCCTTGTACTTTTCTTTTCTTTTTATTGTTTTCCTTGTATTTTTCTTTTCTTTTTATTGTTTTCCTAGTACTTTTCTTTTCTTTTTATTGTTTTCCTTGTACTTTTCTTTTCTTTTTATTGTTTTCCTTGTATTTTTCTTTTCGTTTTATTGTTTTCCTTGTACTTTTCTTTTCTTTTTATAGTTTTCCTTGTACTTTTCTTTTCTTTTTATTGTTTTCCTTGTATTTTTCTTTTCTTTTTATTGTTTTCCTTGTACTTTTCTTTTCTTTTTATTGTTTTCCTAGTACTTTTCTTTTCTTTTTATTGTTTTTCTTGTACTTTTCTTTTCCTTTCATTGTTTTCCTTGTACTTTTCTTTTCTTTTTATTGTTTTCCTTGTATTTTTCTTTTCTTTTTATTGTTTTCCTTGTACTTTTCTTTTCTTTTTATTGTTTTCCTTGTATTTTTCTTTTCCTTTTATTGTTTTCCTTGTATTTTTCTTTTCTTTTTATTGTTTTTCTTTGTATTTTTCTTTTCTTTTTATTGTTTTCCTAGTACTTTTCTTTTCTTTTTATTGTTTTCCTTGTACTTTTCTTTTCTTTTTATTGTTTTTCTTTGTATTTTTCTTTTCGTTTTATTGTTTTCCTTGTACTTTTCTTTTCTTTTTATTGTTTTCCTTGTACTTTTCCTTTCTTTTTATTGTTTTCCTTGTACTTTTCTTTTCTTTTTATTGTTTTCCTTCTACTTTTCTTTTCTTTTTATTGTTTTTCTTGTACTTTTTTTTCTTTTTATTGTTTTCCTTGTACTTTTCTTTTCTTTTTATTGTTTTGCTTGTATTTTCTTTTCTTTTTATTGTTTTCCTTGTATTTTTCTTTTCTTTTTTTTGTTTTCCTAGTACTTTTCTTTTCTTTTTATTGTTTTCCTTGTACTTTTCTTTTCTTTTTATTGTTTCCCTGTATTTTTCTTTTCTTTTTATTGTTTTCCTAGTACTTTTCTTTTCTTTTTATTGTTTTCCTAGTACTTTTCTTTTCTTTTTATTGTTTTCCTTGTACTTTTCTTTTCTTTTTATTGTTTTCCTTGTATTTTTCTTTTCTTTTTATTGTTTTCCTAGTACTTTTCTTTTCTTTTTATTGTTTTCCTTGTACTTTTCTTTTCTTTTTATTGTTTTCCTTGTACTTTTCTTTTCTTTTTATTGTTTTCCTTGTATTTTTATTTTCGTTTTATTGTTTTCCTTGTATTTTTCTTTTCTTTTTATTGTTTTCCTTGTATTTTTCTTTTCGTTTTATTGTTTTCCTTGTACTTTTCTTTTCTTTTTATTGTTTTCCTTGTATTTTTCTTTTCTTTTCATTGTTTCCTAGTACTTTTCTTTTCTTTTTATTGTTTTCCTTGTATTTTTCTTTTCTTTTTATTGTTTTCCTTGTATTTTTATTTTCGTTTTATTGTTTTCCTTGTATTTTTCTTTTCTTTTTATTGTTTTCCTTGTATTTTTATTTTCTTTTTATTGTTTTCCTAGTACTTTTCTTTTCTTTTTATTGTTTTCCTTGTACTTTTCTTTTCTTTTTATTGTTTTCCTTGTACTTTTCTTTTCTTTTTATTGTTTTCCTTGTATTTTTCTTTTCTTTTTATTGTTTTCCTAGTACTTTTCTTTTCTTTTTATTGTTTTCCTTGTACTTTTCTTTTCTTTTTATTGTTTTCCTTGTATTTTTCTTTTCGTTTTATTGTTTTCCTTGTACTTTTCTTTTGTTTTTATTGTTTTCCTTGTACTTTTCTTTTCTTTTTATTGTTTTCCTTGTATTTTTATTTTCGTTTTATTGTTTTCCTTGTACTTTTCTTTTCTTTTTATTGTTTTCCTAGTACTTTTCTTTTCTTTTTATTGTTTTCCTTGTACTTTTCTTTTCTTTTTATTGTTTTCCTTGTATTTTTCTTTTCTTTTTATTGTTTTCCTAGTACTTTTCTTTTCTTTTTATTGTTTTCCTTGTACTTTTCTTTTCTTTTTATTGTTTTCCTTGTATTTTTATTTTCTTTTTATTGTTTTCCTAGTACTTTTCTTTTCTTTTTATTGTTTTCCTTGTACTTTTCTGTTCTTTTTATTGTTTTCCTTGTATTTTTATTTTCGTTTTATTGTTTTCCTTGTATTTTTCTTTTCTTTTTATTGTTTTCCTTGTATTTTTCTTTTCGTTTTATTGTTTTCCTTGCACTTTTCTTTTCTTTTTATTGTTTTCCTTGTATTTTTCTTTTCTTTTCATTGTTTCCTAGTACTTTTCTTTTCTTTTTATTGTTTTCCTTGTACTTTTCTTTTCTTTTTATTGTTTTCCTTGTATTTTTATTCTCGTTTTATTGTTTTCCTTGTATTTTTCTTTTCTTTTTATTGTTTTCCTTGTATTTTTATTTTCTTGTTATTGTTTTCCTAGTACTTTTCTTTTCTTTTTATTGTTTTCCTTGTACTTTTCTTTTCTTTTTATTGTTTTCCTTGTACTTTTCTTTTCTTTTTATTGTTTTCCTTGTATTTTTCTATTCTTTTTATTGTTTTCCTAGTACTTTTCTTTTCTTTTTATTGTTTTCCTTGTACTTTTCTTTTCTTTTTATTGTTTTCCTTGTATTTTTATTTTCGTTTTATTGTTTTCCTTGTATTTTTCTTTTCTTTTTATTGTTTTCCTTGTATTTTTCTTTTCGTTTTATTGTTTTCCTTGTACTTTTCTTTTCTTTTTATTGTTTTCCTTGTACTTTTCTTTTCTTTTTATTGTTTTCCTTGTATTTTTATTTTCGTTTTATTGTTTTCCTTGTACTTTTCTTTTCTTTTTATTGTTTTCCTAGTACTTTTCTTTTCTTTTTATTGTTTTTCTTGTATTTTTCTTTTGTTTTTATTGTTTTTCTTGTACTTTACTTTTCTTTTTATTGTTGTCCTTGTACTTTTCTTTTCTTTTTATTGTTTTCCTTGTACTTTTCTTTTCTTTTTATTGTTTTCCTTGTACTTTTCTTTTCTTTTTATTGTTTTCCTAGTACTTTTCTTTTCTTTTTATTGTTTTCCTTGTACTTTTCTTTTCTTTTTATTGTTTTCCTTGTATTTTTCTTTTCTTTTTATTGTTTTCGTTGTATTTTTCTTTTCTTTTTATTGTTTTCGTTGTATTTTTCTTTTCTTTTTATTGTTTTCCTTGTACTTTTCTTTTCTTTTTATTGTTTACCTTGTACTTTTCTTTTCTTTTTATTGTTTTCCTTGTATTTTTCTTTTCTTTTTATTGTTTTCCTTGTACTTTTCTTTTCTTTCTATTGTTTTCCTTGTACTTTTCTTTTCTTTTTATTGTTTTCCTTGTACTTTTCTTTTCTTTTTATTGTTTTCCTTGTATTTTTCTTTTCTTTTTATTGTTTTTCTTGTATTTTTCTTTTTTTTTTATTGTTTTTCTTGTACTTTTCTTTTCTTTTTATTGAATTCCTTGTATTTTTCTTTTCTTTTTATTGTTTTCCTTGTACTTTTCTTTTCTTTTTATTGTTTTCCTAGTACTTTTCTTTTCTTTTTATTGTTTTCCTTGTACTTTTCTTTTCTTTTTATTGTTTTCCTTGTACTTTTCTTTTCTTTTTATTGTTTTCCTTGTATTTTTCTTTTCTTTTTATTGTTTTCCTTGTACTTTTCTGTTCTTTTATTGTTTTTTTGTATTTTTTTTTTTTATTGTTTTTCTTGTATTTTTTTCTTTTTATTGTTTTCGTTGTATTTTTCTTTTCTTTTTATTGTTTTCGTTGTATTTTTCTTTTCTTTTTATTGTGTTGATTGTACGTTTCTTTTCTTTTTATTGTTTTCCTTGTACTTTCCTTTTATTTTTATTGTTTTCCTTGTATTTTTCTTTTCTTTTATTGTTTTCCTTGTACTTTTCTTTTCTTTTTATTGTTTTCCTTGTACTTTTCTTTTCTTTTTATTGTTTTCCTTGTATTTTTCTTTTTTTTTATTGTTTTCCTTGTATTTTTCTTTTCTTTTTATTGTTTTTCTTGTATTTTTCTTTTCTTTTTATTGTTTTTCTTGTATTTTTCTTTTCTTTTTATTGTTTTTCTTGTACTTTTCTTTTCTTTTTATTGTTGTCCTTGTACTTTTCTTTTCTTTTTATTGTTTTCCTTGTACTTTTCTTTTCTATTATTCTTTTTCTTGTATTTTTCTTTTCTTTTCATTGTTTCCTTGTACTTTTCTTTTCTTTTTATTGTTTTCCTAGTACTTTTCTTTTCTTTTTATTGTTTTCCTGGTATATTTTTTTTCTATTTATTGTTTTCCTTGTACTTTTCTTTTCTTTTTATTGTTTTCCTTGTACTTTTCTTTTATTGTTTTTCTTGTATTTTTTTTTTATTGTTTTCCTTGTACTTTTCTTTTCTTTTTATTGTTTTCCTTGTACTTTTCTTTTCTTTTTATTGTTTTCCTTGTACTTTTCTGTTCTTTTATTGTTTTTTTGTATTTTTCTTTTCTTTTTATTGTTTTTCTTGTATTTTTCTTTTCTTTTTATTGTTTTCGTTGTATTTTTCTTTTCTTTTTATTGTTTTCGTTGTATTTTTCTTTTCTTTTTATTGTTTTCCTTGTACTTTTCTTTTCTTTTTATTGTTTACCTTGTACTTTTCTTTTCTTTTTATTGTTTTCCTTGTATTTTTCTTTTCTTTTTATTGTTTTCCCTGTACTTTTCTTTTCTTTCTATTGTTTTCCTTGTACTTTTCTTTTCTTTTTATTGTTTTCCTTGTACTTTTCTTTTCTTTTTATTGTTTTCCTTGTATTTTTCTTTTCTTTTATTGTTTTCCTTGTATTTTTCTTTTCTTTTTATTGTTTTCCTTGTATTTTTCTTTTCTTTTTATTGTTTTTCTTGTATTTTTCTTTTTTTTTTATTGTTTTTCTTGTACTTTTCTTTTCTTTTTATTGATTTCCTTGTATTTTTCTTTTCTTTTTATTGTTTTCCTTGTACTTTTCTTTTCTTTTTATTGTTTTCCTAGTACTTTTCTTTTCTTTTTATTGTTTTCCTTGTACTTTTCTTTTCTTTTTATTGTTTTCCTTGTACTTTTCTTTTCTTTTTATTGTTTTCCTTGTATTTTTCTTTTCTTTTTATTGTTTTCCTTGTACTTTTCTGTTCTTTTATTGTTTTTTTGTATTTTTTTTTTTTTTATTGTTTTTCTTGTATTTTTTTCTTTTTATTGTTTTCGTTGTATTTTTCTTTTCTTTTTATTGTTTTCGTTGTATTTTTCTTTTCTTTTTATTGTTTTCCTTGTACATTTCTTTTCTTTTTATTTTTTTCCTTGTACTTTTCTTTTCTTTTTATTGTTTTCCTTGTATTTTTCTTTTCTTTTTATTGTGTTCCTTGTACGTTACTTTTCTTTTTATTGTTTTCCTTGTACTTTCCTTTTATTTTTATTGTTTTCCTTGTATTTTTCTTTTCTTTTATTGTTTTCCTTGTACTTTTCTTTTCTTTTTATTGTTTTCCTTGTACTTTTCTTTTCTTTTTATTGTTTTCCTTGTATTTTTCTTTTTTTTTTATTGTTTTCCTTGTATTTTTCTTTTCTTTTTATTGTTTTTCTTGTATTTTTCTTTTCTTTTTATTGTTTTTCTTGTATTTTTCTTTTCTTTTTATTGCTTTTCTTGTACTTTTCTTTTCTTTTTATTGTTGTCCTTGTACTTTTCTTTTCTTTTTATTGTTTTCCTAGTACTTTTCTTTTCTTTTTATTGTTTTCCTGGTATATTTTTTTTCTATTTATTGTTTTCCTTGTACTTTTCTTTTCTTTTTATTGTTTTCCTTGTACTTTTCTTTTCTTTTATTGTTTTTCTTGTATTTTTTTTTTATTGATTTTCTTGTATTTTTCTTTTCTTTTTATTGTTTTTTTTGTATTTTTCTTTTCTTTTTATTGTTTTCCTTGTACTTTTCTTTTCTTTTTATTGTTTTCCTTGTACTTTTCTTTTCTTTTTATTGTTTTACTTGTATTTTTCTTTTCTTTTTATTGTTTTCCTTGTATTTTTCTTTTCTTTTTATTGTTTTCCTTGTATTTTTCTTTTCTTTTTATTGTTTTCCTTGTACTTTTCTTTTCTTTTTATTGTTTTCCTTGTACTTCTCTTTTCTTTTTATTGTTTTTCTTGTACTTTTCCTTTCTTTTTATAGTTTTCCTTGTACTTTTCTTTTCTTTTTATTGTTTTTCTTGTACTTTTCTTTTCTTTTTATTGTTTTCCTTGTACTTTTCTTTTCTGTTCTTTTCATTGTTTTCCTTGTATTTTTCTTTTCTTTTTATTGTTTTCCTTGTACTTTTCTTTTCTTTTTTATGTTTTCCTTGTACTTTTCTTTTCTTTTTATTGTTTTTCTTGTACTTTTCTTTTCTTTTTATTGTTTTCCCTGTACTTTTCGTTTCTTTTTATTGTTTTCTTTGTACTTTTCTTTTTTTTTATTGTTTTCCTTGTACTTTTCGTCTGTTTTTCTAATCGTTTACCTTTTGATTTTGTATGTTTTTTTGTTATTTATTTCATTTTCTTTCCTCATTCGTAATTTCAATCTCTTCCTCTACTCATTTCCCTCTGTCTTTCTGTAGATTCTGTAGTTTCTATTTCCAAAGCGTTTACGCATTTCTTTTACGTTTACCAATGTTCTTTTTTCTTTCTTTCTTTCCTTCTTTCTTTTTTCTTTAATCTTTCGTTATTTCGTTCTTTCTATCGTTCTTACTATCTTTCCATCGTTTTTTTCTTTCGTTCTATCTTTCTTTGTTTCCCATCTTTCCTTCTTCTCTTTTCCCTCTTTTTTCTATTTTTCTTTCTTTCTTTGTTCTTTTTTCTTTCATTCCCTTTTCTTTTTTTCCATCTTTTTTCTATCTATCTTTTCTTTCCATCTTTATTTTCTTTGTTCCATATTTTTTCTTTCTTTTCATTTTTCTGTCAGTAAATCTTTTTTCTTTCTATCTTTTTTATATTTCTTTCCACATTTCCTTCCTTCTTTCTTTTTTTATTTTCCATCTTCCTTTCTTTCTTTCGTTCCATATTTTGTTTGTTTCCTCTTTCTTTCTTTCAATCTGTCTTTCCATCTTTCTTTCTTTTTCCACCATTCTGTCTTTCCATATTTCTATCTTTATACTTTTCATATTTCTTTATTTCTTTTCCCATCTTTTTTCTATTTGTTCTTTCTTTCTATCTTTTTTCTTTTTCCCATCTTCATTTCTTTCTATCTACTTTACTTTCTTCATATGTTTTTTTCTCACTTTCTATCTTTCATTCTTTCCATGATTCTTTCTTTCTTTTCTTTTCTCCATCTTTCTTTTTTCTACCGATTTTTCTTTCTTTCTATGTTTCTTTTTATTTGTCTTTATCTTTCTATCTTTCCGTCTTTCTTTTTTCCTTCACTATTTCTTCTCTCTTTTTCAAAATATTTCTTTCTTCCTCTTTTATTTCCTCTTTTTCTCTTCCCTCACTTTCGGCCATTCCTTTTTACTTGTCTTTCACCCTTCCTTTCCTACTTTCTTTCTGTTGATTCCATTTCCAAATTCTTTATATATTTTTTACATTTTCTAATGTCCTCCCACTGTACCGTTCTAAATATATATTTTCTTTTGTCTCACTTTCTCTCGTTTTTTCTTTCATTCTTTCTCTCCTTTTTCCTGAACGAATCATTCTCATCTCTATTTAGCTTTAAAATTCCGCACTTTCCTCTTCTCCCATAATTAGTTTGAAAACATTCAGCCAGCAAGAAGACAACTCTTCCACTCCTCATCACATACTTCATTCGTCGTAAGAATAATAAGCAACAAAAAAATCCATCTGAACAATAAATATCTGTCGTCTTACAGAAACCACCCAAAGGCACGACGAGCTCTAATTAATTAGAGTCATATACACAACAGTGATTAAAAAGCTTTTTTTTATTCACTGTTGTTGACATCATTGCTCGTGTCTTTATTGTATTTAAATTAGTTATCTGATGCTTAGGATAGGGTTAGGGTTAAATTATTGTTTTGATGGTTTTTTTCTAAGGATTTTATACGTGTGTCTGTACTTACAGACCTAACCCGATATTTCCCAATGTAAGCCGATGAAAAGATAAGCACTTTAAAAAAATGTTTTTTTCCTTTTTTTATTTCCTTACACTTTGGCCACTCACAAACTATTTTCTCCACACATCACGGATGAAAGGTTATAACAATAATATTAAACCTGTAACGCCTTCAATATCTATTTATATAAAGTCAGCCATCTGTATATTCTATTCGTGAAAAAATTGAGCTAATTGTCGCACGGATATTGATATCAAAAGCTTACTTTTCTATTTAAAAATAGAAGTAAATTCCTAATATTCAAAGCAGAGCTGTTGATCAAATTAAATAAATATTGGTAAACATATACACTAATACATTCGTGTTTCAACGCTTCGGCGTCTTCTCAAGAGGGTCGTTTATATATATATATATATATATATATATATATATATATATATATATATATATATATATATATATATATATATATATAAAGAGAGAGAGATACTTATATCTATATACATAGATATAGGAATATATATATAATAAAATATATATATAAACATATATCAATATATATACACATATATATACATATATATGTACATATCTATATACACATATATACATATATAGTCATATATATACATATATATATGTATATATATGACTATATATGTATATAGATATGTATATATATATGTGTATATATATTTATATATGTTTATATATATATGTTTTTATATATATATATATATATATATATTTGTATATATATATGTATATAGATATAAGTATCTATCTATCTCTCTCTCTCTATATATATATGTATATACATATAAGTATCTATCTATCTATCTATCTATATATATATATATAGTTATAAGTATCTATCTATCTCTCTCTCTATATATATATATATAGAGAGAGAGATATAAGTATCTATCTATCTATCTATCTATCTATATATATATATATATATATATATATATATATATATATATATATATATTGTATGTATGTATTTGGGCAACAATTTCTCATTTATGCAGACATGGCAAAAAATAACAGAATTCGTCTGTTTAATTATACTTTTTTTATTTTTTAAATTTGCTTGATTGTTTTTTTTGTATTAAAATCAAAAAAAAAATAAATGTTCGATAGGTTTCACTGGTTTACTGAACGTTTTCAATTCTTCGTCGAATCATCCTAAGGTGTCAAAAGCAAATGAACTAACAAGCTGGAAAAAGAAGAGCATTAAAAAAAGACGGCAGAGAAACGCGCATAGAACGGTTTTTGCATTGCCCCAGAACGTCGTTGACGATTTAAATTCAGCAACGCTGGATGGCATAACCGAACAAAATCGCATTACGTTAAGCATTTTAAAATGTTACCACTGGTTTCATATGTGATATTGTTAATTTTAAGTTGTTGTGTTTTCATGTAGATAGCTTCCAGTATTTTTAATTTTCATTAAATATATATATATATATGCATGTATATAAATACATACATATATATACATATATATATGCTCATATATATACATATATATATACATATATATATATAAATACATACATTTATATATACATATATACATGTATATATATAAATACTTATATATAAATACATATATATATATATATATATAAATACATATATACATATATATATAAATACATACATATATATACATATATATACATATATATATATAAATACATATATATATATATAAATACATACATACATATATATATATATATAAATACATACATATACACATAAATACATACATATATATATATAAATACATATATATATATAAATACATACGTATATATAAATGTATATATATATATATATATATAAATATATAAATACATATATAAATACATATATATATACATGATTATTTTTATTTACACAGACATGTACAAAATGTGCGACACTGGCATTTCGATGTTATCGATAACATCGACATGTCAGTGTCGCAGATGTTGTACATGTCTGTGTAAATAAAAATAATCATATATAAAAGCTCTATTTGATATTGAGCACTTTTCATGAACCCGGTTTAAATTCTTTGGATTACTACCCTGTGGAGGTTTCACCTGGATTATTATATATATATATATATATATATATATATATATATATATATATATATATATAGTGTGTATATTTTAATATTGCGTTGGGAATCCGAATAAAAGAGTTCAATGTACCTTTAAACAGAGCAAAACTATATACATACATTTACTGTGATTTAGTGGGTAAAACCTTTTTGATTTATTGTTTCGATAGAACGTGTAAAAATCAAAAAAAGAGGCTGATAAATACGGTGCTCTGCTCGGAATATTCCAGAGAGTGCGAGTGTTCTCTGCTTCGCCCTCCCACCCTCAGTTGGAAATCCCATTAAACCTAGATGTTCTCTGCTTCGCCCCCCTCCCACCCACAGTTGGAAATCCCATTAAACCTAGATAAATGAGTGTATGTGTAAATACAACCGTTCAGCAGCGAACAATTCTTTTGGTTCGGGTCTTTCTTCGTCTTGTAGCCTGCTGGAGAAAGTACTGTTCGAAATGACGCAACGATCCACGTGGCATGTTGACGAGTAACAAACGAATAACCCCAACCCAGATAACGCCCACACGACGCACACGAGAAGAGGCAGCGTCACGCTTAACCATTTGCATTGCATTACATAAATTTACATTAAGAACCCCTTTAGGGAAGTAATTCAACTATTAAATGTCATGAATTTGACCTAACCCTTACGACCCTTGCGTTATTATTTGCCCATTTGAACTCTACTAAAATATTTCCATGACGCCGAATTGTAGTTGGTTTTGAATTCTTGAAACAATTTGAAAATTATATTGATTTGAACTATAATAGCTCTGGTTTATATAACAATTATACATTGAGCTGATATTAATATCTGCGGTATTTTGGGGCCTCATAAAATTCCTATATTTGCAATGTACCTTATTTATATAAGCATATTATTCTGTTGTTCATTATCACTTCATCGTAGTAAAAAGATGTTCTGACTCTGATTTTATATCTAAACCTCTTCTTTGTTGAGCTTAATTGGTCCCCCGATTTATAAAATCGGGGGACTTATGTTTTGAGGCATGTCCGTCCGTCCGTCCGTCCGTCCGTCCGGATTTTTCTTTGCAACCATCCATTGAATTTCTCTGAAATTTTGCATGAAGTTGTAACTTTTGGCAGGTTAAAAAGTGATATTCTTCGATTAAAAAAAAACTCTGGTTAGCCCCCCAAGGGATCAAAAGGTCCCGAAATGGCAAAAAATGACATTTCTTGCCCCATAACTTTTCATCCATCCATTTAATTTCTCTGAAACTTGGTCAAAATGTGGAGGCAATTATTCCTAATAGAAAATAAGTATCGCTGACCTTGGAAAAAATCTGGTTCGCGCCCCCAGGGGGTCAAAAACTCCCAAAATTGCAAAAAATGATCCTTTTCTCCCATAACGTTCGATCCATCCATTCAATTTTTCTGAAACTTGGCCGAAATGTAGGGGCAATTGTTCTGGATATAGAATGAGCATTCTTGACCTCAGAAACATTCTGGTTCGCGCCCCCAGGGGGTCAAAGGCGGGTCAAAATGCCCTAAATTGCCCTAAATTGCCCTAATTTATCGCATTTTACACTTTCCACATCGAATCACATACAGAGGGGGACCACGCACGCGCGACTTGTTTAAATACTGACATGTTTCAAAATAAATCCTTACCCATGTCTACCAAATGCGTCAATATATCATCCGAGGACACCTACAGAAGAACCTATATCGGAAGCATAAATAAATTCGTCAGAAATGTCAGATGGAAAGACCTCCATTATGACTGCATGATTGAGAGGAGAAACAGGACGCTGAGCTTCGAAAATCCTTTCATCGATGTTGAATTTTGGTCCTAAAATCTTATGTTTTTTTCAAGAGGGTTCTGTATGTTATGCTATCAAAGGCGCTGACGAAAACGTGTTGGTATCATAATAATAATTAACAATAGAATATTTTCAAAAAGTCTTGGAAACGATCGTACGCTGAATGGTAGTTGTCTTTGAATTTTTGAAACAATTTTCACATTATATTGTTCTTAACTAATTTAATATATATATATATATATATGTGTGTGTGTGTGTGTGTGTGTGTGTGTGTGTCTGTGTGTGTAGCTTAAGCACTTTGAAAGAAAAGTTGATCAAACTGACCAATAACCAATAACCAGGGTGAAATAAAGTAAAAGGCAGCCGTACCTTAATTTGTGAGAAGCACTGCCATTGACTAATTGAAACATTCACCTCTAAAAGCGAATGAAAAAGAATCTCATTGGTTAGCTAGCTAGACTTAACAACACGTGTATATATAAAAACAACCGGTAATACGAATTCCATTTATTCCATATATATATATATATATATATATATATATATATATATTTATATATATATATATATAAACTTCCATAAAACTTGTTTATGCACTATGTGTGGTCATTCAGTTGTTGATAGTTTTTAAATACCGAGTTATTTGCAAAATGCAATATTAATGAGATCGACTCATTTTTGATGCATTACCAAACTCGATGGACCGATTACGCGTCACGAATGACTGACAGTCGGGCCCCAAATGCTAATGTATAGTCAACTTGATGATTACTCGCGCATAGTTGACATGCCATTACTGAGATACTTACTTAAATATAACCTCAAGTCTATGACTATACTAATAACCGTAGGAGAATTGCTTGTCGTGACGGCGTCAAAGATCTCATTTGGTCCATCTTAAATATGAAGCATCTGTCACTAAATATTGATAAATTCACGAATATTCCCTCGTTGCTCGAACTTTCAAACTTGTACCCAGCTTTACCTATTAACGTATCATTATTTAAAAAATAAACTATACAAGAAATGTATACGCTAATACGCCTATATAACTTCCTTATATAATCTAATGAAGATTTTTTATCGGTCATATGTTTTGATAATTTCTAATTAATGAATAGAGTACTAATAAATTGGCATAGGTAAAAATATGTTTTTAAAGTTCCGTTTTTCTTTTCAACTCTCTATTTTGATTAGCTGGAGGAAGCCTTATGTGAACATTTTCTTCGAGATGTTTCGATTTGTGGATGATCGAAATGAAAACCCAAATGAGACATGAAAAAAAAAGAAACGCTTATTTTTCTAAAATTTCTGTTGTTTGTTTTTCTTCTTCACTTGAAGTGACCATGGGAACTCTTATATCTATTATCAACATAAGAATAATTTAGGTTTGTACGTACTTTCTCGTACTTTACCTCTTTATTTAAAAAAAAATGGAATGTCCCAATTGCCGAAAGGGCAATGCAGAGAAAGTATGTTTTTATGGTTTCATCGGATACGCCGATGTGTCAAACGTGAAACTATAACTAAAATAAACTTAGAGTTAGATAGTGTAGGTTGCAGAGAGTAGAGGGGGCTCCCTAAGATAGAGAGGCTGGGAGTCAAAACGGAAGTCGGAAGTGACGTCACGACGTTGGTTGTTTTGTCGGTTTTCTTGTTCCTGTCACCAGCAGAGTCGGGGGTAAATAGTAGTCGTCTCGAACCCCTAACAGAGGAAGAGGACAATGAAGCAAAGTGATATAGTATTTTTCTCAAATTCAATTTGGGGTCGCTCCCCCTTTCCTTACCCCACATGAAATTCTGTCAAGTGTGTTATTTCGGAATAAACGGTTGCAAAACAAATCCACGGCGTTCGCGTACTTTTGTCTATGACGGCGATTGTGATGATGACCGCAGCAGCGAACAGATTTTACAGCAAATGGTGGTTATGACAGCGGCGATCACAGCGGGCCACATAGGCAGCCACGTGCGTTGTCATAATGGCGACGAGCGAAAACCTATTCCGCTAAGTAAAACGAGAATCTAATATTTGTATCAAAGTTTTATTGCTGTTCTGTCCAAAGACGGTACATTAAGATCTGTTATATAATGGGACGCATGGGTGATGGACGTACAGTGAGATCGCTTTACTTGCGCGATTTGTAACGGAGTCATCTCGTGCAATGTTGGCGCGATGTGTTCTCACGATTCGCGGGGACAGTTGACGAGACCTCGGGGTCGGGGTGTTCGGTCACACCTGTGTGTCGATCACGAGATTTCGTGACGTCACAGTTTTCCCGGTTGGAAAACGGCAATGAGATTTGAGTTCTTGGCTGGGAGCCGACAAGTCAAGACGCATTAGTCATGTACCGATTAAATAAGAGGGGAACACAGATGTCCCCCTCTTCTTTCCTTTACAAGTAATTAGGAAATTAACTAGCGTAAGCTTCTCTCTCTACTACGACGTAACTGCACCAGTATCGACAAGCTAATAAAAAATCAATGGCTCAAAGTAAAAAGAAAGGCGTGTTATAAATTATTGTGTATAAAAGATTTGTTTTCAGCTTGCGAGGAAACAGCCAGGGACAGTAGACGATGGAGATTTTGACCACGGACAATGTGGCCGAAAGAAGACAGATAGCAGCCCGACACAAGCTGCAGGTGACAACGACGACGCACGGTTAGTACAAATAGTCATCCCCAGCTGGGATTCTGGAATAGAAACGACACATCGTCCCGTTCGCGGAATCAACGGGCGAACTGTTTTACGACGCCAGATTCGACATTACAACGTGTTATAAACCAACAATTCAACAGATCGTCAACCTATTTCACTATCTCCTACTTGGGTTTTGGTGATAGACCACCAGTTCAAAACTTCATATCAACGCAATTTCATGTTTGTACGTAGGTTATCACCCTACGCACCTTTTTATGAGATAGGATTGCGTAGAAGATGCGATACCAAAAAACGTAATTTAAATTTTTCCATCTGATGTAACTGTAGTGTCGAACGTGAAACACGAACTAAAATACAATTTCTTGGCCTTCAACCTAGGATAACAATGTAGTATGTTTATTTACTCCTCTACAGGAGTTAGGCACAAGGCCAATTATCTTACTCCCACAAGTAAGATGTGACCCAAGGTCGGGTCCGGAAAGTGGGGGTTGAAAAGCCAGCGCCCAAGAGGTGAGCACTCTGGCCATTAAAAATTGCCTGGGCAGCCCCGTCGGCATTCCCCAGTAGGGGCGCCTCAGGCAGTAAGCAATAAACTTACTCCTCCCCCAAAGAGGGGAGGCAAAGCCTGGGAGGGTGGACTTCCTAGAACGACACAGGACAGTCCCATAGACCGGCGTAAATCAAGACCCGAAGGCCAAGACAATACCAGTGTATGGGGTGCCTAGAAAAAGTGGGCCAGGTAAGTATATGGGTTTTGTCTACAGATGGTACAATAATATTGTGGGATCTGCGTAAACATCGGATGTAAATAGAATAGGAAATATGTCAAAAACTCCTACAAAGGGGTTAGGAGATAGACCAACATAACCTGATCTATTCTGAAACTTCATTAACCAGAGTAAAAAAATAAATATGTTTCAGTTTGAACAAAGGTGATACAATAATATTGGTAGGTCTACGTTCGCGCCAGACGTCCATAAAATGAAAATATTTTAAAACAAGACAGCAATGTACAACATAGAAGGATACAACTATGGGATTTCCACGGGTTCCGCTTGTGAACATGATGTGATTGTTTTTACTGGGAGAAACGGCTGTCGAAATTTATATTCAACATGCTTTTATTGAACGTTGCGTGTATCTTCTGTGATAATAAATAATTCTTAGCATTTTGATATAAAAAAAAGCGTTTTAAGTTCCCATTTTGGAATAAGCGCGTTTAGTGTTTAACACAACAAAGCAGCTGCTACCTCGTCATATGAAAAGTGAACAAAACATGTCAGTCGATGATTTTTGCACAGTTTATCATGGCAACATCTGGCAAAATTTCGACACAAACACGAAACAGAAAAAAAAAAGAATTAAACATATATGAAAAAAAGGAAACATATGTAAACAGATTTGATATCGAGATAGACTTAAATATGACAGACTATCACATCTGCGACGTAAAACTCGAACCAAACGGATCTGGAAAAAGATATTTTATTTTTTCAATGAAGAAAATCGCATTATCCCTCTTTCAATTCAAATTCATAGTCTTAGATTTATTTAAATACTTCGTGACATTGTAATTTTCGTTGGTCGATGCTGTTCTGGTCACTTGAATGTAATCTAGGTCGGCTGTCCAACATCCTAGTGAACGAAAAAATGGGTCCATTACTTGTTAAAAAATAGTATGTGCAACCTTAACCCTAAGTAATAATCGTTCGAATTTGTACAAACAACTATGAGTATTTATACAAAGTAGATTTGAGCACCCTGGTCCACATGTAGATAAGCATCACTGAAATAAAAGTTCAGAGAAAATCTCTTCAATAATAAAACTATAAAAAATGGCTCTTAGTAACAATAAGACACTACCTCCTGAAGACGGTCGAGAGACCGAAAGCGCTCGGGGAATGGCCAACGACACTACGCTAGGTGTCATACTCCACTGGTTGACACCTGAGAACCGGAGAATTGCTCGCCGCGTCGAGAGATTGACACGAAAGATTGTGAAAGGAGAGAGCTGCGTGCGCTTACATGAAGCCTGCATAAACAATGACTTGCTGCCGAACTATACACACACACACACACACACACACACACACACACACACATATATATATATATATATATATATATATATATATATATATATATAAAGAACTCGACGTATTTTCGATCCCTCGGGATTGATACCACCATAAAAATGAGGAGGAAAAAAAAAAACTATAGGACAGTCTCGCTTGACAAGGTTGTATTTTACAACGAAAATTCGCGAAAAAAAAATTTAAATAAATGAATTTTTCATTTATAAAAAATATTGCACGATTGTTGATTTTCAAAGATATTTAATATATATATATATGTATTATCAGCTAATAATCAAAGAGGAGTTTAACTTTGTAAATAGCGAGTCGGCGGCTAATTTACACGAGCAGTTAAAGTGATCAACACACTGTATTTAGATCTTTCATATATATATATATATATATATATATATATATATATATATATATATATATTTGAATATAAGAGACAACTTATGTCTGGATATCCTTAGGTAGATCCTTTCAATAGTCCGAATCAGGATCTTAGTTTCGGAGGGGAATTGGCTGATGTACTTGGCATAGTTTAGATTTGTGTCCCAAGTACTTTCATAATAATTCTCGCCCAAATTATCTATAATACGAACACATGGTCTGTACCTGATTGTCCTCATTCCCCTGAAGATGGACCCGGCTGGGTCTGAAAGTACTTGGGACACAAATCTTAACTATGGCAAATTCATCAGCCAATTCCCCTCCGAAACTAAGATCCTGATTCGGACTATTGAAAGAATCTACCTAAGGATATCCAGACATAAGTTGTCTCTTATATTCAACAATACTTGCCTGCAAGAGATGATGCTGCCTAGATATACACATATATATATATATATATATATATATATATATATATATATGTGTGTGTGTGTGTGTGTGTATGTGTGTGTGGGTGTGTGTGCATTACTATATATCTAATGGTCAATTTAGGCATTGAATTCTATGGCTTTGTGAGGCATTTGAGAGGCTAGTAGTAGGGCTTTAGTGTCTGGCTCAATCCCATGGAGAAATCCGTACAAACACATATCTAGTTACTTATTTACGTAGAATGTAGGCAAAGCAGACTTGCTGTACTCCTCTTTCGATGAAAAAACCCTTTGTTATTCTATTTAATTGCTCGTCAATATGATTTCATGAATGTAATATATTTTATATTTGTAAAAACTCATTTAATATGAACTCATTTAATATAAACTCATTTAATATAAACTCATTTAATATAACCTCATTTAATAAAAACTCATTTAATATAAACTCATTTAATATAAATTCATTTAA
>OY744542.1:62150519-62178019 GCA_963556195.1 Sepiola atlantica
AGTTTTAATCACGACTAACCTTCGTACTCTTGTCTGCTGAACTTGTTAGCTGCGAGCTCTTTATCTCAAGAACAAAACATCGTCGTTTTTATATTAAACCCGCATTGTCTCTGTTTCTTCTGTTTTCGTCGTGTTCTCTCATTTTACAAGCACGAGTCATGGCATACTCTTGACGACACATTCGTCTAACTGTTCAGTACAACGGATCAAGTCACATGATAATGTCTGGATTAAAACGATTTCACTAAACAGTGAAACAAATTAACGCTCAAGTTACCAGGAACAGGTAGACACCAACACCGAATCAGCTTCATTGTCGTTTTATTTTAATTTACATATACTGATATTCTTTGTTTTGTCTGAATGCGGATGTAAATGGCTATAATCACATTGTCATTAGTCAAACGACGTTGAGCCTGGTAAGTATTAGATGTGTGACCCATGGACGGCGGTACCCCCCCACTTTACGGTCATCAATAATGAAGTTATATATGCATGTGTTATCCGCCCCCCCACTTTTTAGGAGAGCCCCCCCCCACTTTTATAACTGTCCCGCCAGTCCTGGTGTGACCATCTGGGAATAGCAGGTGTTATATGTGGGAGTACGATGACACATTTACACACACACACTACAAAAATAACGTCGTTAAGGTGTTGCAATGTCGTTTGCCAAGAGAGTGGTCGGCACCTTGATGACTTTTCTGGAAGGGCTCTTTTCATCCTGAAACGTAAATTCCAGTTTCCTTGAGACATTTTTAATGTTTTTAGAGGGCATAATGTGGTCAAATCCTTTCTATTAAACATATTTACGATTTGCATTGAATTCGATCCATAGTCAATAAAGTCCAATTAAGCAAGATTCTTTGAATTTCAATGTTTTATTAAGACCCCCATGAGCTTAACTGGTTCATTTGAGACATTTTATAGAATCAAATCAACATAAAATGGATTTTGATTAAAATTTGTATAATGATTATAGACATAAGATTTAGTATTATTATATTGTGATAATAATCAAAATAAGAAGACATAAAAGTTGTGCAACTCTTTTCTGTTCGGGAAATTAAATTTACCCGCATTTTAACGAGTATTATTCTAGTACACACACATATATATTTTCAGTGTTGCCATTGACTTTCTTTTACTTTTTCACACTTAAAATAAAATAAATACTCTTTTAGCTTTATTTTTTTTAAATTAATATAATTTATCCTTACGACAAATGTAAGAAATTTTTTCATGTGTCGTAACAATAAATTAGTAACTTATTCTTTAAGAATTAACGTAATTTAAAATTAAATTAATTATTAAAGTATAAATTCAATAATCTAATTGTTCAAGATTTTAATCAATCATCATGTAAAAATATTTCATAACATTTTTAAAAATAAAAATAAATATTACTGCAGTTCGAGTCTTTCATACTTTGAGATTTGGTAGCCATATTTTCTTTGTACAATTGCATAAACAGTGAAACGATCTCTGGAATATAACTTTCACTTTATTTGGATAAGTAAGCACTTTTACTAAACGAAGAAGTACATTCTTTCGTAATTCCCTGTATCAAGACTTTAATTAAATAATTATCTTTGAAACAGTTCCAGAAAACTGATATTTACTTTTCCAGCGAATTTTAAACATGTTTGATCGAATCTGCAGTTTTAACTGATTTTTTTGCTTTTTAGCCGTTTTGATTACATTTTTCATTCTAATTTATTTTCACACGTAAATATACCTTTGTTTACTTTGTAGATATTTGTATAATGCTTTTATCTTGCAAACACAATCAAAAGTAAAACGAAAACTTCTTTAAAAAGGTAAGAAAATACACTTTTAAGAACTATAGTCAGTACACATGACGGTCATTTTTTGCATGTACCTAATGTTATGGATGTTATATGATATGGAAATTATATGATATGGATAATATATCTGCAGTTTTAACTGTTTTTTTTTGCTTTTTAGCCGTTTTGATAACATTTTTCATTCTAATTTATTTTCACACGTAAATATACCTTTGTTTTCTTTGTAGATATTTGTATAATCCTTTTATCTTTCAAACACAATCAAAAGTAAAACGAAAACTACTTTAAAAAGGTAAGAAAATACACTTTTAAGAACTATAGTCAGTACACATGACGGTCATTTTTTACATGTACCTAATGTTATGGATTTTATATGATATGGAAATTATATGATATGGATATCATATGTTATGGATGTTATACGATATAGAAATTATATGATATGGATAATATAGTAAGTAATCATTACAAATAATGTCTATGCAAGATGCTAACCTTAGACTTTACATCTAACTTTAAACTTCATCCCAAAATGTAATCATACATTCTAACGTTTAAGGATAACGAACGATACCCATTTCCCTAACACTTGTGCCTAAGTTGTTATAAATGTAATTTAAAAAAAATAATTTCTGCAAATAAAGAATTTAACGTGTAGTATTTCTTCTGTCCGCAAGTGAAAGATTGGGGCTTACAGACATAAAATGTATTACTTTTGTCCAAATCCAGACTTCTAGATTTAGGGGAGCAAGTTTACCTCACATTAAAATACGACGTAGCAAAGTGAGTGTGGATTATAAATCAATGGTAGTAGACTACCAATTCTTTAGTATGTATGTCTTGGCCAGAAGAAAAACCCCGGAATAACACCAACCCGACTTAGTTTATACGGTTTATTTTTATTTTTATTTGCCAGGCTAAAAGAGATACATTTGTGATTGTAAACCCATTCCTTTACTCTAAAAACTTTCTTGCTTTCACGTCTCTATTTTGAATTCATCAATGAAATCCGGGATCAATCGACTGCCTCTCCTGCACCAAGCGGTCACAAAATAATGCCATATAAATAACATTTTCAGGGAAACATTTATATATCAAATTTATTAAAAATTACTGTAATCCTTTTTAAAAATGAAGATGAAATATCAAATAAAAAATTTTCATTTTTACTTGGTTACTGAAACCCATAAAATTATTCAAATAAAAAAAAACGTTTTTTGTTATTTAAATATTTTTAGTTTGCAACCGTCTAAATCAAGGGAGGCGCGAGAGCGCTCTATCCCTTAATATACTTTAAGAATGGCTTATGCTGGAAATCTCATTTCTTTAATCAATCATAACTCTAAAACCAATAAACCAAATTAGTTAAAACTTTGCACAAAATTTTGTTTTGATAGGTTCTATAAGTGTGTAGAATTTCAGCATCATTAATCAAGGCAACCCAGAGATCCAGAAAGTTCAATCATGAAATCATGTTTTCTGTTTGTACGTACGCACTTACGTATGTGCCACTCTGTATTTCATCAACTATTTGATGGATTCAGCTGATTTTTTGCGGAGATAGAGGTTCTAGGGTCTAGTTGATGGCATTTTAATTTCAGTTTACCATATACCTTAGTTTTCCAGAAAATTCCAAAAAACCTTATGAGAAGGCATTGTATTGAGACATAGCCTTTACAAAAGTAGTGACATTCCATGAAAAATGCCAGTATACTGAAATCATATGCCCTTAATAGGGTTAAGATGAAAATTCATATACACTAAATGTACAAAAGCAAGGAAATTCCCAAATTTTTACACTTTTATTGTCATTAAGGGTATGACTACATATAAACTAAACCATTTAATTATCACATCACTACAGTATAAATCTCTATGCATGAGTGGATGAAGTGTTTGAGGGGCACTGAAGAAAAATTCCTACCAGTAAATTACATAGCCCTGTTGTGCTCGCATACCCTTAATGACAATAAAAGTGTAAAAATTTGGGAATTTCCTTGCTTTTGTACATTTAGTGTATATGAATTTTCATCTTAACCCTATTAAGGGCATATGATTTCAGTATACTGGCATTTTTCATGGAATTATGCTTACACTTTGGTACAAGAGAAAATGTCCACTAATGACGGCCCGATGCCCACGAATTCGGAATAGGGGCGTAGGAGCGAGAAACGACAAGATAGCCACACTTTCATTGTGTATAGACACAGACGTAAGCCAATAATTTAACAACTGTTCTAAATTAGTTAGTTTAATGCTGTCTTAGTTAAAGAAGATCAAGACAGACAGACACGATTTTCTTGCGCCTATTTATAATAGGAGACGAAATGTTAATATATATAGATAAAAAAAAAAGATCTCAGTCAATAGCGAAACACGAGAACCTTACAGACGGCGGTGACATATGAACATCGATCTAAAACTGAAGCGGCGACTGCCTCACACCACCCAACAGAAAAGGGGAAATCAAAAATAGGTATGTCCAATAAGAAGGCGAGAAAGGTCAACTGACCAGTGTCCGTTTTGAAAATGTCGAGTCAACTAAATGGATGGGAATAAACCTTTTCTCTTACGTCCGGAAAGAACAATGTGCAGGTTCCCAGTAGTAATTGTTACCGTATACTGAAGCCATCAAAATGTCAAGTGAATGTATTCATATACCCAAGATAAGATGCATGTATATCCGTTAAACAATAGACGCAATATATATATATATATATATATATATATATATATATATATATATATATAGAGAGAGAGAGAGAGAGAGAGAGAGAGAGAGAGAGAGAGTGATAGAAGAAAAAAGAGTGATAAATATGCGACGATTGTCCAAATTTATTTCAAATTTCAATTGTTCAATGCAAGGTAAATTTCCGTTGAAAAGAAGTCAAATGACTCACCTATATTTTGAGCACTTTCTTCACACTGCTCCCACGCAAAGAGTTTTCTTCACATTCTACAATTCATCTGATTTCTTTTCAACGGAAATTTACCACCGAACGATCTGCATATATTTTTCACGGAATTTTTCTTTTCAATCTACTGCGTTTTTTTAACAAAAATTCCTTTAATAATAATTTTCATATTTTTCAAATATTTGAACTTTGGTTTTTTCGAAAGCCAACTTATCCATCTGTATTTTTCCTCTGATGATAAGATTTCGATCTTTGAAAAGCCTTGGCTTAAAGAAAGAATAATAAACACTAGTTTATTACTGAATACACCTTGCATTGAACAATTGAAATTTGAAATAAATTTGGACAATCGTCGCATATTTATCACTCTTTTTTCTTCTATCTCTACAATTGCTCTATCTCGTATATTGAGCAAATACTCTTCACAATAGGTTCCATCTACTAAAAGTGTTTACTTTGGTTTATATTTGATCCTATATACATACATATATATATATATATATATATATATATATATATATATATATATATATATATATATAGTGCTACAATTTTCATGGCGTCTTCAACGCTTAACTTTTTCCTATACTTTCAACCTCTTTTTTATATGTGTTTTATCTTATATCATATTTATATCTTTTCAAATTATGACTATTGGTTATTCCCATACCGACTAATCTGTTTGTATTCCTTGGACGATGAATGTCCTTCTTTGAAAAGTCATAGCTTCATGTAAGAAATATAAATTTCTTTTATTTGAAATCACTTTGTTTTGAGCAACTGATAACGTGATATATATCATATATTTACAATCTTTATTCTAATATTTTACTTCTCTCTCTCTCTCGCTATATATATATATATATATATATATAGATATATATATATATATACAAGCACATATATATATATATATATATATATATATATATATATATATATATATACATATATATATATATATACACAAGCATATATATATATTTTTTTTAATTTTTACGACCGTATATATATATATATATATATATATATACATATATATATATATATATATATATATATATATATATATATATATATATATATATATATATATATATACGGTTATAAAAAATAGAAAATAGTGTTTGGTTCACTGCGTGTTTCACAGAAAAAGAAAAAAGGGAATAGACGTTTTATTTTTTAAATAATCTCCGAAGTAAGTCAGTGTTTTATATACATCTGGAGATTCATATTTTTCTAAATGTTCTGTTTGTATTGACTATAAAGAAAGAGCTGTTTTTTTAAAGATAAATACCAATTCTAATTGTTATATGCCTTTTGCTTTGTCGGTAACTATGTTAATATATATATATATATATATATATATATATATATATATATATATATATATATATGTATATATATATATATATATATTTACGTACATAAAGGAATCAATGAGCACGTCAGTCCTCATCAGAATAGTTAACCTTGGCAAAGATCGAACCTAGTACTGTTTGCAGTCTGGTGTTTTACCATAAGAACAGAATCACGTTGCCAAAATATGTACGATTGTTGACTGCTATGATGTTACGTAGTTTTACATGATGTTTTAGTGGCCATAGAAACATAGTACTTATCTTAGTATTTTTTTACTTCCAAAGCGGTAAAGAATATTGCATTAAGTCGCCTGTTTTAATAGGGCGTGTCATTATTTATATGTCATATATATATATATATATATATATATATATATATATATATATATATATATATATATATATATATAAAGATAGATAGACGAAGAGTGATAAACATGCACGAATGTCCAAATTTATTTCAAACATCGATTGTTCAATGCAAGGTATATTCTGTAATAAAATTATGTTTATTATTCTTTCCTTAAGCCAGAATATACCTTGCATTGAACAATCTAAGTTTGAAATTAATTTGGACATTCGTGCATGTTTATCACTCTTCGTCCATCTATCTATATACTTGCTCTATCTCGTATATTGAACTTTTACGATTTCACTATAGGTCCTTCTACTTAAAGTTTACTTTTAGTTTCATATTTATTCTATATATATATATATATATATATATATTCATTAATTATTTTTTTACGCATATAAAAGGAATCATTTGATACGTGTTTCTGATTATCAGCCGTCATCAGTGTGGCAAACCTGAGCAAGGATCAAACCTACTATATTACTGTTTGCAGTATGGCGTTTTACTACAAGACCACAAATCTCTTGCCAACATGTGTACGATTTTTATCGCTATAAAGTTATGTAGGTTTAGTTATTGATTTTACTTGCGATAAAAACATTGACAGTAAAAACAATAACATAAACTATATATAGATATAGTTTTTGTTATTATTTTTATTTATTTTTTATTTTTATTTTATTTTATTTTGTTTGATCTTATTCAATTCTCTAATACCATTTTAAAGTGTTTTTAATTTCTGATTCTTATAGATTTTGAAAAGGACATACCCTCGATAGGATTCTTGTAATTTTTTTCTAAATTTTTAATATGTATCATTGATTCTTTTCCACTATGATAAAAACATTTTTTTGATTTTAATTTTTTTGCGGAATTTTAAAAAGGAAAATGTTGTGTTTTTTATATGTACCGGTATTTGTTTATGGGTATCATTGTGTTTTTCTCTTCTCTCCTATGCTACCAACATAATCACCTGTGATTCTTTCTGTCAGCGGATGTTTCTAAGTTGTTTATTTTATTTTACGTAAGGGTGTGTTGCTATAGGCGCTGACGAAGACTGTCTTGGACCGACTTTATAAAATTATAAAATAAAATAAAATAAAATAAAATAAAATATTTCCAAACTGTTTTGGAAACGATCGTACGCCATAATGGACTTGTTTTTATTCTTGAAACAGTAAAAGTAATGCTTTGATTGATTAAATGTTTATATATATACATATATATATATATATATATATATATATATATATATATATATATATATATATATATATGTATATACATATATATATATATATATATATATATATAAATGTATTGTTCACACTTAGAAAACGTTGTTAGGATATTTTCTAAGCCAAAAACAGCGTTAGAATCTTTTTCTAAATAAACATTAATGTATTTTAAGATCTTTAAATTTATGATACATAACTATCCCCTTATCAAAAGTAAATAGGCATTTAATAAATTCTGTTCTTTTTTTATATAATCTTCCTCGGCTGAGTCATGTTGTCACAGGTGATTAGGTCTTAAATGTATGTGTGTACAAGGTCACAACGTTAGAATTTGAAAAATAACTGATTATACAACGGAATATAAGAAAAAAATATTATAAACAATTGGAAATATATCAAGTATTAATAATATTAAAGGCATGTTCATTTTAAAATAAAACAACGGTGTTCTTTGCTAGCCAGTAGGGAGACTTCGCGAGAACTAGTTTGCACGTTACGACATATAACAAACACTGTACGAAGTTTAAAATTAAAGTTTTTCTAGACGGTTTAAAGTTCATTCATTGTTTTTTTCATTTTTTGATCAAGAGCAGGTTACTACTCAAAAAATAAAAATTATAATAACATGTATCATTTGATGTTTTCTATAAGACGTTGATTTATTTGGCAAATTAAAAAATTAAGTATTTTTAGCCAGAAAAGGAATGGATATATATATATATATATATATATATATATATATATATATATATATGAATGATTATTTTTATTTACACGGACATGTACAATATCTGCGACACTGGCATATCGATGTTATCGATCAACAGCTGTTATGAACTGAGATCGTATCAGGGAGAGTGAAAATCCTATCTTAAGCTTAGATCATATTTCCAAATATGATGTAAGGTTAATATCGGATTCTAACTCTGCCTGGTGAGATCTCAGTTTATAATAGCTGTTGATCGATAACCTCGACATGCCAGTGTCGCAGATTTTGTGCATGTCTGTGTAAATAAAAAAAATCATTCATATATATATATATATATATATATATATATCCATTCCTTTTCTGGCTAAAAATACTTAATACAGTGGCTACCTAACATTTTCCCGTACTTGCATGACATTTTTCTTAATATTATCATCCTGTAGAAGTCTTAAAATAAAGACAAAACGTTGATGAATATATAAAAAAACCATACTTTTGGGTTATTACTTTTTCATTTCCCATCACGTCGGATTGCCTTCATCCTTCCTTTCTCATATATATATATATATATATATATATATATATATATATGTAGGTATCTTTTTGTTTATTTTACTTCAGACGAAGTTTCACAATTCAAGAGACATTTTCTTAGGCCAACATTTGATCTCTGTATGAGATGCATTAATATTCGAGTGTTCCATTATAGTTCTCCTTTATTTCTCAAAAGTTAAGTTAATAAAGAAGTGAACAACAATGATTGCTTTTCCCCAATTGACCAGTTAACTATTTTACCTGGTCTATTGATCTTACCGGATTCAAGAAAAAAATTCATCTGGTCTGGTGGAGTAGCCAGCTTAGTACTGTGAATAGAGGCAAAAACACTTGGAGAAGATGCACCATCCATTGTATGTGCCAGTGTAGCCATACCGACGAGATCTTATTTGTGCTGCGAATTTTTAATTTTTGTTTTCATTTTACATCACTGTAAGTTCTCATAAATCAAGAGGTTTTTTCCTGGGGCAACACTATATGACATGCACAGGTACCCGAGTGTTCCAAAAGTTTTGTTAATAAAGAAGTGAACAACGATTGCTTCTCCCCAATTGACCAGTTAACTATTTTATAACTTTATAACTATTTTATAGCCATACCGAAAAGATCTTATTTGGGCTTCGAATACTATGTTATTTTGAATATTTAGTCAAGGTTTACTTCTGCGCTAAATTATCTTCATACCCTGTACAGAAGGACCGTAGACAGTCGATGACAGTGTGAAAGTGTTTTGAGGCATTCAAGTTCTCCCCTTCATATATATATATATATATATATATATATATATATATATTACTATTTCATGTATCCACATCAAATTTCATGATGAGATATACTTTTTTATGTATCAGTTTTCGTAAGTAGAGCTAGGTAGTAAGTTAATATTGTTTACCAAGCCACGATACTTACAAGGAAAGACCGAATAACAAGAAGTACTACGTCGGTTTGACCTCCCTAAATTTTAAAACCAGATATTATGACCACAAAACACGTCGAATTAAAGCAGCACTAGCACACCACTATTGGGAGCTCAAAGAAATTTGAATGGAAAATAATACAACAGGCCAGTACATGAAGAAATTTAGACAACCGTGTAGATTATGTCTGAATGAGAAATTTGAAATCCTAAACTTTAAAGACCCCTAAAATCAATTAAAGTGTAGAAGTGAAATAGCAAACAGCTGCCTGCACATAAATAAATTTACATTAAGCTTACAATACATAAATAAATAAACACATAAGTAAAAAAAAACTAAACTAAAACCTAACAATTTAAAAATCAAAACCTAAATCAGAAATACAAGGAACCACGTGTTAAAATAAGTTCACCCATTATATTGACACAACAAAGAAAGAGCTATAGAGCACTCTATAGAAAACAGAACAATAGAACAGGAAATAGGAAAAATAAACTAACCGGACTATTGTTCGTGAGATTGATACAAGAAACCCAACGATTGGCTAAGAGATCAACAAAGAATTTGATTGGTTAACTGGCTAGCTGTGTATATAAAAACACCCGGCAAAACTAACTCCATGCGTTTTAGCCTAAAGATTTACCCGGGGATTAAACGTGGAAGCGTCTGTGTAGCTTAATTTCTATGAATATATTTTGATAACTTACTATATATATATATATATATATATATATATATATATATATATATATATATATATATATACACATATATATATATATATATATATATATATATATGTGGGGGGTGCGTGTGTGTATGAGTGTGTATATGCATGTGTTAATATATTGCCGTCAGCGGTGTCTACTTAAGTCACGACACGTCATCGGCAGCTTACAAGACTTATCAAATCATAAGGTGTTACAAGGGTTGCGTGTTCTATGTGGCCGGTGTGTCTCGCAATCTTTTACTAGTCGGCCGACATTTTCCGTCACCACGTTCCGGACATTCTGTCCTTTACATCCGGATAGATTAGACACAGAATCTGCGTTTGTCAGTTTTCTCAAGCATCGTTATCGATATTACACCAACATCTGGAGGTATTATCTTCAATAGGGCCTTCGCTAAAGCGGTCTTAGAAACAAGTGTTTTTGCTATAATTCGCTTAAGACTATATAATGGCGACGCGTGTTAATGCGATCACAATCTTTAACTCTCTACTATCTTCATATATATATATATATATATATATATAATGATCCAGGTAAAACATCCACAGGGTAGTAATCCAAAGTTAAACCGGGTTTATAAAAAAGTGCTCAATATAAAACAGAGCTTTTATATATGATAATTTTTATTAACACAGACATGTACAAAATCTGCGACACTGGTATGTCGATGTTATCGATCAACAGCTATTATAAACTGATATCTCATTAGGCAGAGTTAGTATCCGGTCTTAACCTTAGATCATATTTGGAAAGAACGTGTCTTTCAGATTTTGTAAATAAATATTATCATATATATATATATATATATATATATATATATATATATATATATATATAAATAATTATGAAAATAAAGATGGGATTAACTACAATATTTATTCATTCATCAGATATTGAAGCGAGGGATATAAAAAAAGTGATTTCCTTAATCCATAGTTTTTATCGAAACTTTCTTTTAATCAGAAAAACGTAAATCAGTAAAATAATGTATTACTAGTTAACATGAATTTGAAAATATTAAAGTTGTAATCAAAACCATTTTCAACGAAAGTCGGGTAAAAATACCATATATATATATATATATAAAATAAATAAATTTGTCACGCATTGTAAAAAGGGCTTTTATCGTCATTTATATTACTTTTCATTCAATGCTTATAAAAAAAAGAACGAATGATATCTAAAAGAATTAACCTCCCGGCATGCCCTGGCATTTCCGTTCTTCTCTAAACCGCCTATTACAACTTAGCGGATAACGTCACACCAACCCAAAGACGTCTTACCTATAAACAAAAGTAAAAGTTTGTTTATTTTATAAAAAAAAAAGAGTAAAAATATATCTCTGATGACAGAGGATTCCTCCGAAATTAATTGGAAAAGAAGAAAAAAGAAATAAATTTGTCACGCATTGTAAAAAGGGCTTTTATCGTCATTTGTGTGTATATATATATATATATATATATATATATATATATATATATATATATATATATATATATATTAAACATGTGTCATTGAAGACCACGGAGTTCTCCTTCTTTATGATCTTTCTGGTCAGTGTCTCGACTCGGCGAGCGATTCGTCGGGTTTCTGGTATCAATTGATGGATCATGGCGCCTAATAATAATAATAATAATAATAATAATAATAATAATAATAATAATAATAATAATAGATCAAAAAATAAAATAAATAAAACAAATTAATAAATAAATAAATTAATAAGTAAATAAAAGAATAACGATATATATATATATATATATATATATATATATATATATATATATATATATATGTATATAGACATATGCAAATAATTAGATATACCAAAAATAAAACCATAAATACGGCTCTTTACAAACAATAACAACAACACACAATCTCCTGAAAACGGTCGAAAGACCGAAAGCGCTCGAAGAATTGGCCCAAGACAAAACATAAGGCGCCATAATCCATCAATTGATACCAGAAGCCCGACGAATCGCTCGCCGAGTCGAGAAACTCACCAGACAGATCATAAAGAGGGAGAACTCCGTGGTCTTCAATGACACATGTCTAATAAACAACTTGCTGGCGACATATATATATATATATATATATATATATATATATATATATATATATACTTTTACTTTCTGTTTCATTTTACTTCAGTCGAAGTTCTCAGAAATCAAGAGGCTCCTATCTGGGGCTAACACTTGATCTCTATATGAGATACATAAATATTGAAATAGTTGATCAAATTTCTTTTTTGCTGTCAGTAAATAAGTTAAGAACATTAATGTTCCTCTCTCCAATGGGCCAGTTTAATATATATATATATATATATATATATATATATATATATATATGTATATATATATATATATATGTATATATATATATATATATATACATATATATATATATATATATGTATATACATATATATATATATATATATATATATATATATATATATATATATATATATATATATATATATATATATCTTTCTTGTGGTCTCTTGGTCTTACCGGATTCGAAGACAATAATTCATCTAGTCTGATGGAGTATCCAGCTAAGTTGAGGTACCATCACTTTTGTCGTATGAGTCAGAGTAAACTTCGAATACTATGTTATATTGAATATGTAGTCAGGGTTAACTTTTAGGTGAAGTATATCAGGTCAGATTGTCTTGACAAACCCTTGCACAGACGGATGCAAGACACTCAAGGATTGTTTCTAGTAGGGAATTCAAACTGCTCATTAGGTAATTCTAAATATATATTTGTGTTGTCATATTGATATCGGCGATTTAATATCTATCTATCTATCTATCTATCTATCTCAGTCTCTCCATTATCTATCTATCTATCTATCTATCTATTCATCTATCCATCCATCCATCCATCCATCCATCCATCCATCTATCTATCTATCTATCTATCTATCTATCTATCTATCAGAAATCTATCTATCAGAAATCTATCTATCTATAAATAAGAATTAATTAAATAAATAAATAAACAATAAAAAATACACAAACAGATAGAATAAAATCAACTCAAGCATACACCCTCTCTTTTCTTTCATTCGCCCTTAATGATACCTAAAAAAAAATTTACTCCAGTTTTCTTATTTTATAAAAAACTTAATCCTGAAGACGACTTAGAAAGTCGAAAGCTCTGGAAAAAATGGCTGAATTAAAAACAATCGGGGAAAGGCTCTACGGATATCCACCTGAAACCAGAAGGATAGCTCGACGGTTTGAGAACCCCACGAAGAAGATTTACAAACGAGAAAGTTCCAGGACATTCAACAACGCTTGCTTGGATATATATATATATATATATATATATATATATATATATATATATATATATATATATATATATATATATATATATATATATATATATATATATATATATATATATATATATATATATATATATTATGAACATAGGCTACATAGAAACGTTTGTATTTCGTTCGCGAGAGGAATAATCAAACTAATTTCATGGATTAGCATGTTTTGATTTGAAAAGGGCAAAGCCGAAAAATCCCTGTTAAACAAACTATTTGACTGATTAAAATCAATATGTTTACAGGGGTTAATAAACCTAATACTTTGATAAGCCAGTATAGCCTTCCAAAAAAATCCCGAGATATCTCATCGACATTCTCTAGTAAAAGCGCCTTAAGTGATTAGCGATAAACTAATCACTTCTCAAATAGAAAGTAAAGCCTGGGAGGGCCGACCTCCTGACACTGAACAGCACTGACAGCAAAAAAGTCACTCTCGAACTGGTTGTCGGGGATGAACAGACATAAGTTGGTCAACTCTTTATTTGCTTTTATGTATACTGAATATGAACAAAAACGGAGTTGGTATAGAACATAGAAATATTTAGAAAACAATTTTTAACGTAATGTATGGCGGGCAGCGCCGGGTCGGTACAGCTAGTATGATGTTTATCAGTGCTTATCGTAACTGTAGCACTTGTAAGATAGCTAAGATGTCAATCAAGTCTGACAGATTGGATCGAGATGAATTGCAGGCAGACTCGTACTGCTCGCAAAACGGATACCGTCCGAGAAAATGAATTGTTTGCGTTCGATCTGGCAATGAATGGAAATTGAAACGGACTGGATGGATGGACGGAAGCCGAGGTGAATTCATTTCCGGTCGATGGTGTTCGTAATTGTGAGCCATGATCTTTCCTGCTCAAATCAAAACCAGTTCCATGTTGTTGAACAGTAACGATTAGTTACTATCGACCCGACTGAAATACGAATCAAAAGCCTTTCTGGCTTCGGCGATAAAATATGATGATTTATTTGGAAGTGTGACAAAAAGAGATGTTGTTAAGATGTGTCCATTCAAAGTTCGCGTCTAGCGATGAAAATGCAGTTCCAACGTGAAACGGGGAGAGATTCTTATAAATATGCGTGAACGCATTTTTCTTTAAAATTCCATTTTAAACTGAAGTGTGAAAGACAAACGAAAATACTATTTAAAACTTAACATGACATACCCCAAAAAGGCTATTTTGAACTTAGTGTGACATAAAAGAAACTACTATGTAAAACTTAGCAAGACATACCCTAAATTATATTTTAAAATTAGTGTGATAGACAAAGGAAAGTACTATTTAAAACTTAACATGACATACCCAAAAACGCTATTTTGAAATTTGTGTGACAGAAGAAAGAAAATACTATGCAAAACTTAGCATGACATATCCCAAATTATATTTAAAAATTAGTGTGATAGACAAAAGAAAACACTATTTAAAACTTTATATGAGATATCCCAAAATGTTATTTTTTACTTAGTGTGACAGACAAAATAAATATTATTTAAAAATTAAGCGCGACAGACCAACGTAAAATAATATTTGAAACTTAAGCGTAACAGATCAACGAAAATGCTTTTTAAAACTTAATTTTCTTTTGTATGTCACGATTAAAATACCATTTTTGGGGTCTGTAACGATTTATTTTGAAATAGTATTTTATGTGTATGTCACACTCAGTGTGAAATAGCATTTTCTTTCTTCTGTCACGTTAAGCTATAAATAGCATTTACGTTTTTCTGTTACACGTTTGTCTCAAATTTAATTTTCGTTTATGTTGGAAATAGTATTTTTCGTCTATTAAACTAAGTTTAAAATAGAAATTTTGTTTCCTGTCTCACATTAAGTGAAAAATAGCATTTACGTTTATCTGTCACCCTTATATTTGAAAGGGCATTTTCATTGTTTTGTCACACTTAATTTTGAAATAGTATTTTATTATGTCTGTCACACTAAGTCTAAATACATTTTCTCTTTGGTCTGTCACGTTAAGTTTGAAATAGCGTCTTCGTTAATCTCGCATTTCTAAGAATTTCTATTCTCAGAATGTAAATGTGAAAAAGTTAAATGAAAACTTTTTATCTGTTTGGTATAATTTAATTTAACATTTTATATTACTATCCTATTTATACTGTATATCGCTAAATATTTTATAACAAATGCTACCTTGTATGGCTTGTATGCTAACTTGTATGTCTTTATAATAGTTGTATCTGAGCTATTTCTTGTAGATGCAGTTAGAGAGTATTTCATGCTTCTTGTTGAATATGTTACTTGTATGTTAAGTTATGAATAATGATAACTCAGAGCCTAACGTACCCTACCTATTTAAAAGTGTATAGGCTTCTGCTTTTCAAAACTATGAATTATTTAATGCTATATAGATTTGATTAATTTTATAGATTCTATACATGCTTTTACAACGAAATAGTATTTGAGACACCTAGATTATTTAATGTGCGCTAATTTCTCAAAATCCCTGGCTTTTCTGGCGTGTCGGTGGATCTTATATGTAAGTTGACACTATCGCTATCATTCATTAATCATTATTACTGTTAGTATTATTGTTGTTAATATTATTAATTTTGTTGTCGCAGTTAATACGTGTATCTTTTATACATTACTATACAATATTATCCTGCATGCAGTAAATGTGTAACGGGCGAAAATCTTTAACAAAGCAATTACATCAAGTGCAAAAAAATCGTTGTATTATTACTCTTCTGGGTTTTATTGATTGTATTTGTATTTCATCTTGTTATATTCTGTTCGAGATTAGGTTCTATAGAAGAAGGCACGTCTAATTTTATTTGTATTCTGTATTTTTGAATAGCCTAAAATTTAACTTCTATAGGCTTAAAGAAGCATCTAGTGATGTCAGTCGTGACATTTTTCAGGAAAGACAGATTTAGACATAAAGTCTTTTTTTTGCTAGACTTATTCTTCTCGTCAATATGTTTATTCAATGTATTTTATTATTTCGCTGACGGTAAGGTTTATCATGTTTCTTGTTATCATTATAAATTCCAATTATATTATTATTGTTTTCACGCTTGGTTTCTTGTCATCGTTATTATTGTATGCAATTATTTTCCCTAACATAGTCTGGACTTTGTTTTGTTGTATTTTGTTGTTATGATTATTTAAACAATTCGATTATATATTGCGTGTATCGTATTCATAAGAAAATATTGTTCTGATGAAGATATTAATGCAATTATCAATCTTCAACTCTGACGTTGATCATAATAAAATTTAAATTTCGGAAAAATATTTACGCAAAGACAAATGGTGAATTTTTTGGAGCATTATCATTGCAAAATAATGAATATGCTAAAAGTGGGCATTCTACTTCACTATAATATATATATATATATATATATATATATATATATATATATATATATATATATATATATATATATATTAGTATTTCATGTATCCACATAAAATTTGTATGAGGAGATATGATTTTTTATGTATCGATTTTCAGTATTTACTTCAACAATGCTCGATACGTAATGAGATCTAGGTAATAAGCTGTGAAAATATATTTATGGCAATTAAGCTACACAGAAGCACCCGCGTTTCATCCCCAGGGGATGAAATCCGGGAGCCTCTGTGTAGCTTACTTGCCATAAATATATTTTCATAGCTTACTATATATATACATATGAATATATATATATGAATATATCATATTATATTATATTATATTGATTCAATTCTGAAAACAATGTAAACGACAATCACAAAACATAATTTACATTAGTTTCGTCAATTTTTAATTCCTGCACTTCAGTGGAGATTCACAGTTTACATATTTTACTTACATAAAAAGACAATCAATTTTTAATTCCTGCACTTCAGTGGAGATTCACAGTTTACATATTTTACTTACATAGAAAGACAATCAATTTTTAATTCTTGCACTTCAGTGGAGATTCACAGTTTACATATTTTACTTACATAGAAAGACAATCAATTTTTAATTTCTGCACTTCAGTGGAGATTCACAGTTTACATATTTTACTTACATAGAAAGACAATCAATTTTTAATTCCTGCACTTCAGTGGAGATTCACAGTTTACATATTTTACTTACATAGAAAGACAATCAATTTTAATTCCTGCACTTCAGTGGAGATTCACAGTTTACATATTTTACTTACATAGAAAGACAATCAATTTTTAATTCCTGCACTTCAGTGGAGATTCACAGTTTACCTATTTTACTTACATAGAAAGACAATCTATTTTTAATTCCTGCACTTCAGTGGAGATTCACAGTTTACCTATTTTACTTACATAGAAAGACAATCAATTTTTAATTCCTGCACTTCAGTGGAGATTCTACAGTTTACATATTTTACTTACATAGAAAGACAATCAATTTTTAATTTCTGCACTTCAGTGGAGATTCACAGTTTACATATTTTACTTACATAGAAAGACAATCAATTTTTCTATATTAATCTATTGGTAGACTTACACGTTTTTTTTCTGTCTGCCAAGAAACACATTCATTAGATACTAGTGTACGCTATTATGGTAGAGAGATAACTTCTATCTTTACCAAGTATTAAAAAAAACCTGCTTAATGTTAGACATACACGGTACATCCAGAATAATCGCAACTTTGACGTTATTAGAAGGAAACTTAGATCGATTCTGATCGGATATTTACCGTGTCTTGATCGATCCGGGATAATAACTCTGGAGGGTGTTCAGTACCGGTTAGCGGATCTGTACTGTTGTCAAGTTTCAGCGGGGAGGGGGCACTTTTCTCGAAATGTGACAGATATCGATTTGCACCGTTCTGTCGACCGACACCATTACATTGGCACAAAGACTACAAAGAAATAGAAAAGCCCGGGGAAAACGAAATTGAAGATCTTTTGAAATCTTCGGAATCGAAGAAATCTCTTTACTTTCCGATTCCTGTATAGGTGTGTCTGGGGAGAATGTTTGATGGGTGGGGAAGACACGATCTCAGCATCAGATAAAGAGGAAGAACAGTTTATGGAAGACGATTATGCTTTACGTGAAAAATCTTTTCGGCTTGACGGGTTCATCTGCCCTGCATTCCATCCTTCATCATTTGATTCTTTCCGTAGCTAAAATTCTTAGATAGGGTATGTTTTACTGCATATCAACCTATAATCTCCAATCAAGCAATTTTAATAAACGTTTTTATGCTTCAAGTTTTCAATATAACGTTATAACATTATGCGTATAAGAAAGAGTAGATAAATTCGATAGCGGTGATAGAAAATAGAAATTTAAGCATGTAAAACAATCATGGCAAATAATTCTAGAATTAAAGAAATTTTACCCAAAATATATCGGATGTTTAAGTAATTTGCTGATCAAAACAAAAGAATTAGGTTAGAGAGAAAGTTTAAACAAATTATTAGTTCAGAGAGAATCTAAAATCAACATATTGTCAGTGTCGATAAACATTTAAAGAAATGTAGCTAAAGTCGGTGTCAGAATGTATACATAAGGGTAGAAATATATACACTGTCATTAAGTGATAGGCAGACAGAATGAGATAGGTTTGTTACGGTTTGAGACAAGCCAAGCACGTGACGTCCACACACACGCTTTTGGGCAACCCACTAACACACGGAACAGTTGCTACACTTTCTTTCAAGACAAAAATAAATTGATGTTATTAACCTTACTTTCACAATATACATACCGCTCAAGAAATTACCCGACACTTGAAGCAATACTCTACCTGTATAAGAGTCAGATAAAGTATGGTTGCCACATCTTGAAGCAATACTCTACCTGTATAAGAGTCAGATAAAGTATGGTTGCCACATCTTGAAGCAAAACTCTACCTGTATAAGAGTCAGATACACCCTAAGATAAAGTATGGTTGCCTCATCGGGGGGGGGGCGCTACGAGTACTCTTTCTTGCCTTGACGGAGTACAAAATTGAATTTGCAATCTAGCGGAGGATGATCAATTTTACATTTCAGTTCCTTCCTCAGAGAAGATACGTTGCTAGACTTTCTCTACTCTATCGTTGGCTAAGATCAAAGTGTAGTATCTGTTCCGATGGATACTGCACCCCATAGACTGGTATTGTCTTGGCCTTCGGGGCTTGATTTACGCCGGTCTATGGGTCTGTTCTGTGCAGTTCTAGGAGGTCCACCCTCCCAGGCTTCGCCTCCCCTCTTTGGGGAGGAGTAAGTTTATTGCTTACTGCCTGAGGCGCACCTACCGGGGAATGCCGACGAGGCTGTCCAGGCAATTTTTAATGGCCAGAGTGCTCACCTCTCGGGCGCTGGCTTTTCAACCCCCACTTTCCGACCCGACCTTGGGTCACATCTTACTTGTGGGAGTAAGATAAAAACTGGCCTTGTGCCTAACACTTGGAGAGGAGTAAATCAATACTCTATCGTTATTTTCATGGTAGGTGCTTGACTGAGTAAATATGAAACAGTTGAAATCAGTAAAGTTTGTTAGTGACTCATATAACAACATTTTAAGTAAATTATCTATAAAAGTATTTGTTTCAAAACACAATTATTGTGTTTTCGCAATAGTAGTTTAAAACAGTTAAACCATTCTAAAGTCTCAAACTAAGTTTCGTATTTCTTTCACGTTTCAATATTCCAGAAATCATTACATCCATTGTTGCGAAATACATAAGTTTATAAATATGTTTATTTTTTTTATTAATTACATGTAGAACTCACTAAAATAATTCTAACTCCAAATGTATTATATGACGACAGTGTTATTTCCTAGTTTAGTCACTTAGTAAACTGTGACCTATTTGCGGGAATGAACACATATGTTCTGATAATACTCCTAATCTGTTCTTTTTATGATATTTCACCCTAAACAAGGCAGGACGCTATTGTAGACGTAAGGGGCTACTGAAGATTAGGCTGAAAGTTTAGGGTGTCATTCTAAGTTGGGAGCTGTGAAGCGAGGTGTCTGTTTACATTAGCTTTAAACCTATACATGTCGGTACTGTCTGGGAAACAGGGTACAGGGAGGGAGTTCCAGAGGCCAGCAGCACGAGGAAAGAAGCTATTGAAGTAGAAGGCTCTCCGAAATTTGGGGACCTCCACACTGAATAGTTGGCATTTAGCTGATTGTCGAGTTGGTCTAGTGAATTTACGTCGAGGGGGCACTAGAGTAGCCAGTTCATCGGAGCACAATCCATTGAAGTACTTCTAAAACAAGCACAAGGATGCAACATTGCAGCGATGGGACAGCGGCTGGAGCTTGATAAACAGTGAGGGACCCATTAAGTTGGCGACTCTTTTTTGGACCTTGTCAGATGTGGCAACAATACTCCATGCATGGGCGGTTGGTGGTTGTGTAGAGATACAGAATAATGTCAGGTATGAAAAGTTTACTAGCATGGTAGAAGGAGCCCACCTTCTTGGCTGAAGCATTGGCAATGTCTTCAATGTATGTGTTCCAATTCATGTTACCTGTGAAGGTGTGGCCCAGGAGTTTGAATGTTGAACTCTCAGTTAAGGTGCTTTTTGCCATGGCAATCGGTATTTGGAGAGGTTTCTTGTAGTTATTTAAGGAAACGAGCTTTGTCTTTGCGGCATTAAACGTTACCAATCCACTGCAGCCTGGAGGTCATTTTCGAAGGATTCAGTCATTGCCACAGATATGATCGCGTCCGTTTTACGAGAGTAACGCGTGGGGCTGTCAGCAAAATAAACTAATATCAGACTCAATGTCATCAGATATATCGTTTATGATGATCAGGAACAATAAAGGTCCAAGGATAGATCCCTGGAGCACACCAGCATGTATGTCATGTTGCTTAGATGAACGGCCATCGAGGACAACCTGGATCTTTCTTTTGGTCAAGGAGGATCTAATTATATTAAGTAATTGCCCAGTAATACCGTATAACCGTATTTTCAGGTGAAGCCTTTCATGTCATACCTTGTCAAAGGCCTTGGATATATCAAGATCTACTGCCCTAGCTTCGCCTAACTTGTCGATTGTATGATACATGCGTTTAGAGATGACCGTTAAGATGTCTGCAGTAGATCGTGCTTGTATAAATCCTTACTGGCAGTAAGAAAGAAGTGTAGCATTAACTAAGTGCCGGACTATCACTACATTGATTAAGGATTCAAAGATTTTAGCAAAGATCAGGAGTAGACTGATTGGGGGTAGTTCTGAGGATCGGTTTTATTACCAAAATTCTTGTAGACTGGTACAACAGAGGCAATGTTCCAGCTATCGGGGAAGCAAGATTCAGCTAGGCATTTATTGTAAAGTTTTGAGAGGACAGGGGCCAGTTTAGCAGAGCATTTCTTTATTACTATTACAGGTATAAGATCAGGCCCACAGGATTTGGAGGTGTCCAGGTTTTTTATAATGTCTTTGACCTGGGATGGGGTGATGACCAGGTAATTAAGTGTGGCTTCGGTCCGCAATGGGAATTTAGAGAGAGGGTGGTTTTCTGAGTTCAAAGTAGAGTTAGAGGGAAACACTGGGTAAGTAGTTCAGCCTTATCAGTTGCCGTGCAAACGACATCATTGTGGTTTGAGAGTGGGGGAATCGTTGATTGACCATTGTTCACACTATGGTAGATTTTCCAGAAATCGTGAGTTCCTGGTTTCTGTGACTGAATGCGCTTTTTTGTTAACTCAGTATACCTTCTCTTTGCTTCAATTATCACGGTCTTACAATTATTTCTTGATTCTATGAATTTATTTTTATCAGTAGCTGACTAATGGCGGCCGAATTTACGGAATGCTTGCTGCCTCTTAGTAATGGCAGCTGCACATTCCGAAGTGAACTATTGAGGAGAGTGAGGCTTGCTAATGAATTTTCGCATGGGGACATAGGCTTCAATGCCTTCTTTGACCCATTCAGTTAACTCATTTGCACACTGGTCAGCAAGGAGTAAGAAGGTTTCCCTCCATGAGGCGTCGCTGGTTGATTTCTGATTGACTCAAAATCAGATTGCTCGTAGTATCTCGTTTTGACCAACGGTTAATTAGCTTTTGGACGACTTTTTAGGGTGATATGAATCATTAGCACAATGTGATCAGCATTCCGTAGTGGACTATGAGCTTTTATCACACAAGCCTCGGGCATTGAGGTCAAGAAGAGGTCTGGAAATGAGGCTTGCTGGTCTACTTGATCGAGGATGCGGGTCGGGAAATTGACAGTCTGAGAGAAAGAGTGAGCTAAGGAGAAATTCTACGTAGAGTTGCCGGCTGCGTCAGTAAGGCTTGTGAATCCCAACCAGTCACGGTGGTGTGCATTAAAATCCCCAATCCTGGGCATTCAGGTCAAGTGAGAGTGCTCTATCTATGCTTTCAGAGAAAGAGTTTAGCAGGGTACAGTCCTAGGTCGAAGGGGAACGGTATAAGAAATATAAGTAACTCACGCTGTGATGTAAAGTAAATCTAAAGCACACGTAGTCTTGTTCATCCGATTCTTACCTATGTCCTCTAGCCAGAGGGAGGGTGTTCCGAACATAAACTCCTAGTCCGTGCATATGTTTGTCAGAGTCTTTACGGTAGAGTGGAAGATAGTCAGTCATGTCAAATTGACTTTATTGGAATTTCTTATTATCGCTAATCCATGATCTCTATGAAGGCAGATGTCTGTATTATCAAATATATTTGTGAGTGTATATAAATAAATAACTCCGCAATATCTGATGCCTCCAGAGAGTCAAGGGAACCCGTGGCCAAATCAAAGGGGGTGTCATATTTGTTTTAATCTATTGGTCATTGTTATTGATTAAAACTGATCTCCTTCAAGAAAAAACTAGGTCTGAAAGTAGAAGTGCTGGCTAACATCAACACTTTCTAGATGTGACGTTAAACCTAAATAAAAATACTTACGAACCATACCTAAAGGATAACGCCAACCCAATATACGTAAACCCAAAGTCTAATCAGCCCCCATAAATCATAAAACATATTCCGAATTCTATCGAACGTAGGCTTACTAATAATTCTAGCGACGAAAGTGTTTTTTAAAAAATCAAACAACATTTACAATACAGCTCTAAAAAATAGTGGTTACAATAATACCGAAATTAAATATAAAAAACAGGACACTAATAATTACAACAAAATTAAAAATAAAAGAAAAAGAAATATAATCTACTATACACCGCCCTATAACCAAATGCTAAAAACTAAACTAAGCAAACAATTCCTAAATCTGATTGAAAAACACTTCCCCATAACCAATCCCCTGCATAAAATATTCAATAAAAATAAGCAAAAACTATCCTACAGCTGCTGCAAAAACCTAGCAATGATAATTAAGGCACATAATAAGAAAATACTGAAAGAGAACAACACAGATGAAGGAAAAATTACAAATTACATAAAAAGTGAAAAATATAGCAAAAATAACACTAAGAAGAACAAAAATATAAACAATACAAATGGAAATAAACAAAACATTTATAGTAATCACCCGAATAGAAATGAAAAAGTTAGCAATGAAGAGAAAAGATGTAACTGCATGAATCGTACACTTTGTCCACTACAAAATAAATGCCTAACCAAAAGTATTGTATACCAAGCCACAATATTTGCCAAGGAAAGACCGAATAACAAGAAGTACTACGTCGGTATGACCTCCCTAAATTTTAAAACCAGATATTATGACCACAAAAGCACATTTAATAACAGAGAACGTCGAATTTAAATAGCATTAGGACACCACTATTGGGAGCTAAAAAAATGGACGCTCACCAATAATTAAATGGAAAATAATACATGTAGAAATTTAGACGACCCGTGTAGATTATGTCTGAATGAAAAATTTGAAATCCTAAACTTTAAGGACCCCAAAATCAATTAAAGTGTAGAAGTGAGATAGCCAACAGCTGCCTACACAGAAATAAATTTACCATAGACTAACGATACATAAATAAATAAATAAATATACAAATAAGTAAAAAAAAAATTAACTAAACAAAAACCTAACAATTTAAAAATTAAAACCTTAAATAGAAATACAAGGAACCACGTGTAAAATAAAATGACTCATTATATTGATACAACAAAGGAAACGGGATATAAACCAATCTATAGAAAAAAGAACAATAGAACAGGATATAGAAAGTAACACTAACCAGAGCTTTGTTCGTGGGAAGCCCAACGATTATCTGAGAGAACAACAAAGAACCTGATTGGTGAAAAAGCCAGCCGTGTATATAAAAAAACACCCGGTAAAACTAACTCTATACATTTTAGTCTGAAGATTCCCCCGGGGATGAAACGCGTGATCCTCTGTGTAGCTTAATTGGCATAAATATATTTCATAGTTTACTACCTAGCTCTACTTACGTATCGAGCACTGTAAAGTAAATACTGAAAATTGATACATAAAAAAACTATATATATATATATATATATATATATATATATATATATAATATATATATATGTATGATATTTATGAATAAATATTAAATTATTAATACCTACAGACGCTAGCGTTTCAAGCTTATTGCTTTGATCAGTGCAGGAAAGTAAAATTTTCAGACGGTCGGGAGGCGCGAACCTGGCTCGCAGAATCTGCAAGCAGTCGCTATATCCACTCGGCCAACGGAAACTGTCGCGTGATTGAGGGAAATTGAGATCTATTTGTACCTAGAAGCGGGCACAGATAGAAGACTAGTCGAGAGTGGTCTACGAACGTATTCGGAACTTTCCATTAGAGATTTTGACAGTCTATTTTTAACATCGCTGAGAGTGCTCAACTTTAATTTTTTTAAAGGGTATATTATAATATTTATAAATAAATATTATATATATATATATATATATATATATATATATATATATATATATATATATATTTGTACTTCATGTATCCACATAAAATATTATAAGGAGATATAATTTTTTATGCGTCAGTTTTCAGTATTTACTTCAACAGTGCTCGATACGTAAGTAGAGCTAGGTAGTAAGCAGTGAAAATATATATGGCAATCAAGCTACACAGAGGCTCCCGTGTTTCATCCCCGGGGGGAATCGTCAGGCTAAATGCTATTGTTATATATATATATATATATATATATATATATATATATATATATATATATATATATATATATATATATATATAACAATAGTGATAAAAATGAAAACTTACCAGCTTCGATGGCGGAGTAGGTGTTTTGTGTATAGACCGCCTTACTTCCAGATAAGTAAAAATACTTGTGTTCATAATTGCACATTTGTAACTAATTTCTATACGTGAGCAATTAATATGCAACAGGAAGCTGAAAAAATATATTGGTATTGGAAACATGTGAGTTTCATTACGGTGTCGTCTAAACAAGAGTTCCTGATGAAGTTTGGACCGTGGTTGTAGCACTATCACGGCTACAGCGTATTTACATAATATTTTTCATACAGTAGCTTAGACTAAATTTAATAATACCATTAATAATAATACACAAATGCTCTACTGTATTGGCCCCTGTCCTCTCAAAACTCTACAACAAATGCCTTGCCGAATCTTGCTTCCCTGATTGCAGGAAAATTGCCTCTGTTGTATTAGTCTTTGGGAATTCTGGAGATAGAACTGGCACTCAGAAGTATCGCCACATGAGTCTACTCCCGCTCTTCTAGTATAGACCAAGCTGTTATATTTATTAAAAATGATTAATTAATACAAAAACTGAATATCAATAGAGATGATATAGAAGAGAAAATGCATTTCGGAAAGGAAAATAACCCATGCAATAAACAAAAACTAAACACAGAAACGTATAAAGGATGTTATAGCTTTTACGTTTGAAAAACCACGTGCTTTAGTAACTTTCACGCAAACCATTTCGTGTGATGTATTCTCTTAGGTACGCACAGAAAGGCGGGAGAAAGAGGTAAAAACAGTTAGATTCAAATATGTATATATAACCTTTTATTAGCTAACAAAAACAACTTGAATATATATATATATATATATATATATATATATATTAGATTTTTTATTACAATGTGAGATGATATATATAATTATTTCCACAATCAGACAACGCCGCAGTCCACAGTGGCAGAGTACTCGCTTAGCATGCAAGTGTCTCGGGTTTCGAATCCTGAGTTCGGATGTGTTCTACTGATGAGCCCAGAAGGGGGCGAAACTCGAGTTTAGGACTTCCGGTTTGTTTCTTTCATAGGTTGTGGGCTGCGGCGTTATCTGATTGTGGAAATTATTATATGTATATATATATATACACAAAAAAATTACTAAGCTCTCTCTCTCTTTCTCTCTCTCTCTCTCTCTCTCTCTCTCTCTCTCTATATATATATATATATATATATATATATATACACACACTGATCAACCAGGGAGCAAGAGGTTTTCGAAATGCTTACTTTGATATATACCGAACACTAACTGATAAACGTCATTCCGAACCCTGTGAAACGGATAATTCCAGCACCAAACTACTGCACAGACTAGATAAACTGGGCGTTACCAATTGCCGTCTTAATATCAGCCTCTTAACAAAAAACATTTGGATTCCTAAACCATTTGAGTGTTGTTCTTTTTCAAACATTCATTTCCAATATAACAGCTGTTT
>OY744542.1:62183019-62210519 GCA_963556195.1 Sepiola atlantica
TTAATGTAAAGGTTAGGGTGAGAGTTAGGGTTAGGGTATGGGTTTACGGTTAGGGGTTAAGGTAAGGGTTATGGTAAGGTTAAGGTTAGGGTTATGGTAACGGTTACTTTTGGTTAGGTTAGGGTTTAGGGTTTAGGGTTTAGGGTTTAGGGCTTAGGTTTTAGGGTCAGGGGTTAGGGGTAACGGCTAAGGGTTAATGTAAGGGTTAGGTTTATGGTTAGGGGTTTAGGTAAGGGTTAGAGTAAGGTTAAGGTTAAACTTAAGGTAACGGTTATGTTAGGGTTTAGGGCTAAGAGTTAGGGGTAAGAGGTTAGGGCTAAGGGCTAAGAGCTAAGGGTTAATGTAAGGATTAGGGTTAGAGTTAGTGTTAGGATTTAGGGTTAACGTTAGGTTCTCGACTGAGCTTCAGTCTTTGGTTCATCTTTGTAAGACATGCACAGAAATAACTCGTGTTTATAGCACAATAAAAAACGACTTTTCTTTTCCCTTCCATGTGCCTAACTCCAGGAAGAATTCTCATATAGAAAACTTCTTTGCAAAGGCTTCCCACCTGTGGAATACATTGCTGCGGCACTGCACGGCTGATTATAACTATGTCGTCTTCAAATCCAATGTTAACAAATTCCTGTCATCGACCACCCCAAAAGTAATCAAACGCTGTTCGTACCCCCCCCTATGATGCTCCATATCTTTCGGCTTACATCCATTCCCGTCTAATTTACACTTATCCTCAAGTTGTTATTGGCCATGATAAGCAGTGACCTAAGTGATGAAAAGGTATAACTGTCATTTTCCTCGACTCTAAATTACAACCGTTTTTTTAGTTCAAGTTAGGTAAAAAAAAATATCTTGCTCGCATAGATTAATAACAACTAATAATACCAATCCCCCTTTTCTATATATGTAGTAATGCATTTGCGAAATGTAATGTAAACGTATACTTTAATAGAATGTGGCTTATGGTAGTCACATATAGTGTCGAGATGATTAATCGGAATCGCAAAAATCGGAATTTTTAGGGGTATCGGAATCGGTTTCGGAAAAATCTGAGACTAATTTCCGATTCCGAAAACGATTCTCTGATTTTTTTTTCAAACTTCATGTCCAGACTCCAATTCAACAAAATGTTATTAAATTTGTCATGAAGCATCAGTTCTAGACTGGGTGTCTCATAGAAAGAACCTTACAACTAATAATACAACGACTTCTACTTATTTGAATACTGAACACATTAAACACTTATAGTGTTACACAACGTGCCGAGTCTTTACCGTCCGTGCTAATCTTAACTATCAAATGTAAACGAATTAAATGAATTTAGTTTCTTGATTTTTTGTTGTTGTTCCCCTTGATCAGACAGAAAAGAAATAAGCGAGACACACACTTTCAATTGTTAGATTAAAAGCTAATCTATTCTCCGCTCACCGCTTTTGCAGAGAATAGCATTCTGTGCTGTTGACCTACCATATACCAGGAATGGTTTTGCACTTTCCAAAATAATTCTTTGTTCTTTTTTGTTTTGCCCTCAAACCCGTCTGTTTAAAACCCTCGTACAACCTCGTTACTTTACAATAGTCTCCACAAATATTCAGTAGAATTATAGCAAATTGACATGACAAACCATTGGCATATTGAATGTGTTATAAGGGTTCAAATAATTTACTAACACTGTTACCACTACTACTGCTACTACTACTACTAATTCTAATAATAATTATCATAATAATAATACAAAGAAGAAAAAATCTTTGAGTGTGTAAACTAACACACATAAGCAGATAACGCTGATTAATCACAGATAAACACTCAAATCACATACATCACTCTCGTAAAATTGTAATAGTAAATCTGTAAAAATAAATATTACTCAAAAAGAAATTGACGGTAATAATACGTGATATAAAATATGAGATATATATATTTTTTTCCAGATCTTCCTATGGCTTAAACTTGCTTTAATTTCTGCCTGCTATCTGGTCGGTCCAAAATATATAGCCAAACAGTTATCCTAATATAGACCAATATCACTGTTTTTAAATATATACACATAGAATATCTGATATCTTAGCAGAGTCTAACGAACCCATCGTCATATCAACGGATGCGCTATTCGTGTATATCCATTGTTTATTATTATTGATCTTTTGAATCTTTTAATGTTTTGAATGTTATCATTCGATACGTCGATATACATCGATAAAAAAATTTAAGGCATTGTTAAATAGTTATTATGGCAACGATGGATAACAATTTACTATGTCGAAATATAAAGCGGTACATTTATTTTATTTTCGAGGCCATAAATAGGAAGAATTAACAAGATGATAAACATCTAATCACAGTTAAAATAATCGCCTAGTTATTAAAGTACGCGATTGTTTTAACTGTGATTAGATTTTTCGCATCTTCTTAATTCTTCTTATTTACGGCCTCGTTGTGTTAATCAGTCTAGTAGTTGGGCTTTATTTGCTTACTCTACCGCTAATTTAAAATTTATTTGTAATTTGTTTCATGGTATTTTATGAATAATTTGTCGTAATGAATTTATTAAATTATTGTTAAGTTATTTTATAAAAGTGTATCGTCTTATATGCATAAAGAGTTGGTTAGAATTGTTTATGTTTTTTGTACTATTGTGTAATTGTTTCTGGAAATTTTTATGTTATTCATGGAACTTGGCGGCTAACTCCATAAATCATCCTGCCCGCTCGGAAAAGGAATCTGAAGTGAAGCCGTCACTAACTCCCTAGTAACTTCCTATCTAGATTTTGAAAGGTCAGTGAACGGCTGAAGCTTGCTGAGCACGCCTCATCACTCTACAAAGAAATGCGATTCATAAAATGTTAAAGCGAATTCCGTTATATATTGTATATATATATATATATATATATATATATATATTATATAATATATTATTTAGATATCTGTTATATGCGTTATTTCAAATAATATATATATATAAATATATATATCACTAAAAATACTCAATATAGGTATAATTTATGCACACACACAAACACACACTCTCATACCGATTATAGTACATTATTTTATATATACATATTAATAGAGTATTGATTTGTTCTATTATACTTTATATATATATACATATATATATATACATATATATATATATATATACATATATATATATATATATATATATATATAGAGAGAGAGAGAGAGAGAGAGAGAGAGAGAGAGAGAAAGAGATTAGCCTGAAGATTCTCCCCGGGGATAAAACGCGGAAGCCTCTGTGTAGCTTTATTGCCATATATATATATATATATATATATATATATATATATATATATATATTTATAACGTACTACCTAGCTCTACTTACGTATCGAGCACTGTTGAAGTAGATACTGAAAATTGATACATAAAAATATATCTCTCCTTATAACATTTTATGTGGATACATAAAATAATATATATACATATATATATATATATATATATACATATGTATATATATATATATACATACAAGGAGATATATATATATATATACACATATGTATATATATATACATATAAGGAGAGAGAGATAAATATATATATATATATACATATGTATATATATACATATAAGGAGATATATATATATATATATACATATGTATATATATATATATACATATAAGGAGAGAGTATAAATATGTATATATATATATACACATATGTATATATATATACATATAAGGATATATATATATATATATATATATATATACACACATGTATATATATATATATATATATATATATATATACATATAAGGAGAGAGAGATAAATATATATATATATACATATGTATTTATATAATAAAAACAAAGCAACAGCAGCTGGCTATGCAATCGATATTTCGTATCTAGCTTGCAAGTGGGTCAATAACAATGACTGATCGGTCAAATATAAATGCCAAACGAAATGTATTATAGTCAAAGCCACCGTGAAATTACACAACTAAAATATATATTGGTACTACAAAGTGTTTAAAAACCGATGTGCAAATCATATGTTCTTTGCTGATTATTCTACTGTTATATATTATATCTTTTGTTGTAGTTGAAGTACTGCTTTAATACCATCAGCTGAATGCACAGCTCGCTCCGTATGGTTTTTGTTAAAATGCATATATCGTTAGACGATCGAATATAAGTGTAATATAATTTGTACTAAAATAGTATGCCTTGAATTCAGGATTCTCGTCTTTCTTCTTATACAACATCGCCCAAAATATATCTCGTAACGTCCTCCGCTGCTATCAGAAGCGAAGGTAACGTCAATATCTTAATAAATGCCCCTTTTTTCAAACTTGAGAATATTTATTTTCTTCGTGCTGTTGTAAAATTTAATTCTAGACGTCTCAGTCATAAGAGGAAGAGTGAACGAGGTAGGGTAAGGGCTAGGGCTAGGGCTAGGGCTAGGGCTAGGGCTAAGGCTAAGGCTAGGGCTAAGGCTAGGGCTAGGGCTAGGGCTAGGGCTAGGGCTAAGGTTAGGTCTAGGGTTAGGGTTTGGTTTAGGTTTAGGTTTAGGGTTAGCGTAAAGTTTAGGTTTAGGTTTAGGTTTAGGGTTAGGGTTAGGGTTAGGGTTAGGGTTAGGGTTAGGGTTAGGACTAGGGTTAGGGATAGGGTTAGGGTTAGGGTTAGGTCTATGGTTAGGGTTAGGTTTACGGTTAGGTTTAGGGTTAGGGTTAGGGTTAGGGCTAGGGTTAGGGTTAGGGTTAGGGTTAGGGTTAATGTTAGGGTTAGGTTTAATTTTAGGGTAAGGTTAAGGGCTAGGGCTAGGGCTAGGGCTAGGGCTAGGGCTAGGGCTAGGGTTAGGGTTAGGGTTAGGGTTAGGGTTAGGTCTAGGGTTAGGGTTAGGGCTAGGGCTAGGGCTAGGGCTAGGGCTAGGGCTAGGGTTAGGGTTAGGGTTAGGTATAGGGTTAGGGTTAGGGTTCATAAGAGTACGAGTGAACGAGGTAGGATTTAATTGTGATTTGTGATTTGCATTTAAGTTAACAATAAACTGTCACTTAGAGTTACGCAAATTTCCGACAACATTCGTTGAACCCTCTCGATTTTCTACTGTCTGTTGCCTGCTTTCGTAAGAAAAAATGAGACTAAATTTCCCTTATTTACATGGTAATTACCTGTGGCTGTGGGGTTAGAGTGTTAACTTGCGGAGTCTCGACTGATTCTAAAACCCGGTTCGATCCCCACGATCGTCTGAAATTTTACCTTCATACACTGATGATAGCAAGAGCTGGAAACGCCAGCGTCTGTATGTATTAATAATTTAATATTAACTTCATAAATATATATACATATATATATATATATATATATATATATATATATATATTTATATAAAATATATATATATATATATTTATATAAAATATGAAACTAAAAGTATACTTTTAGAGAATTGAATTATAGTGAAATAGTTTAAGCTCAATATACGAGATAGAGCAATTATAAATATAAATGAAGGAAGAGAGATAAAGATGTGGAGAGGACAAATCTATTTCACCTTCGATTGTTCAATGCAAGGTGTACTCGATAAAAACATTAAGCTAGGCTTTTCAAAGATTAAAATCTTATCATCAGAGGAATTATATAGATGGATAAGTTGGCAGGGGAATAGCCAAAAATAAAAATTTGAAAAATTTACAAACAACATAAAGTAATGGAAAGTAAATGTGTGTGCATAAAAAGTTTATCAAAATATAGAGTATTTCCAGTTGGTGAATATCCGTTGAAAACGATTTAAAGATGGAAAAAGAGATTCCGTGAATACTGCGTTAGAAATGTTCAAAATGTAGTAAATCCAATAGAATGATGTTCAGTTCAACCGTATATAAAAAAGCACTTATTAGGATGTAATTTTGAGAGTTAGAGCCATTTTAAAAATACTTCCGTGGACCGCGAATGAAAATAGTTTTTAAGGAGTTGAGTTTAGAATGTTGTACATATTTCAAGCAGGTCGAAGTGCTAGTAGTTACTTCGATCGAACACTTTGTCAACGGACAGCCTAGTACTTTGCAAAATGATTAGCCTCGTTACATTTATATTATCCCTAATGATACTATAGAATTTAAGGGATCTTACTGTTAGTTATTCTGGGCCTTTTGGCTAAGATCAAAGTGTAGTATATGTTCCAATGGATACTACACCCCATAGACTGGTATTATCTTGGCCTTCGGGTCTTGATTTACGCCGGTCTATGGGTCTGTCCTGTGCAGTTCTAGGAGGTCCACCCTCCCAGGCTTCGCCTCCCCTCTTTAGGAGGAGTAAGTTTATTGCTTTCTGCCTGAGGCGCCCCTACCGGGGAATTCCGACGGGGCTGCCCAGACAATTTTTAATGATCAGAGTGCTCACCTCTCGGGCGCTGGCTTTTCAAACCCCACTTTCCCGACCCGACCTTGGGTCACATCTTACTTGTGGGAGTAAGATAGAAACTGGCCTTGTGCCTAACCTCCTGGAGAGGAGAAAATCAATACTGTTAGTTATGCAGGAAGGATGTCGAAAAAATATGTCTTCGGAGGATATACTAAGACGTTACGTCGTCTTCGATACCTTCATTTGCACTGGATCATCTCAGTAACAATAGTTCCCTTGATAATGGCCACGTCGGGCGTGCTTTAGTTAGTGATCGAACCGCGAACACGACGAATAAAAATGAGAAAGGCATCGAACTTTTTGTTTCGCATTAGACGCTATTTATTCGGAAACTTTTCATGGATAAAAAACGATGACAGCGACAATATCAGAAGTGGAGGTGAGGAATTAGCTTTTATAAACGTGCGTTTTCGGTTTGTCAGCCGCTAACAAGATATATCTTCTACTTAATACATTGATCCAGCGTATGAACGAACCAGTGTTATATATATATATATATAATTTTTTTAAAAACTATACGTTACATATTTCAGAGCTGTACCGCGGTTTCATCCAGATGGGCTGACATGTACAATTTTTAAAAATCGTCTATCGACTATAACGAATTATCAGCCCCCCGAAATGTAAACAACATGAGGGTAACGCCATATTAAAATAAATTATTTTATTAATATCTTACTTTTTTTCCGATTAAGCACATTATTGATTTCTTTTCAAAATAACCTTACACTATATATATATATATATATATATATATATATATATATATATATATATATATATATATATATATATATATATATACATATATATATATATATATATATATATATATATATATAGTGGCCGTGAGGATAGGGCGACTGCTTGCAGATACTAGGTTTACTCTGTGAACTGGGTTTGTGCCTTCCGACCGTCTGCAATTATTATTTTCCTCTAATTATAAGAGCAATAAGCATGAAATACTAGCGTGTGTAGGTTATACATAATTAATTATTTATTCATAAATATTATTATAATAGGCCCCTATGGGAAATAAAAGTCGAGCACTCTAGGGGATGTAATGAATAGACTGTCAATCAGCTTTAAAGCAAATTTTCGAATACGTTCGTCGAACCCTCTCGATTAGACTTCTGTCTGTGCCTAGTTCTAGTCACATATAGATCTTAATTTTCCTTAATTACTTGACAGTTGCCAGTGGCCGTTAAAATTGTGCGACTGCTCGCAAACTCTAGACTGACTCTGTGAACTGGGTTCACGCCTTCTGACCATCTTAAATTTTTTCATTCCTACACTGATCGGGGCAATAAGCTCGAAACTCTAACGTCTATAGGTTATAAATTATTTAATATTTATTCATAAATATTATTATAGAAAGCTCCTTTGAGAAATAAAAGTCGAGCACTCTTGGGATGTTCTGAATAGACTGTCAATCAGCTTTAAAGCAAAGTTTGGAATACGTACGCTGAACCCTCACGATAAGACTTATGTCTGTGCCCGCTTCTAGGCACATGTAGATCTTAATTCCCCTCAATCACGTGACAGTTTCCTGTTGTGGTGGGGATAAGGCTACTATTTGCAGATTCTAGACTGACTCTTTGAACTGGGTTCGCGCCTTCTGACCGTCATAAACTTGTACTTTTCTACACTGATGAGAGCAATACTCTTGAAACGTTAACGGCTGTGCGTAATAAATAATTTAATATTTATTTATAAATAGTATATGTATATATATCTATATATATATATACATATGCATTATCTATGGATGGGCAATGAAAGTACAATTTGTCTTTCCATTTATGGATAAACGACACCAGATTTCAACAATCATACTCAATTTTCGTTAAAAAAATACAAAAATAAAACATTATTTTCAATCTCTGATTTTTTGTCATTTCCATACCAATGTCCATATATCTATCGAGAGCAGCCTTTAATTTCTGTTATGTCTTCAGTTGAAGAAGGAGAAATCCTTCTCGATCATTTGGTATTTAATAATGTAAATTATTTATAAATAGATTTCGTCATTCTTTGTGTTTTTGTATGTTATTCGTATATACGTCACTTTGATGATTTAAAAAAAAATCTAATACATAAAGTAGAGGCGATTTTTCCCCTGCACCTTCTCGGTTTATAGGAAAATAATCACATGCATCACAGTCTACTAAACTCACCACAACACTACACTTATTCACTCGAATATCAGATTACGTTATTTCTAATTCTACCTATGACTTCTACATTTATATTCATTCCGGAATTAAGCGAATAAAATTAACGAACACAGTTCCGGCAACATTTATTCATTCAACATGGCAGCTACAATTTCTTGATCGAATCGACATCTTATTTAATTCAATAAGCGCCAAGATACTGGTAGACCCCGATACATTTACATTTTCAAAATCATACACCTTCAACACGCATATTATAGAAAACCTGCCCATGACCTAAACCGTGTCAGTGTTGAACTTACTATTAAGTTGGCAGAAGCTAAATGTTAACATAACACGCATGCCAACAATCAAGTTTAAGTTAATTGGCCTATTTTCAGGTGTATTTTTAACCCGAAACCGTGGCGCAGTCATTAAGAAGGTAGGTTTTATGATCGACACTTTTAGCGTTCGATCCCTTCCTACTCTACCACTTTTTTCATTTTTTTTTAAATTTAAAACATTTGCCAACACGGTAGACGGGGGGGGGGGAGAAAAACAATAGGCCGTTTTCTTTTTTTATTCAACGTCATGCAATAGGTAGTACTTTCCCCCGTGCAACACCGGGGTACGGGTTCTGCTAGTCTTCTAATATATAAAATAAAAGACAAACATGGAAAATGATGATAAGCGAAACATAATCGAAAGTAAGCTGACTCCCGGGCAACGTTGTTTAGATACACCATGTTTATTTTAATATAAAACTGTGTTGTGTTTTATTCTTTGTAAGCCGGTATATAACCTGTACAAAGCAACAACGACGAATGAAGAGAAACTTATTCCGTAAAAAAAAAAAGCAATGCAAATTCATTGCCGTATATGTTCATGTCAGAACTTGATGTTTTATATCGGACAGGACATTTTCAAATAAGAATGACAGAACTGAAATGGGCTGTTTAATCTATGTCGCCGTGACCTAACTTAATCAGATGCGAAACACAAACTGTGGCGCGTTTTAAAACATACACAGGGAAATTGCCTAGGAAATCTTTCAATCTGCTTATCTATTTTAATACCAAATCTAACTTAATCAACGTTTGTTTCCCTACTGCCTTTTTACATATACTTTAATCACACAAGAGTAGTTGTATATTGGAATCGGGGATGTTACACTACTGCTTACCTAAGCGGGTGGGCACTTTTGGCCAGAATCAAAGTGTAGTATCTGTTCCGATGGGTACTACACGCTATAGACCGGCATCGTCTTCGCTTTCGTAGTTTGATTTACGCCGGTCTATAGGTTTGTCCTGTGCAGTTCTAGCAGGTCCACCCTCCAAGGCTTTGCCTTCTCACTATTTGAGAAGGGGTTAGTTTATTGCTTATCGCCTGAGGCGCCCCTACCGAGGAATGCCGACGCGGCTGCCCAGGCATTTTTTTTAGAGTTACAGATGCTTTTCCTCTAGGGTGCTGACTTATCAAATTTCACTTTCCGACCTTTTGTCACATTTTACTTTGTGGGAGGTAGATAAATACCTGTTGTTCTGTGTGTATTGGGTCTTGAACAGTAACACTGGACGTTGGTCTAGTTTTAAGAAGTTTTATTCAAACATAAAACATATTACACATTTTTAGTCCACTTGCACGGGAGATACAGACAGAGAGAGAGAGAGAGAAGAAGAAGAAGAAGAAGAAGAAGAAGAAGAAGAAGAAGACGAAGAAGAAGAAGAAGAAGAAGAAGAAGAAGAAGAAGAAGAAGAAGCAGAAGAAGAAGAAGAAGAAGAAGAAGAAGAAGAAGAAGAAAGGAACTACGGGAGAAGTTCAGTCCATTTGTACTACTGTGCGCTAGCTCTTGCTGTTAGGAAGCGGAGCACCGCTTCGCACCTGCTTCTTTCTTGGTCGTCAGGAACATAAAAGGCAGAAACACACATGACGTCACTTCCGATTTCCCTGCTACCCCTACCACCTTTAAAGGCGTACTCTCACCTTTTGGGGCGCTCACTTCTCGTACCTTTTATTATCTAATGGAGTTAGAATAATATATATATATATATATATATATATATATATATATATATATATATATATATATATATATATATATACATACATATATATATATATATATATATATATATATATATATATATATATATATATATATATATATATTACTATTTCATGTATCCACATAAAATTTATAAGGAGATATGTTTTTTTATGTATCAATTTTCAGTATTTACTTCAACAGTGCTCGATACGTAAGTAGAGCTAGGTAGATAGCTATGAAAATGTATTTATGGCAATTAAGCTACACAGAGGCTCCCGTGTTTCACCCCCGGGGGCAATCTTCAGGCTAAAATTTATTTTTCGCAGTTCAATTAGAATCCTATTTGTTATTGCATATATTCTTTTTATATAGTCAAAAATATTCAATGGAAAGTGATTTTAGCCTGAAGATCCCCCCCCCCCGGATGAAACGAGGAAGCCTCTGTGTAGCTTAATTGCCATAAATATATTTTCATAGCTTACTATATACATATATATATATATATATATATATATATATATATATATATATATATAATATTAATAATGAAGTAAATATTAAGAATGTGTTTGAAAACATTTTAATTCAAACAATGGTTTTGCCCACTTTAATACAAAGCATCCCTTGTTACAAAACTCAATATATTTATAAAAGTTATCATTGTTATTTTTACCATCACAAGTAAGAAAAAACAAGCACTACCGTTTCCATTTAAAATTGTTAATTGAGCTTATGTGTACTTTATTGCTCGCAGACAAATCAGAATCCTATTTGTTATTGCATAGATTCTTTTTATATAATAAAAAATATTCAATGTAAAAGATCGATGATTGTTAACATTTAACAACAGAGCATATATAAATATGTTGGATCAAATTCTCTGGTGGAAGATTCGTCGGAAGGACCCCTATATAACATCGTTATAAATGCATAAAATTCTATTACGCAAAATGAAAATTAAGTTATCTACAAGTTGAGATCCAAAAAAGTATCATATAAGTTTTTTTTATAGATTCTGTTTCACCGTAAAAATTGTTTTAACAAATTTGATTTTTTGAACACAACTTTCGTATATTTACATTGTATCACCATTGTTCTTTTTAAGAAAAAGTGTGCGACCAGAAAAGCTATGAATAACAGAAAATACTATATATAAACGAACTTAAATTTAATGAACTCTTTCGATGGAGGGGCTATAGTTGCGCAGGTGATTACTTTTATGCTGTCGCTGTGTTCTCTCGGGCAGTTTTGCTATTGGAATCGGAATCGGTAATTGTATCGGGATTGGGAATTCAAAAAAGTATCGGAAATTATATCGGAATTGAAGAAACATATTGGAATCGTTGCATCACTATATATATATATATATATATATATATATATATATATATATATATATATATATATATATATATATATATATATATTATATTGAAATGTCAACTTAAATAATGTAAAACCTGACATAGCGACCTTTCGAACCGGATTTGCAAAACAGCTATTTAGCAAACTCGTACATTTTTTAAAGTTCAATATACCTCATATATATATATATATATACCTATATATATATATATATATATACATGTATACCTATATATATATATATGTACATATATACATATTTACATATATATATATTTATATATATATGTATATATATATGTATATATATATATATATATATATATATATATATATATATATATATATATATAGAGAGAGAGAGAGAGAGAGAGAGAGAGAGAGAGAGAGAGAGAGAGAGAGAACGAATATGTATATTCTCTTTTTTTTCAAAGAACAAAGTAAAATGATAAATATTTGGATGTGCAATTTCGAAATAAATGTTCCAAATGGGAGTGTTTTATTGCCATTATTTAGATACAGCCTCGCAACTCTACACGAAGATCGGTCGGTCGGTTTCGATTTTGTCTGAAAATTTTTTTCATGTTTAAACGTCCAGATTTAAAGGACGCATCTTGGTTTAGATGCGTCCGACAAAAAAATGGAATATGTTAATCGATATGTTTATCATGCTTAAGTTTGAAATAGTATTTTCGTTGGTCTGTCACGCTTAAACTTAAAAATGCATTTATGTCGGTCTATCAGATTTAAGTTAGATGCGCCCTCTCATCTGTATAAGAGGGCCGGTCGGTCGGTCGGTCGGTCGGTTGGTCTGTCACGTTTTAGTTTCAAATTGTATCTTGATTAGTCTGTCATGCTTTCGTTTGAAACAACATTGTTATTTGTCTGTCTGTTAAGCTTAAGATTAAAAATCATTTTTTTTCGCGTTTGTTACACTTCTTAGAAATAACATGTCCACTTAAGTTATTCATAACATTTTCAGATACGTATACGCGTCAAACGGTTTGTCGCTCCGTCACGCTAAATTTTAGATATTCATTTACAGCGTAAAACGCACTCATTGAATGGACGCAGCTTAATACATTTGTATTTTTTTTATGTTTGAAATGGAATTTCATTCTTTGACAGCGGAAATGTTTTGAAGATAACAGAATTTGCACAAACGGAATTCTTTGAAAGTGTCGATAAGCGTTATTTTGAAAAGCGCATTCGTTCGGCCAATCCACAATGAATGTCTAGAATACGATATTTGCAAAAAAAAAAAAAACAAAAGCGAAAAGACTGACATAATTACAACATTATAGAGATAAAAGAAGTTATATGGATAGAAAAAGAGTATAAATAAACGATCCCGCTAAAAAAATTTAGTAGAAATTTACGAGTTCGAAAAGAAACCTCAAGAAAGTCCGTTATAGTTACCGAAACGCTGTGAGAATAAAGTGATATCGGTAGTCCGAATAATATTTGTTTTCATCATAGTTCACCCCAAACAAGGCAGGACGCCACTGTAGACGTAAAGGGGCTACTGAGAATTGGGGTGTAAGTTTTGGGGGTCATCCCAAGTTGGGAGGTGTCCAGCAAGATGTCTGTTTACATTAGTTTTAAATTTCTGCATGTCGGTACAGTCAGGGAAACAGGGAGCAAGGAGGAAGTTCCAGAGGCCGGCAACACGAGCAAAGAAACTATTGGCGTAGAAGACTCTCCGGCATCTGGGGATGTCGACAGTGAATGTGTGGGGCTTAGATGATTGTCGGGTTGTTCTAGTGTATTTACGTCGGGGGGGGGGGGCGTTAGAGCAGCAAGTTCACCAGAGCACAATCCGTTTAAGTACTTGTTAAATCAGCACAAGGATGCAACATTGCGACGAAACTTATCAATAACCTTACTGTATTTAAAGACATATCGTCCAATAAATGAAGACTCATTTGAAATATTTACTGATGATGTGTTATAATACAGTCAGCACGTCAGGTGTTCACTTTGCAGAACGAACTCCATATTGCATATCACTAAGCGCGTTGCTTCTATTGAGATGATTGACACCTTTATAAGTTAGCACAGATTGCAAACAACATGCTCATGATCCGTATGTACTGAGATGCAAATAATTAATCTACAGGTTTTAATGTAATGGGAAAATTGAGGAAATCTTCTAAGCAGATAGGAAGTATTTCTCTATTAAGAAATGGCTGACTAATATTTGGATAATAGGCGGTAATATTGGCTGTAGATTTTTTAGCAGAATAACTGTGATATTGTCAGAACAGGTTAGGGTTAGGGTTACTGTGATATTGTCAGAACAGGTTAGGGTTAGGGTTAGGGTTAGGGTTACTGTGATATTGTCAGAACAGGTTAGGGTTAGGGTTAGGGTTAGGGTTAGGGTTAGGGTTACTGTGATATTGTCAGAACAGGTTAGGGTTAGGGTTAGGGTTAGGGTAAGGGTTAGGGTTAGGGTTACTGTGATATTGTCAGAACAGGTTAGGGTTAGGGTTAGGGTTAGGGTTACTGTGATATTGTCAGAACAGGTTAGGGTTAGGGTAAGGGTTAGGGTTAGGGTTAGGGTTACTGTGATATTGTCAGAACAGGTTAGGGTTAGGGTAAGGGTTAGGGTTAAGGTTACTGTGATATTGTCAGAACAGGTTAGGGTTAGGGTAAGGGTTAGGGTTAGGGTTACTGTGATATTGTCAGAACAGGTTAGGGTTAGGGTAAGGGTTAGGGTTAGGGTTACTGTGATATTGTCAGAACAGGTTGCCTCACTGGTATCAAGTTTTTCGTTGAGTTTTGCAACATTTCGGGGATGTCGCTTATATTATTTTCAATCATGGAGCAAACTCTGTAGGTGAGTGGCCCTTACCGCAAAAGGTGGAAATTGAGACAAAGTTATTTGGAGACAGTTTTGATTCATCAGATGCTAATTAGGTCATTGGTAACGTTTGTTGTTGCTTATTTAGCGACGGGTGTATTTCTATATGCAGATAACCTTTGCAGATGACCATCGCAGATGTCTTTGAATCAAATCCTCAGATATTTTCTCGGTCAAGTATGTATACGTGTTAATGGAATGAGATTTGTTTCTTCTGGCCAGGTGCGTGTCTGTTTAAAGTAGTGTTTCTTTATTTCTTGGTGCTATTCTCTGTACACAATTTAAAAACGTGTGTTTGCAAATGAAATTAGCTTTGTTAAAAATCGATAAAAACATTAAACTTGCACAGAAAATTGAATATACGTGCTAATAATTGACCAAATCATTTTTCAAAAGTTTTCTCATTATCTGAGAATGTTATGTTTGATCGAAAATAATCAGACCCCATTCTCTCCGCGTTCAAAACGTTATTGTTCTTAACGGAGATCGTAGGTGGATGCAGTTGTACCACGCTACTAAAAGACACATTTTATGTCTTTGAATAAAACAATTGAAATTAATCAAGAAAATGATTCACACCACAAAAAGTCCTTTTGCCAGATTGTTTCGGAATTTTTCAGATGAGAACTGATAATGTTTGTTATTTAGATTAATCGTACAACTATACTTATTTTTGTTGTAATTTGCACAACGTTTCGGCCGATGTAATGTCCGACCTTCTTCAGGTGAGTATTTTTACAACGCTTTATGTCTACCTCAAAACCTATATACAAATTTGAAATTATTTAATCAACAGGGGTGGATTGTTTTCGTTCCATCGTCCATTACTGTGTAAAGTCATTTTCATTTAGTGAGGATTGAACCTTCAAACTCCAGCAGACTGTCACTTAGAACTGATTGTACACAACGCTTTTTATCCGTTGCGCCAGAATGAAAAAAACTCATATTCCTGTTCACTTGCCTCTCCACGAAGGCAAAGTTAGACTCGAGGTTTGTTTTTAATGTAGGTAAAATCCAGGTTCTGAAAACGGGGCACTCTGAATTAGAACACAAGTAAAAATTGCTTCAATCTTGAAGAATTTCTCTTTCACTGAGCGAGGACAGAATAGACAAAGTAGCATCAAAACATATACTACACTGTGTTCTTAGCCAAAACCAAACTCCTGTTACTTCTACATTTGTTGTGTCTACAACTTTTTAAATTAAGGTCATCAGGAAAAACAGTTGTCGTCTGTTTTAGAATAACAATACTATTGCATCGAGTCAGCTGCCCGTTATGCTGTGTATGCAAAATAACTATAGATATATAAAAATAAAAATAAAAAAATACATGTATATATATATATATATATTTTTTAATTTAAAAATTTTTTTAATATAAAAATAAAAATAAAAATACATTGAACTATGAATTCACCTAAAAAGTAGTGTAATGGATTCGTCCGAACACTTTAAAATACAGCAACATTTGTGTAATTAATGGATACATTCTATCAGACACAGACGAATGACACAGGTAAGGATGGCATTTTTTTAATAACTAATATAAGTTAGCTAAACATTTATCTGGAACAAAACTTAGATCTAATTTCCGTAACGTTTATGTCTTTTAAGGGAAGTAGGGTCTGATCAACTCTGCTGGGAAGCCATGAAATAAAATACTGTTTTGGTTTTAAATTCCCGAAACAGTTTTTCATGGTAAACAACTGATGATCCCTTAAATAATGTTAAGACTAGTGTAAATTCTTGGAAACAAACTAATATAATAACTACAAAAAATAAATTGACTTACATGAGTGATTTTCTACTGAACGACTTGGGACTAAAATGCTTTTTTTCTTTTTATTTCCGTATATAGTTTTAATGGTTGAGAAACTTCCGAGACTATATATTTATATATAAATGATTATTCATTTCATTTTGACTAGAAAATTGATTTTGTTTCACGAGAGCAGTTTGGTGGACTCCTGATCATCAGGCCTCGAAATAAAAAAAACACTTTGTGCGATTATGATCCTATCTTAACAGGCATAATTTTATTTCGAGGCCTGATGTTCGGGAGTCCCTCAAACTGCTCTCATGAAACAGAATCAATTTTGTAGTAAAAATGTAATAAATTATCATTTTTATTTCTGCTCTATATTTTTATTGAGCACTCTCAAAAACCCGGTTCAACTCCCCTGGATTTATACCCTGTGGATCTATGCCATACTCGGATTATATATATATATATATATATATATATATATATATATATATATATATATATAAACTGAGACACATAATATATATATATATATATATATATATATATATATATATAAACTGAGACACATAATATATATATATATATATTTATATATATATAAACTGAGACACATAATATATATATATATATATATATATATATATATATATATATAAACTGAGACACTTAATATATATAAATATATATATATGCATATAAACTGAGACACATAATATTAGAGATTTCTTTCTATGTGTATCTCTGTATTTCTAATATGTGGGGAGAGAATGAAGGTTGGGTATGTCGACAGGGTTTTATGACACATCTTCACAGATCAAACATGTTTATCGATATATTCATGCGGCCATTTTATCTGGCTGATGTGAAGATGTGTGGGCATGCGCGAAGCATCATATCTCACGGTCTGCCAGACACGGTTCAAATCGCTGCTGAAACAACTTCCGGTAATTTGCTGGTGAAGAGACGATCTCCACCATTGTTACCGCTCGGCTAATCTCAGCAATGATGTAATATGCGAGAAAAAGGCCCGGCTAACTTGAGAAATGACTCCAAAACGACATGGGAAACCAGTTGATTCTCGAGCATCTGTTTAATGTCAAATGCTTAAAGCTGGTTCTAAGCCTGTTCGATGCATCATTGGATGTTGGGTCTCATTGACAGCTCGTTTCTTTTGCCGTTTTTTTACTACTAATAATTGGCAACTTATGAAAAAGGCATTCGAGGATAAGTCTGAAAATATTAATCTGAAGACGATCACAGGTTACCTTGGCCGAAACGTATGTGGACGAGGTGGTACAATGTGTTGTGTACCCTTTTCCAAATCTTATTTCATGTCTCAAGATAAAAGAAAAAAAAACAGTTAAAGTGACCAGTAAATATATTTTCATAACTATGTAAATAAACTGGGAGAGGATCGAGTGATAGAAAACTAATTAAAACTAGTTAAATTAATAATACTAGTTAAAATAAAATCCTTCCTGTACAACATTATATGACGAACTGATATATATTTCACGGCCTGCAGAGGAGGAGGTAATTCCTGTCAGAATAGTATACTGACAACGGAAAATGTACGACATTATTCTCTAACCTGAGGAGGTGTAGTTATGGATGGTAGTATCATGAACAGACACTATATTATCTTAACTAACAAAAAAGGAAGAGATAATACATGGAAGGATTGTATCATTACGACATACAAAATGCTACATAACCTCCACATATAGGAGGAGGAGGTAATAAATGGGAGGATGGTATCACGAGAAACGAACATATACTACACAGCCTTCAAGGAGGACGTAATGACTGGGATAACGGTCTCATGAGAAGAGAAAATATTCTACACTACGTCCTCCAAAGAAATGGGGGAGATAATGCCTAGGAGGATGGTATCATTACCCATCTTGAATTGAGCATTGAATGATTGTTCTTTAGTGTGAAATAGTATAGTAAATAGAATTTAGCATGACAAAATATTAATAGTAAAGTTTCAGCTTCAGATAGACGGATCCAAGTCTCCATTCGTAAATCGATTAGTAATTTAAATCGAAGAGTTAGTATATGTAAAATTTCGGTCGTGAATCCGGCTTAACGACCGAAATATCGATTAGCGTTAGAAATGTATTTGTGCAATTATTTTCACTAGTTTGTTGCGTGTGTATCTACTAATTCCATATACATGGCTTTTCATAGTGATCCACAGACAGCTGTTTCGTCGTCTACGACTGATCAGTGTTGCTCAACGTAGCAAGTGTATCCACGCCGAGATCGGAAACCGGAACGATGAGCCACATCCAAATTCGGAACAAAGCGATTAAGAATAGCAATAGCGGAGAACACCTTAATATGGAGTCTGGGGAATTTTGAAATAATCATAAAAAAAAAACGAAATTATGATTACATTTCGGGAAAATGTCGGAGGGAATATTTCACAGGATTATATCTGCATATTAGTATTGTATTAATAATGTTTTTTTCTAAAAGTCAGATTGAGAAGAATTGGTCAAATCGAAGTACCAAACTAACAAATAAATACATTCAATATTATGCTTCGGAATTTTTTAGATGAGGGTTGATAATTCGTAGAATTTGGTATATTCGGACTACTGTTCTCATCTTGGGTGTTCTTTTTATCACAAGGACCCGTGGCGCAGTGGATATAGTACTAAGTATAATTCAGTTTTAAGTGACAGTCATCTGAAGGTTAAAGGTTCAATCCTCAGTGCGGGCAATACGAAGAATTGCGAATTACTGGGGATTTATTCCCAGTTATGGCAGATGGAACGAGAGCCTGCTACCCCCCCCCCCGTGGATTAAATAACGGGTTCCGTTCGAAATTCCGTCCAGATTCCCGAGTTCGACAGAAAGATTTCCGAGATCTGACAAAGTACACCTGAAGATGGTCGAAGGTTACATCGGTCGAAACGTTGTGATAAAAACAACAAAGATAAGAACAGTAGTCCGAATATACAAAATTTTACGAAATAGATTCAAGTCTGTTTTTATTGTATAAATACTTGTTGATGTATTACTAGACTGGGCGTATGTTCAGGAGAGATGGAAGAGAATTGTGTTATTTGGGCCATCCCATACTATAAAAGTATTATTTTCTATAAATAATTGCTGCCAGATGGTGTAGGTTGTTATGTTGTAGTTAAGTGTGTATAATCGCGTTATTAGCACAGTCTCGTTTCATTTAATGGCCATAGGCGAGTGTTGACTTCTACTGCTTAATCGATTACATGACAAATGACTTCTTTTTGATGGCCAATTTATTCGTATCAGAAATATCTACATAATTTAATTAAAGATAATCAAATATATATATATATATATGTATATATATATATATATATATATATAGTCTCGGAAGTTTCACAACCATTAAAACTATATAAGGAAAAAAATTAAAAATAAATACAAATATTTTAGTTCAAAGTCATTCAGTAAGAAAATCACTCATGTAAGTCAATTTATTTTTTGTAGTTATTATATTAGTTTGTTTCCAAGAATTTACACTAGTCTTAACATTATTTAAGGGATCATCAGTTGTTTACCATGAAAAACTGTATTTTATTTCATGGCTTCCCAGCAGAGTTGACCAGACCACACTTCCCTTAAAAGACAAAAACATAAACGTTACGTATATTAGATCTAAGTTTTGTTCCAGATAAATGTTTAGCTAACTTATATTAGTTATTATAAAATGCCATCCTTACCTGTGTTGTTTGTCGGTGTCTAAGAAAATGTATCCGTTATTTACACAAATGTTGTAGTATTTTAAAGTGTTCGGACGAATTCATTACACTACTTTTTAGGTGAATTCATAGTTCAATGTATTTTTATTTTTATTTTAATATTAAAAATATTTAAAAATTATTTTTATTTTTATATATATATATAGTTATTTTGCATAAACAGCATAACGAGCAGCTGACTCGATGCAATAGTATTGTTATTCTAAAACAGACGACAACTGTTTTTCCTGATGACCGTAATTTAAAAAGTTGTAGACACAACAAATGTAGAAGTAACAGGAGTTTGGTTTTAGCTAAGAACACAGTGTAGTATATGTTTTGATGCTACTTTGTCTATTCTGTCCTCGCTCAGTGAAAGAGAAATTCTTCTAGATTGAAGCAATGTTTACTTGTGTTCTAATTCAGAGTGCCCCGTTTTCAGAACCTGGATTTTACCTACATTAAAAATAAACCTCGAGTCTAACTTTGCCTTCGTGGAGAGGCAAGTGAACATGAATATGAGTTTTTTTTCACTCTGGCGCAACGGATGAAAAGCGTTGTGTACAATCAGTTCTAAGTGACAGTCTGCTGGAGTTTGAAAGTTCAATCCTCACTAAATGAAAATGACTTTACACAGTAATGGACGATGGAACGAAAACAATCCACCCCTGTTGATTAAATAATTTCAAATTTGTATATAGGTTTTGAGGTAGACATAAAGCGTTGTAAAAATACTCACCTGAAGAAGGTCGGACATTACATCGGCCGAAACGTTGTGCAAATTACAACAAAAATAAGTATAGTTGTACGATTAATCTAAATAACAAACATTATCAGTTCTCATCTGAAAGATTCCGAAACAGTCTGGCAAAATGACTTTTTGTGGTGTGAATCTTTTTCTTGATTAATTTCAATTGTTTTATTCAAAGACATAAAATGTGTCTTTTAGTAGCGTGATGCAACTGCACCCACCTACGATCTCCGTTAAGAATAATAACGTTTTGAACGCGGAGAGAATGGGGTCTGATTATTTTCGATCAAACATGAAATTCTCAGATAATGAGAAAACTTTTGAAAAATGATTTGGTCAATTATTAGCACGTATATTCAATTTACTGTGCAAGTTTAATGTTTTTATCGATTTTAACAAAACTAATTTCATTTGCAAACACAGGTTTTTAAATTGTGTACAGAGAATAGCACCAAGAAATAAAGAAAAACTACTTTAAACAGACACGTACCTGGCCAAGAGAAACAAATCTCATTCCATTAACACGTATACATACTTGACCGAGAAAATATCTGAGGATTTGATTCAAAGACATCTGCGATGGTCATCTGCAATGGTATTGATAACAGAGCAAATATAAGTCAGTTCATATTATATTCCAATAACCATGGTTTTATTTTATTATTTTTAATTTTTTCACATTTCCAAAAAGCATAATATTTCTGTGAGATATATTTTTGACACAAGACAAATGAAACGGAACGTAAAAAATATATCTCACAGAAATATTATTTTTTTTGGAAATGTGAAAAAAATAAAAATAATAAAATAAAACCATGGTTATTTGAATATAATATGAACGGACTTATATATATATATATATATATATATATATATATATATATATATATATATATATATATATATATATATATATAACACTCGGCTAAGAGAGATGGGAGCGAGAGAAAAAGAGGGAGAGAGAGGGGAGGTATTAACCCACGATTGCTTAACTATTTCATCAGTCGCTCTGCCCTCAGATGTCTCAGGGCTGAGATCAGCGCTATTTGTTGTTCCCTTCTGTCGGAATAATCTCGCTGACAATAGAGACCACACCGGAGGAAATGATTTCAGATCTCAACTTCTGCTTTCAATCAGGGTAATGCCTTAAGATTACAATCACCAATCATATAGCTAGTCTGTCGCTCATTGCCGGGCTGTTTTCACTAATCGTTATTCTAAACAGGTTTATATGTGTTCTTATACGCATGTCAAATAGCGAAATAAAACCAATTATCGATTATTCTTCACCTCTCAGCCACGAGACTTCATAAAAATTGTGCTGATCGATATTAATCAACACGTAACCCCGCAGGGAAAAATCGATAGTCATTAATAAGCATTAATTTTTTTATGTAATTATTCAAAGAAAAACAGAGGAAAGTCAGATGTATAAAACAAAAAACAAACAAACAAAGCTAAAATACTGGTTTTGAAATAGCAGAAAACTGTATATAAATGAATATTCTATTTTCGTAAATAAAATGCCTGATCTGAGAACAAAGAAACAGAACATATATTTAGGTTCTGCTAATTGTGTTATGCAAAAAAAGCCGCTAATGCACTATTCACACTGCATTATAATAAAACATTATGAGATAAGTGTTATTATTTACGGACGTCTATCTGCTATATATCGAATGTCGGTTACGCAAACTGGTTTTCAATAATTATTATTTTACTTGTGCCTGTAAATAGAATCGTTCCAGTACGAGCTGTCTATCAGGGTAAAAAGGTTAGATTAGCATTACGTGGGAACAAAAGTAAGAGACGACCACCGAATGAAGAATAACGCAATCACAAAATGAATAAAGGAATTGCAAGGGCAGATTTAGACACAAAGTTGGTTTGCAGAAAATCCAGCTCCCTAAAAAGGGTTAATATATTATGGGAAAGTCTTTTTATAAAATGCCTTGGTATGCAAATATTTATACTTTATCGACCAAGAACGGAAAATATGAAGGGTAATATGAGAAAAGATACTACCCTTTGCTCCTAACAAAAGGTCAATATAAGAGAGCGAGTTTTATAGAGTATGTCAATGAAGTTTTTAAAATGTCATTTGTCTATAAATTCATACTTTGTTATTATCAATGCTATGATTGTATTTATTTACCTCCTCTCCAGGAGGTTAGGTACAAGGCCAGTTTTATCTTACTCCCATAAGATGTGACCCAAGGTCGGGTCAGGGAAAGTGGGGCTTGAAAAGCCAGCGCCCTAGAAAGTAAGCACTCTGGCCATTAAAAATTGCCTGCGTAGCCCCGTCGACATTCTCCGGTAGGGGCGCCTCAGGCAGTAAGCAATAAATTTACTCCTCCCCAAAGAGGGGAGACAAAGCCTTGAAGGGTGTACATCCTAGAACTGCACAGGACAAACACACAGACCAGCGTAAATCAAGCCACGAAGGCCAAGACAATACCGGTCCATGGGGTGCAGTATCCATCGGAACAGATACTACACTTTGATCCCAGCCAAAAAGTATCATCGGGTATGATTTTATGTCTATCAGAAAACAGCTACTATAAAACCAATTTTGCTTCATACGAGAACTTGTTTTGGGCGGTAAATATCTGAATAGATATATATATATACATAAATATATATATATATATATATTTATATATATATATATATATATATATATATATATATATATATATATTTATATATATATACATATATATATATATATTTATATATATATATATATATATATAGTTACAGAAGTGAGGCTACCAGCATTTGTAAAAAACTTTTTTCAACAACTGTTTGTTATTTTATTATTTTATCATTTTATTATTTTGTGATTTTATAACGCGTTTCAAGCCTCATGCGGCTATCTTCAGATATATTCTCTATTTGAAAAAATGTTTGTACTTTTAAGTTTTATGTTTCTGCACATGTGCGGGCGTATGTGTGTGTCTGCGTGTGTGCGCGTGTGCGTGTGTAATTGCTTTTATAAGTGTTGCTTCTCTAGGTCAAAGTTAGGTTCATATATATATATATATATATATATATATATATATATATATATATATATATATATATATATATATATAATAAAGTAAAGTAACACAGAATCACATAATCACCGGTAAAATGATTTTGTTTCGACCCTACGGTCTTAATCAAAAAATGTTTTTATTTTTAACAGTTTGATGTTTCTGTGCATGTGCGTGCGTGTGTGTATGTGTTTTCATAGGTTTTGCTTCTCTGGGTCAAAGTTATGTTCATATATATATATATATATATATATATATATATGTGTGTGTGTGTGGGTGTGTGCGTGTGTGTGTATATATGTGTATCGGCACGTCTGTGTGTCTATTGTGATGATATTTCTTTATAGAAATTGTCAGGTATTATTTTCTGAATTTCATTATTTTTTCATCTTAGCAATTTCAATATTTTCTTCATCATCTGAAGCTCTTATCAAATCGAAAGACGCAACTCCATGTCGTTTTAATGGAGACTAAAGCATAAAAGAAAGTGTATTTATTTTTTGTGAGAACAGAAAACAAAGGAAATAAAAACGCATCGTAATGATTTTTCACAGCCGGTTTGGAAGAAAAGACGACGTTTGTGATTAATTCACCCTGAAGTCGTTTCTTTTATTTTGTTCCCAATCTCTCACATCGATTATTCTGGAAATAGATTTTAGCACGACGCCTTTGATTGTACCGTGTATTTCGCCAGCGGCAGACTTCCGGAATTGAAATTCTCTCCCTACAAAGTCACCTGGTGCGCATGTGTGAATCGTAAAGGGGAAGAAAGAAATTGCGGTGATATTAAAAGCAGAAGGATAATCAAATTGACCGGAAGTCTCCATCAAACTTCCGCTTCAACGATCGAATGGTAAGTAGCATCGATGCAGGTCCGCGCTTTTGTGTAATCAACACGCATATATACATAGACCCATTGATAAGAAGGGTATCATACATTTAATAAAAACTTCCCTGTTCAATACGAGATACAGTTTAACATTTAAAATTACTTCAGTTTCTGAATATTAAAACGTCATAGTTTGAAGGTGATATTATTAATTAAAAAAAAATATTGAAACTTCTGGTGTAAAACCCGTTCTGATACTAATATATCTTCGATTAATAAAGAAGAACCTCTTCTAGACTGAATATTTGTTTTTTATTTGGGTCACAATCTAGAGTGCCCATTTTTGGGGATCTGGATTTACAAACCATACATCTGCTAATTCTGTCCTCGTCGGGAGGCAAGTTCAGATATCTAGTTATGATACTAATTTCTATTTCCAGTAACTTGTTTTCCTGCTTACTTTTTCACCTCTGTATAGTCTCGGTCTTTTTACTTTTACGTCAGGGGGGATTGTCTCTGTCCATTATAGTAACATTTGTGGTAAGTGGATTTTAAAATTATCTTTTCGATCCAATATCCAACTCTGACACGATGAAGAGTTTACCCGGACGCTATTATTAAATTAAGTTACATTAGTTATGTAATAAATAATTAAACGAAACAATTTTGGGTGTAAAGTTTTGAAAAAAACCTTCTTAAAAACTATTTCATTCAATAGGTCATATTTTTTGTGTTTGGGTGACAACTAGAAAATGCTCTGTGTTTAGTATAAAAAACGAAAGTCGGAATAATGATGTACACATCGTAATTTTGAAAAGTTGTATTTATTGTGTCAAAGATGATAGCTAAAACCAAGATACTCAAATTGAATTAAGTCATATTATATATTGCTTACGTTCAATTGCCAACTGTAGAAAATTATTTGTTTAGATCAAGCAACATTTATCAAGAAATCATTTTCAGATGAAATTGTTTATTTAAATAACAGTTTAAATGAAAAGCGTGTGTTGGCCAATTAAAATGGTGAGGAGAATGTACCTGTTACACTTGACTTATAGACTTGGACATTAAACAATAATATCTAAAGGATACATTTTACTCATTAATTAAGGAGTCAAAATATTCAGCCGACAAAATCTGATCACTCTCCATATCTGTATATCTGTATAAATACACTAACCTGTGAACAAATAAGAACACATACTATTCTTGAAATAAGTACAAGTTTACATATTGTAGCTTGGCTTCAGCTCCTACATTTTTTGGGTGAAACAAAGGCTCTCATTATCTTACCAATAATAGCTAGAGCAGAAAATGCGACCTGGTGTGTTATTGGTAAGCGAACTCAACAATGATATTTGAATTGCGCAGCAGATGACATTCGTCAACACCTAACATTTACTGGATACCTTAAACACACCGTCGGCGTAAACAATTGAAAAATCAACTAAGTGTACGGTATGCTGGTCTTGTAGCATTTAACCAAGATTTGGTGCCGTTACAAGGATACGACCCTGAGTGGATTTCAGGAAAAAATACGAGCATAAAATAGTGTTGCCAAAAAGATTCTACAAACGTATAACGTACCGTCTGCTGATAGCCGGGTGGTTGTCAGTTTTGTTGGCTTCAAGGTAAAACATTTCTTCTACGTCTGTTTCACCCCCAAATTATGTTCTCTGCTCCCGCAATTCAAACTGCAATTTTTCTCACAGCTGCAAAATATGTTTGTCATTGACCTTCAGTCTGATCACTTGTATCGCCCTTAGATCGCCTAAAACTTGCTCATTGCCGAGTATTTTTTCGATTTTCCTTGAATCACCTTAGAATTACAAACTAGAGGGAAAGTAACACTCAATTTTAACTAGTCGACACTCCAGGATATCCGACATGGCAAAGGCAGTTTTTAGGTCTTTTTTAAAATTCTAATAAGCAAGTAACATTTTTCTAATTCATTGAAATATCTAATTTAAATTGTCAATTAAAGTAATTATGTGGTAGGATATTTCGTTTTCAACATAGGGTAAATTTTTAAGCATTGTGGGAATTACCAAAAAAGACTTCATGAAATATCCTTAGATTTTACTGCTGAACTTGAACTTTAAGAGGCTTTCTCGGCCTTTTGGCCAGGAACAAAGTGTAGTATCTGTTCCGATGGATACTACATCCCATAAACTGGTACTGTCTTGGCCTTCAGGGCTTGATTTACGCCGGTCTATGGGTCTGTCCTGGGCAGTTCTAGGAGGTTCACTCTCACAGGCTTTGCCTCCCCTATTTAGGGGAGGAGTAAGTTTATAGCTTACTGCCTGAGGCGCCCCTACCGGGGAATGCTGACGGGACTGCCCAGGCATTTTTTGTAGATCAGAGTGCTCACCTTCTCGGGCGCTGGCTTTTCAAATCCCACTTTCCCGATTTTGTGTCACATGTTACCTTGTGGGAGGGAGATAAATAAATTGAACTTCAAGAGGCATACAATCATACACGTTTGCCTCATACATAATCAGATCTCTGCTGGGGTATGAGGTTAACAGTAATCGACACTTGAGGTGC
>OY744542.1:62220519-62238019 GCA_963556195.1 Sepiola atlantica
AATTCAATCGACGCAATATTTTCTTTGACTGTACGCCAAATGTTTCCCGTGGACATTTGCCAAGTTGCATGTTACCCCTGCGACCGGGAAATTGTTTCCTTCATTGGAAGAGAGGGATGCAGCGTTTTACTGAATGGCAACGATTCAGATGATTGGGAATCGGCGATGGTTTTTTCTCCTTAATATTATTTTTAACCATCTGCTGTCACATCCAAAGAGTTGTTATCTGAAAGGGGTGGTTTCACGGTGATGAGTTTATGGTATCGCTTAACTATACACCTCTTAATGCGCAAGCATCATTTCATGGGACAGTAACGGGATATAGTAATTACTGCAATGGTCAGGTGTTGAAGTCCAATGATATAAGGCAACATGGAGAGAGAGGGAAATTGAACGATTTATAACGGAAAGCGTGTATTGAGGGGGAAGGAGGGTGATAACATATTTAATATATAACTGGAAGGAGGGGGTGATTGTACGATTTATAACGAAGTCATATAGCAACTTAGCATAATTATTATTCTACCGTGAATGCGACCGCCGTGATTTTACCGCCAGAGGTGTTTCCGGCAGTAGATGATTCGGTGGGCTAAGTGTGTACACTGGATGTTATTTTATTGGTACTGGAAACCGTGTTAGGGTGTCATTCTATCGTGACTAGTAACTCTATGTTATTTTACTACTAGAAGTATCCCCGTCACAGGAACAGATCATTCCTTAACTAATTTTATGTTTCATGACCAAGATTAAAATCAAAATATAATTCTACTAAACTTTTTTTCTAGAATCCTTATTCCAATTTTGATCAAAAACTAATACATGATTTTAATTCTAAACAATTCTAAAAAGTACGCCTTAAGCTTAATGGGTCTTAAGACGAATTTTTTGTCAATGGAAATCACTCCAGACAAGACATGAAGCCACTTTTTGTAAGGAGCTAAGAAAATACTGCTCCAAGGTTAAAAACTAGCTAACGATAAGTGTTAAATGAGATAGATTCCGACACAGAAAACAGTAATTATTCCCCCTTTGTCAGAAACATCGATCATGGAATGTGCGGACTAAAGAACAAAATAAGGTAAGCGAGAGTTACGAGGCTGGGGAAAGTAAAGCGAAAGTTCACTTTTGCTTAATTGGGATATAATGACTATGTATCAAATTTAATTCAAATCTGAAATATTGTTTCTGATTTTTTTAGATGAGGATTGATACTTTGTATAATTTGGATTATTCTGACTACTGTCTTCATCTTGCGCAAGGACCCGTGGCGTAACGGATAAAGTACTAATAAAATTCACTTTTAGGTGCAGTATTCTGATGGTTGAAGGTTCAATCCTCAGTGCGGGCCATACTAGGAATTGAAAATTACTTTTACCCGGTCATGGCTGATGAAACGCGAGCATGCTACCCCCGTTGATTAAATAAAGAGTTCCGTTCGAAATCCCATGCAGATTCTCAACAGAAAGATTCCCGAGTTCGACAAGATACACCTGTCGGAGGTTACATCAGCCGAAACGTTGTGAAAATAACACTCAAGATGAGAACAGTAGTCGGAATGATCTGAAATATTGTTTTTTCAAATGGAAGGTTTAGGTCATATAATGGCATCAAAAATAATTTAAAATATTATAAAGAAACTAAAATTTAGGGAATATTACTTAATTAATATCTAATACGTTTATTTTTGTTTTAAATTAACAAAATTCCGAGGTATCTGGATTTTCACAAAGGGCTTCCACACCTGCACACTTTACATGGTACTAAATTAGACTATATAAAACTCACATAACTTACTCTTGCTCCTAGCAACTGCGCTACAAATTTAATAACGATTTTATTATTAGTTTAAAAGTTAATTCAATAGATAGAAATATATAAACATATACACATGGCCTTTTGGCATAGATCAAAGTGTAGTATCTGTTCCGATGGATACTACACCCCATACTGGTGTTGTCTTGGCCTTCGGGTCTTGATTTACGCCGGTCAATGGGTCTGTCCTGTGCAGTTCTGGGAGGTCCACTTTCCCAGGCTTTGCCTCCCCTCTTTGGGGAAGAGTAAATTTATTGCTTACTGCCTGAGGCGCCCCTACCGGGGAATGCCGACGAGGCTGCCCAGGCAATTTTAAAACCCCACTTTCTCGACCCGACCTTGGGTCACATCTTACTTGTGGGAGTAAGATAAAAACTGCCCTTGTGCCTAACTCCTGGAGAGGAGTAAATCAATACACATACCAAACTTTATATGAATAGAGATATTGCCGTCAATTGAAACTTAGTCAGAATTTTATTTACCGTAACTGACACCCTAGACTAAATGTTATATTACCGTGACTGGAATCCTAGGCAGATTTAACGATTTGGATACTTTTTCTTTATATACGAGGCCTGTCTAAAAGGTATCCGACCTTAGGCCAGAAAAAATATTTCAAATACGTGACGGAATTAGGAATGGTGTTCATCTCCGCCGTCGCGTTCCGCATTATCTATTTTTTCGCACCCTCTCAACAACAGCTGCACTCCGAGCAATTTGGGAGGGGGGGGTGCTGCCAGTACGCTGGTCACTCTCTGCTGATGTGCGGCCATTTTTGAATCGATTTAACCACATCGCATCTTCTCCAAACACCTGCTAAATCTAACGCGACGGTGGGGATGAACATGATTCCAAAAGAAGACTTCCAGAGGTGTTTCCGGCAGTGGATGGATCGGTGGGCTAAGTGTGTGCAATCACAAGGGGCCTACTTTGAAGGGGATTAGGGTCACAACCCCGTCACGTATTTCAAATATTTTTCTGGCCTAATGTCGGATACCTTTTAGACAGGCCTTGTATGCACACAATAATTAGTCGTGAAATTTTCAGCGACCTTCACGAATGACTATGTTGCGGACTATAGAATCGCTAAAGAGAATTCGAATCCAAACAGATCTTTAGTGTTCACTTTCGTATTAATATGAACTATAATAGATGAGCCGATAATTTCCCTCAATAGTAGATCGTGCTCAATGAATCGTTTTAAATAAGCATTTAATGGCCTACAAATGTGGTTGGTATTTTGTAAAAAGACAAGCGAATAGCAATTGAACTAGATCTAAAATTCTTTCTTAATATTTGTGTCTTTTTACTAAAACGATTCGTTCCATAAAACCACTTAACTTACATTTCGTGGTTGCATTTGAATGCATATTTTCAGTCAAATCCTGGGGACAATTCATAAAAGAGAAATAGAGATAGATAGATAGGTAGATAGATAGATAGATAGATAGATAGATAGACAGATAGATAGAAATATATATATATATAGAGAGAGAGAGAGAGAGAGAGAGAAAGAGAGAGAGAGAGAAAGAGAGAGAGGGGGAGAGAGAGAGGGGGAGAGAGGGAGAGAGAAGGAAGATATATATATATATATATATATATATATATATATAGAGAGAGAGAGAGAGAGGGGGGGAGAGAGAGGGAGAGAGGGAGAAAGAGAGAGAGAGAGAAAGAGAGAGAGAGAGAGAGGGGGAGAGAGGGTGAGAGAGAGAGAGAAAGAGAGAGAGAGGGTGAGAGAGAGAGAGAGGGAGAGAGAAGGGAGAGATATCTCAGCTCTGTTAAAGAGAGTTTAAATCAGCCACCACAAAATTTTATCGCGAAATAAAAAAAAAATGGCCGATATTCTTAAAGTTGCGTTAATTCAATCAGCGCGTTTAGTGTGTCTAACTGAAACCTGATAGACAAACGAATCGTCTACTTCAAACTTAAAGGTGACAGAACGACGGAAATTCTTTGAAAGATAACCATGACAGACTACCGAACATTTTATTCCAAACTCATGCGTGACCGACCAACGAAAATTCTACTTCAAATTTAAGAGTGATACACCGACGAATATACGGCACCATCACGTTGAAACAATGGTTCTCGTCCGATCACCGAAGTTTAACAATGTTGAGCCTTGTCAGTACCGGATGAGTGACAAGTTGGGATGACTATGTGCTAGTATGTCATCTCCCTTGACCGGGAGAACTACCAAACTATAGAACACGATACCTAGCTACTGCTTCCTATCTAACTACAAAATCATCGTTTTTAAGTCAAATGTTAACAGTTTCTTATTGACTCGTCCTCTAAAATAAAAATCTGCCCAGTTAAAACTGTCTGCAATTAAAGCGTTTGCTTAACCGTCTGCCTAACAATCTCATTAACCATTATCCTTGAGTGGCCTTTGGACCTTGATAAGCGGTGCCTTATTATTACAAAAGCAATACATGCGACCGGGGACCGCATGTTGATTTGATATTTCCAAGAATCTTAATCCTTTGATTCCGAATGTATTAGATAATAAGACCGACTAAAATGCCATTTCAGACGTTAGTATAACAGCCCGACTGACGGAGCCTCTTAAAGAGATGCTTGTGCGCATATAAATCCGAAAAAAAAAAAAAAAAAAAAAGTACGAAAAATAAATAAAATATTAGAAAAAAACATGAAAATGGATAAAATAAAACTCCAAAGAACTTAATGGAAAGCACTTTATTCGTTATCCCTTTTACGGACCATTCATGTGTAGCCTGGTTGTTTATTCTCCTGAGATTGTTGGCGTCATTACCGATCTCTTTCCCGAATAACGAGGCTCTGAAGAACAAAATTCCAACGGCCTCAAGGCGATAGGGAAAAAGTAGCGGGAAATAAAAAAAAGACAAGATTTATAGCTTATGTCTTTTTGATTGGTTTAAAAATATTTCTATTTAACATTAAGCTTGAAATAAAACAAATTTGTTTATCTTTTTTTTAAATTTAATAATCGTTTCCAATTTAACTCTTTATACAACCAAAGTTTACAAAAAATTGGATTCAGGATGAAATTCAGAAATAATCCCGGCTCTGCCTTGAAGAATTTTTCCTTTCAGTAAACCAATTATTCAGCTATTCTTCATTGAGATTTTCCGTTTTATTATTTGTTTGTTTATGGTAATTTTTAACGGTTTTTTCTTCACTTTTCCTTGTTTTCTTCTTGCTTTTTATTCATCTGATATACCATTTCTACATTCCTTTAACATTTTTTTATTTCATTTCTTTTACATTTTTTACATCTCTTTCTCTTTCTTTCTTTCATTTCCTTTCCATCTAATTTTCATTCCTTTCTTCATCGCTTTTACATTCCTTCTTTTATTTCCTTTACATTTTTTACATTTCCATGTCTTTCTTTCTTTCTTTCCTTCTTTCATTTCCTTTTCATATAATTTTCATTCCTTTCTTCATCCCTTTTACATTCTTTCTCTTATTTCCTTTACATGTTTTACATTCCTCTGTCTTTCTATCTTTCATTTCCTTTCTATATAATTTTTATTCCTTTCTTCATCGCTTTTACATTCCTTCTTTTATTTCCTTTACATTTTTCACATTCCCCTTTCTTTCTTTCTTTCTTTCATTTCATTTCCTTTCCATCTAATTTTCATTTCTTTTCTTTATCTGTTTTACATCCCTTCTTTTATTTCCTTTACATTTTTCACATTCATCTGTTTTTCTTTCTTTCATTTCCTTTCCATCTAATTTTCATTTCTTTTCTTTATCTGTTTTACACCCCTTCTTTTATTTCCTTTACATTTTTTACATTTCTCTGTCTTTCTTTCTTTCTTTCTTTCATTTCATTTCCATCCAATTTTCATTCCTTTCTTCATCCCTTTTTCATCCTTTCTTTTATTTTATTTTCCATTTGTAACATTCCTCCACCTTTCGTTCTTTCATATTTTCCATCCAATTTTCATTCCTTTCTTTTATTTCTTTTACAAATAAATTATATAAATATGCATATTGCGTTTAATTATATAGACTTACATTGTGTGACTATTACAGTCGTCGATCCTTCTTTCTGAGAGGCTTCCCAATGTAAAACGTTTGTTGTACGAAATTTCATTATTTGCTGAGATTACAGGTAGCAATCTCCCTAAAGATCGAATAACGATAAGACGTGTATTAAACATGTAACGTAAACAGCATTTTGATTGAAGATTACGTGACATTAGTTACACATAAACGTGTTCACCTAACTGAACCATTCGCATGATATATCTTCCCCGCTGACGTGCTGAAGTTTGTTCGACAATCGGCAAGAATGATTGCATAAACAGTGTTAGGTGCAACGCTAATCTAAAACATGAGATTTAAAACTGATAAAATTTATAAAATAGATAAATAAAAATGTGCGTTGTCACGCTTTCACATTGTCACGACGTTTTGGTCTGTAAAAAATGTTTTTGAAATATGTAGATTTTTCACATTTTCATAGACTTAATTAAAACCACTCATAATACTACGCCATGAAGCATGTTTCATTGATTTAAAGGTTGGCGATATGATACAAGGGAGAATATTTAACAAATAGAATATGTGTGTTTTAATGGTTACATTTTTTCATTCAATTGATATCTTCTTATATTTATATATATATATATATATATATATATATATATATATATATATATTATATATATATATATATATAATAGTAACTCTGTCTTATATATATAAAATAGTAACTCTGTCTGTGTGTGTGTCTGCCTGATCTTTGTGTCTTATGTTCACCCAAACCGCTTGACAGAATTGCTTAAAAATGGGCATGTGGACTACTGACCTCTTAGTGAAGGTCATAGGCTATTTAAGAAATATATCTTTGTGTCTTATGTTCAGCCAAACCGCTTGACAGAATAGCTTAAAAATGGGCATGTGGACTACTGACCTCTTAGTGAAGGTCATAGGCTATTTAAGAAATATATCTTTGTGTCTTATGTTCAGCCAAACCGCTTGACAGAATTGCTTAAAAATGGGCATGTGGACTATTGACCTCTTAGTGAAGGTCATAGGCTATTTAAAAAATATATCTTTGTGTCTACTGTTCAGCCTAACCGCTTGACAGAATTGCTTAAAAATGGGCATGTGGACTACTGACCTTTTAGTGAAGGTCATAGGCTATTTAAGAAATATATCTTTGTGTCTTATGTTCAGCCAAACCGCTTGACAGAATTGCTTAAAAATAGGGCATGTGGACTACTGGCCTCTTAGTGAAGGTCATAGGCTATTTAAGAAATATATCTTTGTGTCTTATGTTCAGCCAAACCGCTTGACAGAATTGCTTTAAAATGGGCATGTGGACTACTGACCTCTTAGTGAAGGTCATAGGCTATTTAAGAAATATATCTTTGTGTCTTATGTTCAGCCAAACCGCTTGACGGAATTGCTTTAAAATGGGCATGTGGACTACTGACCTCTTAGTGAAAGTCATAGGCTATTTAAGAAATATATCTTTGTGTCTTATGTTCAGCCAAACCGCTTGACAGAATTGCTTAAAAATGGGCATGTGGACTACTGACCTCTTAGTGAAGGTCATAGGCTATTTAAGAAATATATCATTGTGTCTTATGTTCAGCCAAACCGCTTGACAGAATTGCTTAAAAATGGGCATGTGGACTACTGACCTCTTAGTGAAGGTCATAGGCTATTTAAGAAATATATCTTTGTGTCTTATGTTCACCCAAACCGCTTGACAGAATTGCTTTAAAATGGGCATGTGGACTACTGACCTTTTAGTGAAGGTCATAGGCTATTTAAGAAATATATCTTTGTGTCTTATGTTCACCCAAACCGCTTGACAGAATTGCTTTAAAATGGGCATGTGGACTACTGACCTTTTAGTGAAGGTCATAGGCTATTTAAGAAATATATCTTTGTGTCTTATGTTCACCCAAACCGCTTGACAGAATTGCTTTAAAATGGGCATGTGGACTACTGACCTTTTAGTGAAGGTCATAGGCTATTTAAGAAATATATCTTTGTGTCTTATGTTCAGCCAAACCGCTTGACAGAATTGCTTTAAAATGGGCATGTGGACTACTGACCTTTTAGTGAAGGTCATAGGCTATTTAAGAAATATATCTTTGTGTCTTATGTTCAGCCAAACCGCTTGACAGAATTGCTTTAAAATGGGCATGTGGACTACTGACCTTTTAGTGAAGGTCATAGGCTATTTAAGAAATATATCTTTGTGTCTTATGTTCAGCCAAACCGCTTGACGGAATTGCTTTAAAATGGGCATGTGGACTACTGACCTCTTAGTGAAAGTCATAGGCTATTTAAGAAATATATCTTTGTGTCTTATGTTCAGCCAAACCGCTTGACAGAATTGCTTAAAAATGGGCATGTGGACTACTGACCTCTTAGTGAAGGTCATAGGCTATTTAAGAAATATATCATTGTGTCTTATGTTCAGCCAAACCGCTTGACAGAATTGCTTAAAAATGGGCATGTGGACTACTGACCTCTTAGTGAAGGTCATAGGCTATTTAAGAAATATATCACTTCAATGCTTGGGGGTCCGCGCCCCCCCCCCCACTGAAAAGTGGTTTCCCTTTGATTCAAATGAAATTTTAACCAATACGCAAATTTGTATACTATTAAAATGGTCCTCGGAGGCACAACCCCTGCACTGCAAAGTGTTTCCCTTTGTATTCAAATTAAATATATATATATATATATATATATATATATATATATATATATATATATATATATATATATATATAGAACACCTCTCTGTCTGTGCATGTCTGCCCCTAAAAACGAAGACACACTAGGAAGTGTACTTTGAATATAATTGTATTCACATGCACAATTTTCATGTGAACACAATGGAAGTGTTTTTGCTTCTCGTGCTGTCTCTTAAATGAACTAACGACAATTTTCAAACATGTTACACAATGAAATCATCTATTCATTGGCGTTAGTTTAAGAGTATTACCATATATCTGAATAGCTCGGTGAGTAAGATATCTAGCTGTCAGCATCAAGGTTGCTGTTTAAGTAAACTCTCCCTACAATGATGTTGCATATGATGCTATCCGACACTCTAACTTGGGCAACACCGGATAGCTCGTCTAGTATATATATATATATATATATATATATATATATATATATATATATATATATATACGATAATTTTATTTACACAGACATGTACAAAATCTGCGACACTGGCATGTCGATGTTATCGATCAACAGTTACTATAAACTGAGATCTCATCAGGCAGAGTTAGAATCCGATCTTAACCTCAGATCATATTTGGAGAGAATGAAGTGGAGGGATAGAGAAAGAGAAGAAGAAGGAAAGAAATTTAACATTTCAAAAATTAAGGCCGTTAAAATATATATATATATATATATATATATATATATATATATATATATATATATATATATAGTAAGTTATGAAAATATATTCATGCCAATTAAGCTACAGAAGAGACTTTCGCGTTTCATCCCCGTAAGGAAATTTCAGGCTAAAATGCCATTTTAGCCTGATGATACTTTATGGAAATGAAACGCGGAATCCTCTGTGTAGCTTAATTGCCACGAATATATTACATGTACAAAATCTGCGACACTGGCATGTTGATGTTATCGATCAACAGTTACTATAAACTGAGATCTCATCAGGCAGATTTAGAATCCGATCATATTTGGAGAGAATGAAGTGGAGGGATAGTGAAAGAGAAGAAGAAGGAAAGAAATTTAACATTTCAAAAATTAAGGCCGTTAAATATATATATATATGTATATATATATATATATATATATATATATATATATATATATATATATATATATGGAAGATAAAAATAAGTGTTTATGAAGCATTCGTGATTACTAGTCTGCTTCATGGGTCAGAAATTGTGACAGCATATAGGAGGAAACTCAAGCTATTAGAAGAACTTGATCAAAGTATCAGGTATATTCTAAAACAACATCAACCACAATACTTAGATAATTACGTTTAAGTTCGAACAAAGGTGATAAAATAATATCGAGGGGACTGCGTTCGCGCTGGACGTCTATAGAATCGAACATTTTTAAGCGCGGCAGCAATGTATAACACATAAAGTTTTGAATGTCCACGTGTCTCGCTAGTAAAAGTAATAATGTGTTAGTCGCATAGATGTGAGAGTGAAACACTTCTTTCGTGTGAGTCAGATGATTTTGGTGTTTGCATTAGTTTCCTCGATGTTTTCTAGTTAGAAATCTTTCTTGAAAGACATCGGTTACTTACGGGAGGGACCACGAGAAGGTTGCCAACATCCCTAAGTGAAAGTGGTACTGTGGAACCGACTGGATTCGAACTTGGAACACTGAGGTCTTTAGTCCGTGTCGTTATCCACTTAACCACCGTCACCTCCCAATCAAACGCTGATAACAATTTTCTAAGAGTTACAAAACTTTCTTGAACTTTAACACTTCTATTAAATGTTTCACTTTTGATTGATTGATTGATTGATTAATTAATTCATTCATTCATTGTTTAATAAAATCAATCAGTCGTGTTTAAAAACAGAATAAATGAAACAAAACTGCCACGTTAGTAAATTTATCGAGCATTTTTTTATGCTTTCAATTATTGATTCTAAAAACATCGATGCCACATTATTTAAAAGCTTGTAATTTTAAAGAAGTAAATCGATCTGAATGTAGTTCCTCTATCGATCTATTTACTGCCTTTATTTTTAGTGTAAACAGATTTTGCCGACCCAGTTGTAACGTAGGGCAAAGGCGACTCACATATTTTACGCATTCTCCCCAAAACGACGAAAGTAGAAGAAAGCGAAAATACAATGAATACCGCTAGGTGGCGTTAATGCGAACTATTTTATTTCAGCAGAGAAATCAATCAATACCTTATCGATGAGAGGTGGAAAAATTTTAAGTCAATCGCGATGTGAACCAATTCGCTTTCTTGCATAGATAATTTATTGATTTTTAGAATTAGAGAAATAGAACACATTTTTAGATTCGTCTTCTCATTTACATTCGAGGCTTCGTCCGTCAATGTGTCGGTCTGTTTATATCAATTTCGTCGAAAACCGCGCAGATTGGATGGACTTATCTTATTTCGATGCGTCGAAGAGTATCTTCAAAAGGCTCTGTCTGTCAGTTCCTCGATTAAGCTGAAGTCTAAGAAAGCATTTTCTTTTGATCGTAAAATTGTAGCCTTTCACTAATTTACCTACAAATAAAAATGAAATTCTACTCTTTTAAGGCGATCAAATATTTACAAGCTGAAAAAGTCTTACATTTATCCCCTGGCAGGTATCACAAGTCAAAACCAAATAGAATACGTGACTTTCAAAAACATAGCTCATGTCTCCCATGTTCAACTACAGAAATCCTACGTGATAGTCATTTCAAAATCTTATTCAGGGGTGAATTCTCGCTCGAATTAAAGTTGGACACCGCACCACAACACAAAACAAAAAAGAGAAATTCGAACTAAGGACCTTTCTGCCAACGGCGGGGGTACGCTCTTGCCACGGATTGGCTGTTGGCTTTCTTATTTATCATTTAGTTAAGACATCTCTATTCGTGGTGTTCGCCTAAAAAACTTCCAAACCACTGCCTACTCCTCTTTGAACCATGTGACATCACGTCCGCTTCTCGCTACTACGACGAGATCACATTTGATTCCATACTCGTTGCCCCCAAAAGCTAACATCCTGTGTACGTGTGAATGTCACCCTAGAAAATCCAAATTATCATCTATACACTAGCTACGTACCAATTATTATTTAACGAAAGCAGGTAGTAAAATGAAATTAAAAAACAAGAAAAAACTATTTTAGATTTTACTATACGGATTATTTTCGCATATAAATGTAAATTAAGATTGATCACCCACTTCCTGATCACCAGATTGATATGATCACACACTTCCGGACCAGCTAGCGCTTTGAAGTACCGGTCTAAAAAAACTGATTCTGAATTGGGTTATCATTATCGTCTGTAGCCCGGAAGTAGGTGATCATTTTACGTTCAATTTATATGTGAAAATAATCCCAACTATAAAATCAAAATTATTGTTTTTTTTTAATCCATTTTACTATCGACTTATTCTAAACTGTAGAATCTATTTTTTTTATTTTATTTTTGGTCTGTCGCGCTTTATTTTATTTTGAAATAGCGTTTATTTTGATCTGTCACAGATAAATTTGAAATAACTGTTTCATCTCTAAACGCGTAAGTTAAATGGACGCATGTTATTTTAGATGCGTCCAAAAAGAGCTAAAAGAAGCTGAGCCCATCGATAGGCCAGTCACGCTTAAGAATAAATAAGAATTATTTTTTATTGCCGTCACACTTTAGTTTGAAAAAAAGTTTTCTTTAGTCTGTCATGTATGAGTTTGAAATGATGTTTATTTAGGCCTGCCACGCATAGGTTTTAAATAACATTTTATTTGATCTGTCACACATGTTTTTTAATAACGTTTTAGTTTGCCTGTCACGCATAAATCTTAAATCACGTTTTCCTTGGTCTGTTGGCTGCAAGTTTGAGATGACGATATTTTATCTGTTATGCATGTGTTTGACGTAATATTTTTTGGTATGTCACGTATATTAGTAAATAACGTTTTCTTTAAACTGTCACGCATAAATTTAACTACAACATAAGTTTTAAATAACGTTTCATTATATCTGTCACGAATAAGTGTTAAATAACGTTTTATTTAGTCTGTAACGAATAAGTGTTAAATAACGTTTCAGTTGGTCTGTCACAAATAAGTGTTAAATAACGTTTTTAAGTATGTCACGAATAAGTGTTAAATAACGTTTTATTTACTCTGTCACGAATAAGTGTTAAATAACGTTTCATTTAGTCTGTCACAAATAAGTGTTAAATAACATGTTATTTAGTCTGTCACGAATAAGTTTTAAATAACGTTTCATTTAGTCTGTCACGAATAAGTGTTAAATAACGTTTTATTTAGTCTGTCACGAATAAGTGTTAAATAACGTTTCATTTAGTCTGTCACGAATAAGTGTTAAATAACGTTTTCTTAGTATGTTACGAATAAGTGTTAACTAAGGTTTTTTAGTATGTCACGAATAAGTGTTAAATAACGTTCTATTTAGTCTGTCACGAATATGTGTTAAATAACATTTTATTTAGTCTGTCACAAATAAGTGTTAAATAACGTTTCATTTAGTCTGTCACGAATATGTGTTAAATAACGTTTCATTTAGTCTGTCACGAATATGTGTTAAATAACGTTTTTTTAGTCTGTCACGAATAAGTGTTAAATAACGTTTTTTAGTTTGTCACGAATAAGTGTTAAATAACGTTTCATTTAGTCTGTCACGAATAAGTGTTAAAAAAGTTTCATTTAGTCTGTCACGAATAAGTGTTAAATAACGTTTCATTTAGTCTGTCACGAATAAGTGTTAAATAACGTTTTTTAGTCTGTCACGAATAAGTGTGAAATAACGTTTTTTAGTCTGTCACGAATAAGTGTTAAATAACGTTGTATATAGTCTGCACAAATAAATGTTAAATAACGTTTTATTAGTCTGTCACGAATAAGTGTTAAATAACGTTTTTTAGTTTGTCACGAATAAGTGTTAAATAACGTTTTATTTAGTCTGCACAAATAAGTGTTAAATAATGTTTTATTTAGTCTGTCACGAATAAGTGTTGAATAACGTTTCATTTAGTCTGTCACGAATAAGTGTTAAATAACGTTTTTTTAGTCTGTCACAAATAAGTGTGAAATAAAGTTTTTTAGTCTGTCACAAAGAAGTGTGAAATAACGTTTTTTAGTCTGTCACGAATAAGTGTGAAATAACGGTGTTTAGTCTGTCACGAATAAGTGTTGAATAACGTTTTTTAGTCTGTCACGAATAAGTGTGAAATAACGTTTTTTAGTCTGTCACGAAGAAGTGTTAAATAACGTTTTATTTAGTCTGCACAAATAAATGTTAAATAACGTTTCATTTAGTCTGTCACGAATAAGTGTTAAATAACGTTTTTTTAGTCTGCCACAGATAAGTTATAAATGAAGTTTTACTAGTCTATCGCACAAAAGTTCAAAATTAGGTTTTCATTGGTTTGTCACGCTTAAGTTTTTAACAACGTTTTATTTCGTCTGTCCTTCATGTATTTCAAATAAAGTTTATTTAGTCTGTCACGCATTTGAAATAACGTTTTCTTTGTTCTTCCATGCATATGTTTAACATATCTCCTACTTCAGACTTTAACAATTACGTTTTAAATCACGTTTTCCTGTGTCTATCACGCATTTGGTGTAACATTTTCTTTGGTCTGTTCTGGTGCTACCAGATCAATCTGTCTGAAGATCATGGCTTCCTGACTTAAAATGCACCAAACATTGATGGTATTGTTTTTTTTCATTTCCCTTTGCACGACTCAATCATGTTCTCCAAAGCTAAAAACAAAAACAATATTTTTTCTCTACAAAAAACTAAACCAAATGCCATGAATAAACATTTCAAGATAGAAAGAATTTGAAGCATACAAACTTTTACCAAAATGATCTGAATCGGCATTAAATAAGCAGAAAAGGGTTGATATACCGTCAAACAAAATGCACCAAATATTGATGTTTTATTTTCTCATGGCAAAACTCAATTACGTTCTGTAAAGTCAAAGACAAAAAACAACAATTTCCCCTCCACCGTTTTTTCTTTCCCTCCCTTCCCCAAAACTTTTACCAAAATGTTTTGAATCGGCATTAAGTAACCCGAAAAGAGTTGATATGCCGTAAAACAAAAATACCAAACAAAACCAAACACTATGAATAAACATTTAAAGATAAAAAAACTTGAAGCATAAAAACTTTTACCAAAATGACCGGATTAAGCATAAAATAACCCGAAAGGGGTTGATATGCCGGAAAACAAAACAGCCTAACCTTTGGTCTATTACGACAAAAGTTTTATAAAACGTTTGTAGATGCGTCCATACATCTCTCAGAGGCTTCATCTGTGTATTCGTCCGTTCATCAGTCTGTCACGCATTCAAATCCCAATTAAAATAATATGCAGATTAAATGGCCGCATGAAACGAATTGCAGTTTACATTTCTTTTGCATCTGTTTACACAATTCAACTTAAAAATAAATAATCGATAAATAAATATATCTACCTAATCAATAGAGCAGCATAAATAACAATTTAAAAAAAGTTTTTCTTGAAAATATTTCTAATTAGATACGTAATTATTATTTCGAATCACGTTGGATATCTTCGTGTTATGTTAATTTGATTGGAATATTCAGTATATTTCTGAAAGAATGTTTCTGAATAAAATTACGTTTGCTAATTTTTATGAAATGCTCATCAATTTACTATATTACTACTGATATATATATATATATATATATATATATATATATATATATATATATATATATATATATATATATATGAAAAATACGTCTAATAAAGTTATGGGTGACTAATAAAGCCACTTTCTGCATCTTAATCACTCAGGGAGTGAAACAATCAAAATAATAGTAGTAAGCAAAAACAACAAACTGCAATCACCAATAAAACAATTACATAATATATATATATATATATATATATATATATATATATATATATATATATATATATATATATATATATATATATATATATATATGGGAAAATGAAAAAGGAAAACCAAAAAAATGGATGTTTTTTATGTGTACATCAACGTTTCGTCTTTATTTATAAGACTTCATCAGGATGATAAAATAGAGAAAAAAATGTCATGCAAGCACAGATACATGTAGGGTAGACATATTGGGAAAAATAGAATGAAATAGTGGCCAACTTCTGGGTGGACGCCCGTATTTGTTGGAGAAATAGAAATGAATGTAGAAAAGAATGATTGGGGAAAAAATGGAAGGATGGGGTGAGCCAGGACTACTGTGGCTGGTGGTAAGAGAAATAGGTGGGGGATGAGCAGGGGTAAAGTGGATGGCAGAGAGGGAGGTGAGGAAGAGGGGAGGGGAGGGGGGTGTTTGACCATGATGGCTGCGGTTCAAGATTGAAGGGGAAAAAGTAAGTTGGAATGTTTAGTCTTGGAATTTTTTCGACCATTACATTTTTTAAAATACACTTTTAGTCCAAATTTTTTCGTTCAAAAAACTGTTATGCATGTAAGTCAAGTAATCTTTTATATCACAACATTAGCTTGCTTCTAAGAATTTACGCTAGTATTTATGTTATTTTAAAAATCATCAGTTGTTATCTATGAAACACTGTTTCGACAATTTAAAAACAAAACAATATTTTATCTTATGGCTTCCCAGCGGTATTGATTAGACACCACTTTCCTAAAAAAAAAAAACAAGAACAAAAATGTTCCGGATATCAGATCAAATTTTTTGCTCTAGATTAATTTTTTTCTAACCTATTTAGTAATTAAAAATGTTCTACTAACCTGTGTTATCGTCTGTGTCCAAAACAAATATATTCAAAGATGTTGTCAATTTCCTTACTTAGATCTTATGTAAGTTTTCAGCTTATGACCTGGGGTAAACGTCAGTCCTAGAATCTTGGGACCCTTTTAAGGGTAGCTCAATTCATAACAACTGTGGAATAGTTTATTCTGGAATTGAACCGGTTTGTTCTTTAAACTACTAACTACACATGCGCGTTATCGGCTGCTTTTTACAATTGTCATATTTTCTTCAGCTTTTTTGTTCATTTGTTTTCATAACATAGAGATACTTAAAAAAAATTCGAAAATTCGAAAATGCTAGTGATACATATGGGACATGCATTAATTTATTTGATTTTATCAGAAATACCATTATTCGAAGGATTGAAAACGTATGAAAAGGGTATAACGAAGCATGAGATTCTGGTGTGTTATACAAATGTTTGCTTCAATGAAAGAACTCTGCCTAGATACCCACACTATATCTATTAACCTAACTTTATATATAGATATATAATTAATTACCATACTATTTCATCTATATACAAATAGAGTATGAAGTGAGTTAATATATTGCGTATATATATTCTCAGTATTTTCTACAACAGTGCTCAATACGTGAGTAGAACTTAGTAGTAGTCTGAAAATATATTATGGCAAGTAAGCTAGATAGAAATACTAATGTTTCATTCCCGAAGAAAATCATGGGGCTAATGATTTACTTCGTGAATGACACATCAACGTGTCTATGTATTGGTTTACTCCTTTCCAGGAGTTAGGCACAAGGCCAGTTTTTATCTTACTCCCATAAGTAAGATGTGACCCAAGGTCAGGTCGGGAAAGTGAGGTTTGAAAAGCCAACGTCCGAGAAGGTGAGCACTCTGGCCATTAAAAATTGCCTGGGCAGCCCCGTCGGCATTCCCCGGTAGGGGCGGCTCAGACAGTAAGCAATAAACTTACTCCTCCCCAGAGGGGAGGCGAAGCCTGGGAGGGTGGACCTCTTAGAACTGCACTGGACAGACCCATAGACCGGCATAAATCAAGCCCCGAAGGCCAAGACAATACCAGTCCATGGGGTGCAGTATCCATCGGAACAGATACTACACTTTGATCTTAACCAAAAGGCCAAGGTCTATGTAGCTCACTTGCAATAAAAGTGTTTTCATGAGTGCATATGTGCGTGCGTGCATTGAAAACATGCACCCTCACATTGCCGTAGTAAACACCTGGTGTAAAAGAAGTTTAGAT
>OY744542.1:62240519-62328019 GCA_963556195.1 Sepiola atlantica
GTCCCCAGTCGCATCGATATTCCGGGCAGGGGAAATTACGACGTTTACTCTTACAGTTTTTTTGCAGGGAGTGTTTGCTGTCCTCGCCCACGCAGCGCCTGGTATTCCAAAATTGTCACCCATCTCGAAGTGACAAAGCTCAACGTCGATTAACTTCAGTGATCTAACGAGAAGAGGTGTGTCAAGGTGATAGTGCCGTGCATTCAGCATGTACAATTTTGTATAAAACACTGCTAAAATAGTTACGAAAATTACCTTTTTAAAATGAGTCGAAAAATCGGTCAGAACTTTTCGAACAGGACGTAAGGGGCTACTGAGAAAAAAGGGAGAAGGTTTGTACAGGGTGGGCAAAAATAAGGGTCCTATTTTTAAAAATTCATAACTTTTTTATTTATTGATTTTTTTTTTTTTTTTTAGAATAAGTAAAGGACCCCTTCCGAAGCAAGCATGAGCCGTATTAGCCCTAAGGAACGTACCCTCATTTAGAAAACATTATTTTTGCTTAAAAAACTCAAAACAGTGTAAAAAACAATACTTTAGTTTTTGTAAGTTTTAAGAAGTGTTTTTCGGCTAAAATTTGTTTTGTTTATTTCAAAAAATCTCGGAAGGGTCAGTCTACACACACATAAAGTTTGGTGAGTTTAACTTTTATTTTGTGGAAGTTATTCAAATTCAAGTTATTCAAATTTAAAGATAGGACACTTATTTTGGCCCACCCTGTACATTATTTTTCGTTTTTTAAACCCGTTCACTGCCGCTAACGTCTTAGAAAATAAATTAAAAAGATAAAATGAAAAATCAAAGTTAACGGTCGGTGTCTTTTTTCTATCATTACGTCATCAGAAATAACTTTTTTTTTTCGAATCACGATAGTTCAGTCTATAATTATCATATCGAAATGGAAAACACAAAAAAACATTAGAAAGACGTTCTATTATAAAGCAAATCGTAAATAAGAAAACTAGCGTCTTTTTTTTAACATAGTTCACCCCAAACAAGGCAGGCCGCCGCTGTAGACGTAAGGGGCTACTGAGAAAAAAGGGAGAAAGTTTGGGGAGTCAACCTAAATTGGGAGCTGCGCAGCGAGATGCCTGTTTACATTAGTTTTAAATTTCTGCATGTCAGTAACGTAGGGAAAACAGGGGCCAGGGAGGGAGTTCCAGAGGCCAGGAGCACGAGGAAAGAAGATATTGGAGTAGAAAGCTCTTCGGCATCTGAGGACCTCCACACTGTGTGGATGGGATTTAGCTGATTGTCGAGTTTGTCTAGTGAATTTAGGTCGAGGGGGGCACCAGAGCAGCTAGTTCATCGGAGCACAATCCATTGAAGTATTTGTAAAAAAAGAACGTTTCGAACAAGCTTATATGTTGTGAACATATAGAAACCACTTGAAAGTAGAGGTAGTTCACACACATATAGAGATCGAACTCAAAAAGGTCTTAATGTGTCAGGCTTAAACTCGCCCTGTCTCGAACATAGTGTCTGAAATATACTCTGTTTAATCACGAAGCAACGATAATTTGAGTGAGAAATAAGCGGGGCATGTCGCTTTACGCGTCCGAGTTGTGTAAGAATCAACTGTCAGAATGGGTAAATGCTTTTATGTTTGAGATGTATTAATAAAAAGGCGAATCAACGTCGGATTTTTCGTAGTGGAAAACATGGAGAGTTGTTCACCTCAAACAAGAGCATTATTCATCCTTGGATGAGTAAAGAACTTCCGGTGGATTATTGACAGGGAGATCGGCACCAGAATCCAGGTCACAAAAAACACAGTTATTCAGAAATATACCCATAACAAACTACACGCATATATATATATATATATATATATATATATATATATATATATATATATATATATATATATATATATTTCTCTGAAATTTTTGGTCTGATAAGGTTGACTTTCTGGGAAAAGTGCAACCGAAAAATGTATGCACATATGTAACCAATAATGTTTGTATAAATAAAAATTTATACTTATAAACAGCTCTACTTGTTATTGAGCATTTTTAATAAACACTTGGTTTTCTACGGATTTACATTTACAGAAACTAATACAATACATGTACGATATATATATATATATATATATATATATATATATATATATATATATATATATATACATACATACGTATATTTGGAGAGTTTACCAAGATATATTTTTATTTTTCTTCTCGAGAGGATCCATCACAACGAAAAGAGCTTTTATTTTATTATGTATTTATTTTGTAAAGCTATAGTTCCCTACACTAGTTTCGCTACCTAGAAAGCACCTTGCCAGGTAATTCATCAGGAAAGAGATACCAACCTAAGATATTGACCTCACCAACTGATAATACCTCCCAGAGGATTGGGCCAGTTGAAATCACTTAAAGAAGAAAAAAGGAAAACAAGTTATATATATATATATATATATATATATATATGTATATATATATATATATATATATATATATATATATACATATTGAATGCTATTATTCAAACATGTACAAGGTCTGCTACACTGGCATGTCGATGTTATCGATCTATAGCTCTCAAGAGCTGAGGTCTCATCAGGCAGAGAGTTTTTTATGATCCAACCTGGTCGCTGAATTCCATTTCTTTCTCCTCTTCTTCTTTGCTTGACTTCATTCTTCCTGGAATTCAGCGACCAGATTGGATCATAAAAAAAACTCTCTGCCTGATGAGCCATCAGCTCTTGAGAGCTGTAGATCGATAACATCGACATGCTAGTGTAGCAGACCTTGTACATGTTAAAATAAAAGCATTCACAATACAGCTCTATATTTTTATTGAGCCCTCTTTTATAAGCCCGGTTTTATTCCCTTTGGATTTCTACCCTGTGGATTTTTACCCTACCTGGATTACTATATATATATATATATATATATATATATATATATATATATATATATATATATATATGTGTGTGTGTGTGTGTGTATGTGTGGGGGGAGGGGTGTGGGTGTGTGTGTATATATATTTCGTGTGTGTGCATTTAGGCAGCATAATTCGATTAAGACAAGCGTCAACAAACAACTTAATTCCTATTTGCAGGTGTTCACTTTTTCAGGTGGTCCATCGAGTATTTTTGGAATGGTCGTATGCACCATCCATAAGTTTTATGTTCCATTCTAGGTTAGTACATTTGATTGATTCATTCAATCGTCTTCAGTCGGAGAATTAGTCTTGTATTTTTACATCTGCCGAGTTCGTCGAACGGTGCGGTAATGTTTGGCTTTTTAAACGAACGCGTGGGTGATGATTTAAACGAAGATAGAATTATGCTCTAATTCTGATTCCAATTTTGATCACAATTCATTACATGCTTTTGATTCTAAAGAAATGTCTAAAATTTAAGACTTAACCTTAAGACATTGACATTCAGGAAATCTTGCATGAATGGTTGCTAATGACTAGATAGATTTTAATGTAAATCTGAAATATTTATAGGAATTATAGTTGACCTCATATGCCGGATCTCTTCAGCCTCCGTTTATGTCTATAAACAGAGCCTGAAGAGAGTCGGGCATAGGAGGTCAACTACAGGTCTTCTTTGTTTCGATTTAAAACCGACGGTACCGATGTAGTCTTAATCTGCTGTAATTACACACACACACACACACACACACATATATATATATATATATATATATATATATATATAATTTATTCCATATATATATATATATGTATATATATATATATATATATATGTATATATATATGATTATTTTATTTACACAGACATGTATATATATATATGTATATATATATATAATTATTTTTATTTACACAGACATGTACAAAATCTGTGACACTGGCAAGTCGATGTTATCGATCAACAGCTATTATAAACTGAGATATCATCAGGGAGAGATAGAATCCGATCTTCACCTTAGATCATATTTTTTCAAATATGATCTACGGTTTACATCGGATTCTAACCCTTCCTTATGAGATCTCAGTTTATAATAGCTGTTGATCGATAAAATCGACATACCAGTGTCGCAGATTTTGTACATGTCGGTGTAAATAAAAATAGTCATACATAAAATCTCTATTTGATATTGATCACTTTTTATAAACCCGGTTGAAATTCTTTGGATTACTACCCTGTGGATATTTTACCTGGATTATTATAATTATTATTATCATATATATATATATATATATATATATATATATATATATATATATATATATATATATATATATATACAGGGTGGGCCAAAATAAGGGTCCTATCTTTAAATTTGAATAACCTGAATTTGAATAACTTCCACAAAATAAAAGTTAAACTCACCAAACTTTATGTGTGTGTAGACTGACCCTTCCGATATTTTTTGAAATAAACAAAACAAATTTTAGCCGAAAAACACTTCTTAAAACTTACAAAAACTAAAGTATTGTTTTTTACACTGTTTTGAGTTTTTTAAGCAAAAATAATGTTTTCTAAATGAGGGTACGTTCTTTAGGGCTAATACGGCTCATGCTTGCTTCGGAAGGGGTCCTTTACTTATTCTAAAAAAAAATTAAAAAAATTAATAAATAAAAAAGTTATGAATTTTTAAAAATAGGACCCTTATTTTTGCCCACCCTGTATATATATATAATTTATTTCTTTTATTCGTGTTTTTTTTAAATTATTTACTGGCCGGCCAGAAGAGCAGCTGGTCTATCGTTGAAGCTTGAAGCGCTGCATCATTGGCGAGTGACCAGTGGATCGTGAAGTTTGCCAAAAGCCCCGAGAGGGCACTTCGCCAATGTGTAGGCGTTGGTCGATCGAACTGCCAGAGGCCATTGGAACTGTTATCTATTTTTCAATAAGTCACGATGGCCCTCGATTGAAAGCACTTAACCAGGTTTGCATAACATTGTGGAAAACGGTGCCAACTTTCTGTCAGGTCGAAAAGCAGTTGTAATTGATTACTGTTCTTTTCGCATTTCTCTACGGCCGCTTTTTTTATTGCGAATTATTATCGCTTTTTTGAAAAATTATCATCGCTATTTTGAAAAATGTATATCGCTATTTTGAAAAATGATTATCGCTATTTTGAAAAATTATCAGCGCTATTTTGAAAAATTATCATCGCTATTTTGAAAAATGTATATCGCTATTTTGAAAAATTATTATCGCTATTTTGAAAAATTATCATTGCTATTTTGAAAAATGATTATCGCTATTTTGAAAAATGATTATCGCTATTTAGAAAAATGATTATCGCTATTTTGAAAAATTATCATCGCTATTTTGAAAAATGTATATCGCTATTTTGAAAAATTATTATCGCTATTTTGAAAAATTATTATCGCTATTGTAAAAATATTATTACCGCTATTTTGAAAAATTATTATCGCTATTTTAGAAAAATTATTATCGCTATTTTGAAAAATTATTATCGCTATTTTGAAAAATTATCATTTCTATTTTAGAAAAATGATTATCGCTATTTTAGAAAAATGATTATCGCTATTTTGAAAAATTATTATCGCTTTTTTAGAAAAATGATTATCGCTATTTAGAAAAAATATTATCGCTTGTTTGAAAAATTATCATCGTAATTTTGAAAATACTATTATCGCTATTTTGAAAATACTATTATCGCTATTTTGAAAAATTATTATCGGTATTTTGCAAAATTATTATCGCTATTTTGAAAAATTATCATCGCTATTTTGAAAAATGATTATCGCTATTTTGAAAAATTATTATCGCTATTTTAGAAAAATTATTATCGCTATTTTGAAAAATTATTATCGCTATTTTGAAAAATGATCATCGCTATTTTGAAAAATTATCATCGCTATTTTGAAAAATGTATATCGCTATTTTGAAAAATTATCATCGCTATTTTTTAAAATTATTATTGCTATTTTGAAAAATGATTATCGCTATTTTGAAAAATGATTATCGCTATTTTAGAAAAATTATTATCGCTATTTTGAAAAATTATCATCGCTATTTTGAAAAATTATCATCGCTATTTTAGAAAAAGTATTATCGCTATTTTGAAAAATTATCATCGTAATTTTGAAAAATTATCATTTCTATTTTAGAAAAATGATTATCGCTATTTTAGAAAAATGATTATCGCTATTTTGAAAAATTATCATCGCTATTTTAGAAAAATGATTATCGCTATTTTAGAAAAATGATTATCGCTATTTTAGAAAAATTATTATCGCTATTTTAGAAAAATGATTATCGCTATTTTGAAAAATTATCATCGCTATTTTAGAAAAATGATTATCGCTATTTTGAAAAATTATCATCGCTATTTTAGAAAAATGATTATCGCTATTTTGAAAAATTATCATCGCTATTTTAGAAAAATGATTATCGCTATTTTGAAAAATTATCATCGCTATTTTAGAAAAATGATTATCGCTATTTTGAAAAATTATCATCTCCATTTTAGAAAAAACTACAACAAGGAATCGTCAGTATGTTATATACAATCGTTTTCGCTCACAGAACAAGACTAAATACACATTTCAAAATTAACTAGAAGAATAATTGTCCCAGGACGGGGTAAAATAAATTTCATGAACAAAAGAGTTTTGCAGCACTTTCATGGTTCCTTACAATTTCATGGTTCCTTACGGAGAGTAAAAACAAGATATAATGCTACTGAATCTTATGTCTAGAATCCTCATTCCAATTTTGATCAAAATCCATTGCACGATTTTTATTCTTTAAAATTTCAAAATTTTAGAGATTAATCTTAAGGGGTCTTAAGAAACAATTACAATTCTAGCGATCTTGATTAATTGGTGTCTAATGACTGTGGATCAAATTTAATGCAAATCTAAACTGAAATATTTGAATTTTATAATAATGGGTGGTGTCCCCATATTATTTCCCCTAAAGAATTTAAAATACTCGAAAGAAACTGCAATTATGAAAATATTTATTAATTCCTGTCTAATAACAATTGATACATTTCACAAAATCGGAGGTATTTGGATTTTTGCAAAAAGGATTCTATTGTCTCTTTAACTCTTTGCATCAAACTAAATGAAACTAAATATAGCCCACATTGTCAACCCTCACTCCTAGTAGCTGTGTTCTAAAATCCATTATGATCGGTTCATTATTTTAGTAGTGAATCATATACATAAAAATATATAAACAGATTATAAGTCTTTCTTTATTAGCTTTAGGCGCACGTTGACGGAGTAAAGTTCCTTCGTAATCTTTTTGAAAATTTTCTTAGCTGGGATAAACATGAAGAGGATGAAGATGGTCAGAGGAGCTACTGTGATTAGGGGCCAAGTTTATAAGAAGTATCCCAAGTGGGGAGTTGTACAACAATATATTTGTTCACATTACATTAAAATTTTTGCATGTTTGTAAAGTCGGGGATGCAGGGAATAAAGGATGGATTAACAAGGCAAGCGGTTCGAGGAAAACACTTATTAGATTATAAAGTTTTCCGGCATCGGGAATCTATAGAGTGAAGGGGTTCGATTTTGCTACTCGCCGAGTTTGTTTATAAGCAAGGTCCATTCACTGCTGCTGTGAATTTTGGACGTCTCCTGACGGTTTTTTTTTTACTTATTCGAATTTGTTAGGATAGGCCCTTTTACATAATTGTAATCCTTAAGATAAGCTGTTCTTTCTAAACGCAATTGACGCCCTCTAAAAGTTCTCACACTCTGGTAAGCCTCGTCTGAAATATGACATTAAATGAGTGACCGTTTCGAGATGCCAGATTTCGTAAATGTTTAAATGGAAGTAACAATGACATCACTTCATCTAGACTCTTGGAGAAAAGGTGTTAACCCATCTCATCTCCGCTATATTTTGATTAATAATAATCATCAGCGTCTTTTTATTTCACTCCTGGCGGAAGAAAGCCCTTCCTGGGATCTTTCCACTTTGATTACTCCCTGGCTATGCGTGGCCTAGTAGAACTTAGTTTACTATCGAGGTCGTCTCTCCACCGGGTTTTTGGCTTTTCACTAAGTATTTTCCATTGCCTCAGGAACCATTCTGTCGCTCTATATGTCCTCTTGTTGTCTGTACATCTCGAAAGGGACCTGCACATCTATGTTTGCCGTTCGTATTGTAGTGATGATGTTGTTAACTCCAATTTGCCGTCTTATCCAGGTGTTTTTTTTTCTATCATGTGAACTGATACCGAGAATAATGTGTTCCATTTTGTACTGTGCCACTCTTAGCTTTTCCATCGCTGCATTATTAAGTGGCCATGTTTAATTAATTCATGATTAACCATAGAGTATACTTATTCCTCGAGCCTTGATAGTAAATCTATTTAGGATAAGTGTTGTGAAGTTGTCCAACAGTAAATAATAAATAAAGGAAGTCAAGTCGAGGGTTGGTTTAACAAGTGTATTAACAAAGTAAGAAAGTGACTAGCACTTGGCTAGACAGTTACAAGACTGTGCTTTGTTTTCTCTGTGTCTCTTGTGACTCGCACTATTTATAGTGACAACCGGTGCAGTTTCTCCTGTGTAAGAACGGCCGGTGTAACAATAAGAAAAAAAATCAAAAGTGACGCCAGCGCTTCCCTGCAAGTTCCGGCGTTGCTTTCGGGCGACTCTGCTTGCAATGTCGGGTAAGGTAAAATGCAGTTTAAGATGTCGTAACCATTGCGTTACTCTTCAACGGGCAGGCATATTTCTATGTGTTATCTGTTTTCTTTTGAGACGGCAAGATGTCAAGAAAATGTCGGCTTTGTGGCTTAATTAAAAGATAGTGATCCCCTCTCCCCCCCCAATCCATGGGGTTTTTTGACGTAAGCAAAACACAATCTTTTCGGATTAAGCACAAAAAAATTAGCATCATAGAATCTTGATTCTGAAAAAAACCGACTCATACAAATGTTAAAGTTCGGTGAGTTATATGATTCTTTTGTAGTAATATTTAGATGCGGCGTGCAAGAATAAGGTTAGAATAGGAAATGTTCCACATAAGTTTAAGAATTTAGTAAGATAATTGAAAATTCCATTAAAAGGTAAGATGAGAACTTGGGCGACGTGTACAGGAAGTTACACGAGGATAGGAATTCCAATTGAAAAAAAGGACATAATTCCTTTTTGGCACGTGAGCTGATTTAGTTTGGTTGCCTCTTTATATATATTTTTTGTTTCATTTTACTTCAGTTGAAGTTCTCAGAAATCAACGGTCCCCTTCCTGGGGCTAACACTTGATCTCTATATGAGATACATAGATATTCGAATATTCTATTAAAGTTCTCCTTTATCGCTTTAAAACGTTGATTTAGTTAAGAAATATTTTTAAAATAGCGATAATAATATTTTTAAAATAGCGATAATAATTTTTCATAATAGCGATAATCATTTTCCTCTCCCCAATTGACCAGTTTATTATGTTATAGTATATCTTTTTGTGGTCTCTTAGTCTTACCATATTCCAGGATAAGAATTAATCTAGTCTGGTGGAGTATCTAGCTAAGTGGTGTTACATGATGTAACATTACTTTGAGAAGGTACAGCATTCCTCGTATGGACCAGTGTATAGTCGTGTTGAGGGGATCTCATTTGGGCTTCGAATACTATGTTATTTTGAATATTTGGTCAGGGTTTATTTGTAGGGTGAAATATCCTCATGTCAGGTTGTCCTGACAAAATCTTGTGTCTAGTAGGTAATTAAAACTCCCCAATATATTCTTCGGGGAGGGTAGATTATTGAATCTTTTCGGCCAGTATTCCTTTGGATGGTTTGCTCCACTTTTCAAACTTTGAGTAGTGGTAGCAAAACAATAGCACCTTCTTTTGTGCAACAGTCCATGGTTGGGCCTCTTATGTTTCTTTTTTTTGTTGCTGCATTTGATGGAGATAGAGGGGCAGAACCTTTTGTCTCAAGGCCTGATGGCTGACCCTGGTTGGCCTCTGTCATGGCTGGAGCACCATTTTCAGAGGCAGGAAGGTTTACACCACTGCTTACATCTTCCCGCCTGGTGTACGAACAGGTTGATGTGCCTTTTTATTCTGGGTGCCAGCCTGCTAGTATTTATTTTTGTTTTTATTCATATTTTTTATCATTCATTTCCTCATTGTCAACGGCTTCTAATTCATTATTCGAAGCTGCCCTTTATTAATAGAGGGTGTGCCCCCGTCCGCTATTCGGGAGACGTGCTGGATGACTTGAGTGGACAACACACGATTTTTTAAATATTTGGTCAGGGTTTACTTCAAGTAAAAAGTATCCTCATATCAGAGTCTCTGACAACAAACCCCTGTACAGAGAGACCGAAGACACCCGGGGGTGGTGTCTAGTAGGTATTCAAGTCCTCGACCGGTGTGTTTACTAATGTATACACGACGCAGACACTTAAATAGTTGCCAAACATGTTCTCTATTCTCGGCCTTTTGGCTAAGATCAAAGTGTAGTATCTGTTCCGATGGATACTGCACGCCTGTTCTGTGCAGTTCTAGGAGGTCCACCCTTCCAGGCTTCGCCTCCCCTCTTTGGGGAGGAGTAAGTTTATTGCTTACTGTCTGAGGCGCCCCTACCGGGGAATGCCGACGGGGCTGCCCAGGCAATTTTTAAATGGCCAGAGTGCTCACCTCTCGAGCGTTGGCTTTTAACCCCACTTGCTCGACCCGATCTTGGGTCACATCTTACTTGTGGGAGTAAGATAAAACTGGCCTTGTGCCTAACTCCGCGAGGAGTAAATAAACATATTCTCTATTCTACAATAAAAAGCCAACGACATCTATCTCCTTTTCCTCAGATCATCAGAAATGATAATGATTATACATGAACAATTAAATTATCTTTATTTTATATGAATCTTTCAACAATACATTCAGATGAATAGTAAGTGTTAACACTGAAGAAGTATATTTTTCCGTGATTTTATAAAGTGAATGAACGTAAAATAGACAGAAAGAAAGAAAAAAGTAAAACACGTGAAAAAGACACACGAAAAAACATTCACATGAAAATAAAAAAATTCAAAATAGAAATAAAAAAAAATTACAAACATAAGAGTTAAAAAACAAAAATAAAGAAAAACATGAAAATCTAAAGAAAGATCACTTGATATAACATATCGATCTACTCGCCAATATATGTTCATCCTTCTCGGTGAATTGGTAAATTTCGGATTGCATAATAATTATGTTATGACTGCAGATCATGGTAGCCGGCAGCAGTTAATTGCGCACCGCATATTAGGTGTGTGTGTGTGTGTGTGTGTTGTGTAGTGTAGGGTTTGTAATGTGTTGTATTGACCAAGTCCTATCTATTGTTGGCGTCCAAATGAGCTTTTACCCCACTTGGATGCCATCCAGGGTTCGGCTAAACACCGTATTCTGGCACGGTTAGGAATTCATAAAATATACATAGAACAAAATAAACTCTCTTCCGTTACGTAACACACCAATATAATAAATAATTGAAAATGGTCACACGTATATATATATATATATATATATATAGGAAGATATATATATATATATATAAAAATAGATAGATAGATAGATAGATATACATATATATATACATAATTTTATAATGTTACAGAGACGATATTGACATAAAAATGTTGTTTGGCACAAGACAAATGAAACGGACCGTGAAAAAATATATCTCACAGAAATGTTGTTTTTTTTGAAATGTGAAAAAATAAAAATAAAAATAATAAAATAAAAACATTGTTATTGGAATATAATATGAACCTGACATATATATATATATATATATATATATATATATATATATATATAGCGAATTATGGTTGCACTAGTCCGATCAAATTATTGGAACCCTGAATTTTGAACATTATGATTTCAACACTAAGTGAGTTTACTGAACTTTTTATTTGAGTTGGTTCCTTTATCGTTTCATTAATTTAACATAAACATTGGATGCATTTTTAACTGCCATTTATTGCATCGATTGCGTACGCATTTCCCGACTGGATAAACTTTTTCAATTTAATCAATTCTTTCTTTTTTAGACTGTCACTTACTACCTGGATCAATCTTCAATCAACCTCTTGGATATCTTTCTTGAATTTGTTTAAAATTGTATGACTTGGATTGTATAGCTTTAACAAAAGTATGTTTTGGGCTGATATATTTGATGTGTTATATATTTTAATGCATTTTTCCATATATTTTTATATATTTTCAAAGTCTTATTTATCACCTGCAGTTATGTCACTGCGGTAATGGTCCTCTGAGGAGAAGAATTATCTTTGAAAACTCATTAGTTAAAGACTTTAAGATACTTTGCCTGAACTTTGAATTCTAATAAAATTTGATTTGCACCTTATTATATTATTTCATTTTATATTATGCTATATATATATATATATATATATATATATATATATATATATATATATATATATATATATATATATAATTATGAGCCCCTTTTAGAAATTAAAGTCAATCACTAACGGGATGTTAAAAATAGACTCTCTAAAAGCTGTCCCTCCCGTCTGAAATTGTTACTTTCCTGCACTGATGAGAGCAATATGCTTGAAACACTAGCGTCTGTAGGTATTAATAATTTAATATTTATTTATAAACTTTATAGTAAGCCCTTTGAAGAAATTAATGTCGAGCACTCCCGGGGATGTAAAGATAGACTGTTAGAAGCTCTAATGCAAAGTACCGAATACGTTTGTGGAACACTCTCTCGACTAGTCTTCTCGCTGTGCCCGCTTATTGGTGCATATAGATATTACTTTCCCTTAATTACGTGACAGTTTCTGGTAGCCTAGTGGATATAGAGACTGCTTGCAGATTCTGTGAACTTCACGTCTGGAAAAATAATTTAATATGCATTTATAAATATTGTATATATATATAATATTTATTTATATATATATATATATATATATATATATATATATAAATATATATATATTTATATATATATATATATATATATATATACATATATATATATATATATATATATATGTGTGTGTGTGTGTGTATACAGGGTGACCCCCAAAAACGGGCCCCAACTCTAATTAGGCCCCATTTCTTAGTGTTTCGTCTGAATGAAATGAATTTTTGATGATAACTAGTTTATTATATTCCAAACATCACATCAAAACACTAGAGTCTTTGGCCTTTTTTCTCCGTTCTACAGCATGTGTTCTAGATGGCCTCCATTAAGCTCCGTGCATTTCTTGAGGCGCAGAACGAAGTTGTCCATGACGTTCTTACAGACTGAATTGGGAATTGCTCTCATCTCCTCCCTAATGGCTTCCTTGAGTTCCGTGATGGTTCTGGGTTTCCCTGTGTACACTCTGTCCTTAAGATAGCCCCAAAGGAAACAATCTGGGAAGCTTAGATCCGGGCTATGGGGTAGCCACTCAAAATTAGTCTTGAGACTGATCACTCGGCCTCCGAAGTTATCTTTCAGCCTATCTCGACACATGTTTGAGGTGTAAGAACTTGCTCCGTCTTGCTGGAACCAAAACTTGCTCATGAGCGACGGGTAGAGGGTCTGGAGCTCATTCTTGAAGGTTTTGAGGACCTTCACATACCGCTCCTTGGTGACTGTCACTGCTGCGCCAGATTCTTCGATGAAGATTGGTCCGATGATGCCTCTGACCGAGATTGCAGCCCACACCGTGCACTTAGGAGAGTGCAGGGGCTTGGTGGCTACTTAATTGGGTCCGGAGGACCCCCAGAAGACATTTGTCTTGGAGTTCGTCTTTCCGTCAAGATGGAAGTGGGCTTCATCTGAGGTCCAAAGGAGGTTAAGGACACCTGGTGTCAACTCGATCTTATCGAGCATCTTGACTGCCATAGCGCTCATCTGCTTCTTGTCGGAGGCTGTAAGGGTCTGCAGCGTCTGTATTCTGTATGGGTAAGCCTTGATATCGTTCACCAGCACTCTCCTGCAAGTCTCACGGGAGATACCGAGGGACTGACTTCGCTTATGTACAGAGCGTTTCGGACTCTCCTGGAGGGACTCTCTCACACTTTCGACCAGCTCGGCTGTCCACTTTTTAGGACGTCCGGAGTGGCTTGGACGGTTCTCACTGGCAGCGTGGAGGTTCTCCACGGTCCCATATTTCTCGAGGTGGTCCACCCAGTTCTGAATTCTGCTTTTGGATGGAGCCTTTTCACATTCGAACTGATGCATGGAACTGTCCTGGGTTTTCTTAAACGAGCCTGTCTTGTAGTGAAATTTCACACAGTTTAATCTTTGTCCCAGCTCCCACTGAGGTCTTGGTGTACTCACGATCGTTGATTCTGCCATGCCCAGTAAAATAAGAGCAATCGGTGAATAAATAAAGGAAATATCACATAAAGTGTACACGGGGCCCGTTTTTTTGGGTCATCCTGTATATATATTATGTTATAGAAATATATTAATAACAATTAAGCTACACGGAAGCTTCATCGCTTCTGCACCGTAAGGAATCGTCAGGCTAAAATTCCTTAGACTATTCCCTAAAACGCGAAAGCCTCTGTGTAGCTTATTTGCCATGAATATATTTTCATAACTTACTTCCTAGATCTACTCACGTATTAAGCACTGTTGTAAATACTAAAATTTAATACTTAAAATATTATATCTCCTATTATAACATCTTATGTGGATACATGAAATTATATATATATATATATATATATATATATATATATATACATATATATATATATATATATATACATATATATATATATATATATATATATATATATATATATATATATATATATGGGAAAATGAAAAAGGAAAACCAAAAAATGGATGTTTTTTATGTGTACATCAACGTTTCGTCTTTATTTATAAGACTTCATCAGGATGATGATATAGAGAAAAGATGTAGGGTAGACATATTGGGAGGAAAAATAAAATAAAATGAAAATAATGGCCACTACTCGGTGGACGTCCGTGCTTGTTAGAGAATAAAAATGAATGAAGAAATGAGTGGGGAAAAAATGGAAGGATGGGGTGAGCAAGGACTACTGTGGCTGGTGGTAAGAGAAAGAGGTGGGGGATGAGCAGGGGTAAAGTGGATGGCAGAGAGAGAGTGGAGGAAGAGGGGGGAGGGAGGTGTTTGACCAGATGGCAGCCCTACATGTATCTGTACTTGCATGACATCTTTTCTCTATATCATCATCCTGATGAAGTCTTATAAATAAAGACGAAACGTTGATGTACACATAAAAAACATCCATTTTTTGGTTTTCCTTTTTCATTTTCCCATCATGTCGGATTACCTTCATCCTTCTCTTCCCATATATATATATATATATATATATATATATATATATATATATATATATATATATATATATATATATATATATATATATATATGAGAGAGAGATGTGTAGGTTCATAATTTAAATAGGCAATCAAATAATATTTGGCGCATTGCCATTATTATCGATTGGTGGAAGGTTTTTAAATATATTATTTCAATAGTAACAACAGGGAAACAGAGAATCCCGAGACGGGGAACAATAAAGAATCACTTTTCTTAAACAAATGTTTAAAAACAATTAGTCAGAGAAAAAGGTACAGAAAAAAAACTACCAAGATATCTTTCAGTTGACTCTTTTCAAGGCAGTCGTCGACAATTAAAGAAAATATCGATTAAAAACATGGTCAAAAGATCATAAATAATTATCGATTCATAGATAGATAGATAGATAGATAGATAGATAGATAGATAGATAGATAGATAGATCGATTGATAGATAGATAGATAGATAGATATGAAGAGACTAGAGTAGATAGATAGATAGATAGATATATAGATAGATCGATTGATAGATAGATAGATAGATAGATAGATTGATAGATAGATAGATAGATAGATAGATAGATAGATAGATAGATAGATCGATCGATTGATAGATAGATAGATAGATAGATAGATTGATAGATAGATAGATAGATAGATAGATAGATAGATAGATAGATAGATAGATCGATTGATAGATAGATAGATATAAGGAATAGAAAAAAGATGAAAGACACATTCTTATTTTACAATCATAAGTTCTAGATTGTGGACATGTATATATATATATATATATATATATATATATATATATATATATATATATATAAGGAGGGGCGTTCAACAAGTAATATCCCTGCCCAACTTCCAGTTGTCTGATCTAGATGGAATTTTGCATGTGTAATGATTTATATCTGTATACGTTATGTTGCAAAAAACAGCTTTGAACTAGTTGTGGTTTCTGATTAACAGGTGTTTGAACTGAGTCAAGTGTGAAATGGAGTCAGTTGAGTGTCGCGCAGTGATCCGGTTTTTGTATTTAAAAGGACGCACACCAAAGGAAACCTTTGATGAAATGAAAGAAACTTATGGTGATAGTGCTCCATTATATGACCATGTAAAACGTTGACATCGTGAATTCAAACATGGAAGTCTGTGGAAACAGCTCTCAGACCTGGACGTCCCTTTTCTGCCATTGATGAGGCATCTATCCGTCAAGTTGAGGCTGCCATTTTGGAATATCGACGATTACTATTCACTAAATAGCCTAAGAGATCAAGATTAGTACAGGGTTTGTGGAAACTATCATTCATGACCATTTGCATATGCATAAGGTGTCTGCCAGATGGATTCCCAGGTTGCTCACACCTTTCCAGAAGCAAGAACGCGTCGAGTGCTCGAGAATGAATTTGGAGATGTGCGGAGAAAGTGAGTCAAAGTTTTTCAAAAGACTGATTACACAGGATGAAACTTCGGTCCATCACTATGATCCAGAGACAAAAGCCCAGTCAATGCAGTGGGAGCACTTGGACTCACCACCTCCAAAGCAGGCAAAGGTGCAGCCCTTCGCTGGCAAGGTCATGCTCACAGTCTTCTGGGACCAGGACGTAGTAGTAATGACAGATTTTCTGGCAAACGGTACCACAATTACAGGAGCCTATCACGCTTCACTTTTGATGAAATTAAGAGAAGCTATCAATATAAGAGGCGGGGCAAGATCAGTAAAGGTATCCTCCTTCTGCAGGAGAACGCTCCGGTCACCAAGTCGCATGTCGCCAGATCAGAAGCACGGGTGTGTGGCTATGAAATCCTCCCCATTTACCTTACTCTCTTGACCTTGCACCCCATGACTTTCATCTCTTTCCAGCCATGAAGTTGTTTTTGAAAGGAAAGCCTTTCCCAAATGATGCAGCCTTGATTTCTGAAGTTACAACGTGGTTGGAGGACCAACGTGGGGTGTTCTACAAAAACGGTGTCTAGAGCTGCATCAAACGATGAAAGAAATGCATAACTTTGGATGGGTCCTATGTTGAGAAAAACTAATAACTGTGCCAAGTTTCATTAATCTACTCTTGGCCTTTTGGCTAAGATCAAAGTGTAGTATCTGTTCCGATGGATACTGCACGCCTGTCCTGTGCAGTTCTAGGAGGTCCACCCTCTCAGGCTTTGCCTCCCCTCTTTGGGGAGGAGTAAGTTAATTGCTTACTGCTTGAGGCGCCCCTACCGGGGAATGCCGACGGGGCTGCCCAGGCAATTTTTAATGGTCAGAGTGCTCACCTCTCGGGCGCTGGCTTTTCAACCTCCACTTTCCGACCCGACCTTGGGTCACATTTTACTTGTGGGAGTAGGATAAAACTGGCCTTGTGCCTAACTCCTGGAGAGGAGTAAATAATACTCTTATGAGAAATGGATCAGGGGCATTACTTATTGAACACCCCTCGTATATATATATATATATATATATATATATATATATATATATATATATATATATATATATATATATATATATATAATACTAAAGTAAATTCGTATGAATCAGAGTGGTACAACTTTGTTTACCGACTAGGTTCTCTTGTCAACATTCTTGCAGAAGGGACCACGTAATAGATGCCATCTATAATGCAGACAACGCTAATGTGCGTTTAGTTTATTTCCTTTAAATGTATTCCTGCTCTGTAAATAAGTACATTGAGCTCTCTTACTCGGATTCCCATCGAAAGTATTCAACTCTGCACATTATATATATATATATATATATATATATATATATATATATATATATATATATATGTCATAACTGCCCTCTCTCTAATTTAAATTGTCAACATCTCTCTTTGAACAATGCGAAAACGTTCTCTGCACATTTGTCCGCCGTGTTTAAAAAAATTCCTTCCTCTAATGTTTTTTGTTCATTTGTGTTTGACACCTGAGGATGATTCGACGAAGAATCGAAAACATTCGTGATACCTATGGGGCATTATTATTTTTTTAATTTAAATACAAAAATACCATCAAAAAATTTTTTTTTAAAATGAAAATTGATATTAAACAGACGAATTATGCCTATTTAAAAATGTATGCATAAATGAGAAAATGCTGCCTAAATACACGCACATACATATATATATATATATATATATATATATATATATATATATATATATATATATATATATATGCGTGTGTGTGTGTGTACAGGGTAATCAAAACTAATGAACGAATCATTATGAATGTTGTGTCTTAGTTATACGTTACACCGGATAGTATTACTCTTTCTCCGTCCCATCACACGTGAGGGATGAAAGGAGTTCTTTAAAAGACGTCTACTACGCATAGCATACAAAACCAAAGAGAGAATATCAATGTTTCAGTATTTTTTAGATGAGGATTGACAATTTGTATTTTTGTTTATTCGCACTACTATTCTCATATTTGATGTTATTCTCACAACGTGCCGACAGATGTAACCTCCGATGTGCATCATGTGCATCATGTGCATCATGAGCATCATGTGCATCATGTGCATCATGTGTATTATGTGCATCATGGGCATCATGTGTATCATGTGCATCATGTGCATCATGTGCATCATGTGCATCATGGGCATCATGTGCATCATGTCGAACTCGGAAATCTGTATGTCGAACTTGGGAATTTGTACGAAATTTTGAACGAAACTCTTTCTTTAACACACGGGGCTAGCTTGCAAGGACCCGTGGCGTAACGGATATAAATACTAAGTATATTCAGTTATAAGTTAGTCTGCTGGAAATTTAGGGTTCAATCCTCAGTACGGGCGATAATAAGAATACAATTACGAATTACTTAAGACTATTACACTGTCATAGATGGTGGAACGAGAGAAAATCACCCCCGTGGATTAAAATAAAAGGTTTTGTTAAAAATTCGGTATAGATTCCCGAGTTCGACGTAAAGATTCCCGAGTTCGACAAAGTGCATCTGAAGATAGTCGGAGCTTACACTGTCCGAAATGTTGTTAGAATAACATCCAAGAAGAGAATAGTTGTCCTAATAAATAAAATAATAGAGAGACGATCTACTCCATTTCTTTCTACCACGTATCATTTTTGTATCGTCACTTCTTGTTTGTTACGTCACTTTCTGGACACGTTTGACAGAAACGCCAGCCAGCATCATCGCTGTTATCATTTACATTACAAGTTATATCATTATTCATACTTTTTCTATCTTGCTCGTTTCACAACCAATTTCCAGAATCTCTTAGAGAGATGCGTAGTCACAAAGAGTATCTGTTCTTGTCCAATATGTTTTTGCTTCTACGTAGAAAAATATCCACAGGTGCTCGGCAAAAATGATTTTTTTGAAACATCATCACCTTAAAATTGTTTATCAAAATTTGAATAACGTGTCGATGAACAGATATTCTTAGACTACGGATGAAATCTGACAAAATGTTGAGAAATACATGAGAAAAATTAGTTACCGAAGCAACAGGTCAAATCAAACGTATGTGTAATACTGGTGATATTACGTGACAGTCATACGAACATGTTATTCAAAACTTAAGCGTGTTATTCCAAAGAAAATGATAGCGTGACAGACCTACGAACGGAGAGAACCTATTATAGACATTCTTTGACGCTTCGAAAATAAAATGCATCCATTCAACGATAAAAATGCTATTTTTTACTGAAGCTTGGCAGACCAACAAAATCGTATTTTTAACGTAAGTGTGACAGACAAACAAACATACTATTACAAACTTAAGCGTTACAGACCAACAAAAATGGTATTTCATACTTAAGCGTAATCGCAACAGAAAAAACATATTTCCAACTTAAACGTGATAAGGCAATAAATCTATCTTTAAACGTAAGTGCGACAGGCTGATTAAACTGATATTTCCAATTGAATCATGACAGACCAACATAAATGCTATTTCCAACTTTAACATGATCACAAACGAAAATGATATTTCAGACTAAATCGTGACAGGTCAGCAAAAATGCTATTTCAAACTTAAAGAGGGGTCAATCAAAAGACATCTGCATCGCTTCACAGACAAACCCAAAGTCTATCACTATCTATCGTCACTTCCAGTTCGCTACGTTACTTCCTTGCCACGTTCGCTAACTAAATTTTACAATCTAATTTGTTAGTAATATAAGTGTTCATATATCTTCTACTTACCTTGTTACACGACCAATGTGACAGAATATCTTATAGATATGCGTAGACTTATCTCAAACGAGATGCGTCTAACTGCAAATTCTATTTCATATTAAAGCGTAACTGACTTACCATGTCTCTTTTGTTGATGTGGAGGGAAAACTGTGTTATTTGAGAAAATGACTAAATGGAAAAAGGATAGGAACATAGATTTCAAATCTGTCTACAGATTTGTGGTCGTCCTTAGTTAACATAACCGTAACGTTGCTAATAATACGCATGTGCAAAACCAAAGGGAAGTAATTCATCCAAACTCGATGCAGTAGCATTAATACAGCTTCATTTGAAGATGTAAACAAGAAGCAGACGACAACTAATTTGATGGGTAACGACTTTAATTTTTAGTGCAGCTCAGTTCTCTAACTCGTTACGCAACCAATGGGCAGACTCTCTTTTACAGAGATGCGTAGATACAGCTAAAATACGACACATCTATTTATTTTTGCCCATTTAGCGATATAAATGCTATTTCAAACTAGAGCAAGACTGACTTACCAAGCCTCTTTTGTTCAGATGCGAATAGACGCCTCTAAAAGCTTAAAACGCCTCATTGGTAACGACTTCAATTTATATTCTGCAGACCAATTCAATGACTAGCATGAATCACAGGAGCGAACAATGGATTCCCCTATTTGTAATAGATCGTTTTACATAACGAACACGACGGATTGATCTTATCTTTCTTCCTCCGACATTTCCAAAATGGCTCCTTCACGAAGACAAGCAAAAACGAACCGGACGTCTAAGGAAATGAAGAAAGCTCTAAACGTAGTCTCATCCGATGGTCATCACCGGTTATAATTGAACGCAGATCTTTATCTGTTGTAAATGGACGAATCGGTCAAACTAGCAACCATCGACTTAAGATGGACGGCTTCATATTTACATTTCTTCTCCATCACATAGATTGACTTCTCACTCACCGTTTGATTATTTCGATATTGTGAACTCCAATTGCTGACGTTTTTCGAATAAACTAAATTTTCTCGGCATCTGGAAGACATCGTCCTATGCAAAAACATTCGGATCGTCTGTTCAGTTTCTGTTGCTACTAAGGATTAGTAGCTAATTGTATTCTAACGTTTAACCCGGAAACGTTCTAATATGGCCACATACAATATATGGAAGCCATTGTCCTCTAGGTTTACGGAGATAAATAAACAACTTTTTGCCGAACTTTTGATGAGGATAAAAATATTCTAACTAGGATAGCCCCTGAAGTAAATGTGGTATTTTGATGACTGCAATGATTCTAGAAAATAGTTAGGATATTATTATAGAAATAGAATTATGAAAATACCCCAACTCCCCACATTTGTATCGCCATGTGCCTTATTTATTCAAGTTATATATTAAAATAAATAAATACTTCAAAGTGTAGTACCTGTTCTGATGCTACATTTCATAATTCGGTATTCGCTCAGCGAAAAAGAAATCCATTACGACTGAAGCAATTTTTTTATTTTTGTACTAATCCAGAGCGACTCTTTTGCGGGAGCTAGATTTTTGCAACATTAAATACCAATGTTGTGTTTAACTCTGCCCTCGTAGGGAGACGAGTAAATAAAGACCTACATCCGTTTTATGAACTATTTAAAAGGCCTTTCCGTTTGTAAGTACTAATGCTTCTAATAATTGTTTGAGCCCTGATACCTGGCCTTTTGGCTAGGAAGAAAGTGTAGTATCTGTTCCGATGGATACTGCACCCTATAGACCGGTGTCGTCTTGTCCTTTGGGGCTTGATTCCGCCGGTCCCTAGGTTTGTCCTGTGCAGTTCCAGGAGGTCCACCCACCCAGGCTTTGCCTCCTCTCTTTGGGGAGGAGTAAGTTTATTGCTTACTGCCTGAGGCGCCCCTGTCGGGGAATGCCGACGGGGCTTCCCAGGCAATTTTTAATTGCCAGAGTACTCACCTTCTCGGGCGCTGGCTTTTCAAGACCCACTTTCCCGACCCGACCGTGGGTCACATCTTACCTGTGGGAGTAAGATAAAACTGGTGTTGTGTCTAACCTCCTGGAGAGGAGGTAAATAAATATACCATACGTTTTTGTTTGTGTTCCTTGCTGCGTGTCTCTGTCAGTTCGACTTTGTTTTCATTTTCAGAATTTTCTCTCAATTGATCCATTAAGTTTTTATTCAATTTTGCATGAAATATTTTGAACGGAAAAGTAGAAAACTGACTGAGGCATTTTACCCCCCCCCCACTAAACTGTTTTAAAATAACAGAAATAATGAGTTTGTTTTGTCTATCTTTTCAATACTCTCGTAATATTCTTCATCATTCTCATAAATCCCTAAGCTCGAACAGGTTTTGGTCTTTAAATGTGGTGACCCCTTATATATATATATATATATATATATATATATATATATATATATATATATATATATATTATTTTAAAGAAGGAAAGATGAAGATTAGAAATTGCATAACATTACATAAAATTACGAGAAGAGTTTTATCTTTGAAAATCCATGGTTTAAGGATTAGTGTAACTCCTTGCATCTGAACTTTCTATGTCATAATAATTGTATCAAATTCATGTAATTTTATGTAATTTTATGCAATTTTTTATCTTCATCTTTCCTTCTTTAAAATTGATTGCTCTACTCAACGTATTGAGCTTTACTTTATCACGATAGATCACTTTACGATACTTCACTTATAGTTAATTCTATTATATATACTAGCAAATATATGCTCCCTTCGGTCGCATATTTTTGCTAGGCTGCCGCATCAGAAATGAAGGCTCACGCGTAAGCCAATGGAGCCCCAGTCATATTTCTGTGGTGGTTAGACATTGATTTTCTGTGTTTATGACCAAGAATATTTTTAGTTGAAAATAAAGAAAAAAAAAAATTCGACCCTACCCCGATTTTTGTTGTACCCTCGACTATAAATAGAAAGACTTGTAGTTTAAAAAGAAAGTAAATTTGTTTTGTACCCCCCTCATTTTTTTTATATTACCAGTCATTAGACTATTTTTTAGTTTAGAAAAAAAAAAAAATTTTTGACCGCCTTCCCCCAATTTTTTTGTCTTCCCCCTCCTATACATGTAAATATTTTTAATTAAAAAGGAGAAAAAAACAAACCTAACCCTAACTGTAACGACGGGGTCAAAGTTAGCGTGGGTCCTAAACTGAAAAGGCACCAAAAAATCAAATACAGTGAACGCGTGCGCGTGTGTGCGTGTGTGTGTGCGTGTGTGTGTACCTTTTTTTAATTAAACAATTTGATTCTACAATCAGTTGTATAGTTTTCCAGTACAATGTGTTAGTTTATTTTGTTGACATTAAAGAAAAAAAATCACATCTTTTTTTTAATAAATAAAACATGGAATCATAAATTCTGTTGAGGTCGTGAAAAAATGATAATATTGGATATGAAAGTATTAAGAAATCAAATACAGTAAACAGGGAAAAAAATTTAACTCTCAGAAAGAAAAAGTTTACCTAGACTGTGTGTGGGTGTGTTCTTTCGCACGCGCGTTTTTATATAGTAATTTTTAAATCAATTATTATTTTAATTAAACAATTTGATTTAATAAATTTGTGTTTTAAAACATAATGGCTAAGAATAAACAAACTTAGGACGGTTTTAAAAATGGAAAACTGAGCACGGTGTTTGCCAGCATTGTTGTTTACATGTTTAACATGCCAGATTAACGTCGGCTGCTTAATCAGATCGCCATATTTAATTACCGGAGGGAGGGAGGGCATACTGATTCAACAGCCAATCGTCTGCTTAATCAGATCGCCATATTTAATTACCGGAGAGAGGGAGGACACTACTGATTAAACAGCCAATCGGCTGCTTAATCAGATCGCCATATTTAATTACCGGAGGGAGGAAGGACATCACTGATTAAAAAGCCAATCGGCTGCTTAATCAGATCGCCATATTTAATTACCGGAGGGAGGGAGGACACCACTGATTAAACAGCCAATCGGCTGCTTAATCAGATCGCCATATGTAATTACCGGAGGGGGGAGGGCACTACTGATTAAACAGCCATTAGGCTGCTTAATCAGATCGCCATATTTAATTACCGGAGGGAGGGAGGGGACTACTGATTAAACAGCCAATCGGCTGCTTATCAGATCGACATATTTAATTATCGGAGGGAGGGAGGACACCACTGATTAAACAGCCAATCGCCTGCTTAATCAGATCGCCATATTTAATTACCGGAGGGAGGGAGGGCACTACTGATTAAACAGCCAATCGCCTGCTTAATCAGATCGCCATATTTAATTACCGGAGGGAGGGAGGACACTACTGATTAAAAAGCCAATCGGCTGCTTAATCAGATCGCAATATTTAATTACCGGAGGGAGGGAGGACACTATGGATTAAAAAGCCAATCGGCTGCTTAATCAGATCACCATATTTAATTACCGGAGGGAGGGAGGACACTATGGATTAAAAAGCCAATCGGCTGCTTAATCAGATCGCCATATATAATTACCGGAGGGAGGGAGGACACTACTGATTAAAAAGCCACTCGTCTGCTTATACAGATCGCCATATATAATTACCGGAGGGAGGGAGGACACTACTGATTAAAAAGCCACACGGCTGCTTAATCAGATCGCCATATTTAATTACCGGAGGGAGGGAGGACGCCACTTATTAAACACCCAATGACTTTGCAATTTTAACAGTACTCGCGTTGAAATGGTTTAGAAAACACGCCGATTATGATGAAAATGACTGTAATTAATTGTATGAATAATGTTTATTAATATAACCTCATCGGAAAATATTGTAAATACATATGTAAATTTGATAACAGCAGTTATAAGTGTATATTTGTACATATTAATTTAATTGAAGGTTTAAAAGAATGAGTTATGTTAATAGCAAAACCCATCTGGTGTCTAAGCGACTTTTAGTGACAGTATATAAAGAATTTCAAAAAGATTAATTTCAGTAATATAGTCATACTGGAGTTTCGGCTTCAGACAGACAGACAGACAGATACATTAACTCCATTATTAATAGATATATATATATATATATATATATATATATATATATATATAACTGACGGGCAGAGCCGCTTAGAGGTATACATAAACCGATAAAATTGCTATTTTAAACTTACGCGTTACAGACCACGTGACGTACAGACACTCTGATATATGTAAAAAAATTCTCTATTCAAACTGCGCGTGTGTGACAGGGGAAACATGAACTTCAACGGACAGAATATCTGATAAAGATGCCTGGACGCATTTAACATCAGATGCGCCAACGCGTGGCTGTAGCTATGAAGATGCTATTACAAACCAAGCGACCTACGGACAGAAACAACTTAAGAACGCTTAAAAAAGAAACGGAAAAAAAAAAGAAAAAAATAGAAAAGAAAAAAAAAGAAAAAGAAAGAAAGAAAAAAAGAAAAAAAAGAATAAAAGAATAAAAGAATAAAAGAAAAATTAAAAAGAAACAAAGGAAAAAAATGAAAAAGAAAAAAAGAAAAGAAAGAAAGAAAAAAAGAAAAGGAAAAAGAAAAAGAAAATAAGAAAAAAGAAAAAGAGAAACAGAAAAAAAGAAAAAGAAAAAGAAAAAAGGGGAAAATGAAAAAGAAACAAAGGAAAAAAATGAAAAAGAAAAAAAGAAAAGAAAGAAAGAAAAAAGAAAAAGAAAAAGAAAAAGAAAATAAGAAAAAAGAAAAAGAGAAACAGAAAAAAAGAAAAAGAAAAAGAAAAAAGGGGAAAATGAAAAAGAAACAAAGGAAAAAAATGAAAAAGAAAATAAAGAAAAATGAATAAAAGAAAAGAAAAATGAAAAAGAAAAAGGGAAAAAATGAAAAAAAAAGAAGAAATGAAGAAAAAGAAAAAGAATTAAAAAAGAAGAAAAAAAGAAAAAGAAACAGAAAGAAGAAAAAGAAAACAAGAAAGAAAAAAAAAAGGAACAGAGAAAGAAAAAGAGAAAGAAAAAAGAGAAAAAAACAAGAAAAAAGAAAAAAGGTAAAAAAAAGAATAAATAGAAAAAGGAAAAAAAGAAACAGAAAAAAGAAAAACAATAAAAGAAAAAACAAAAAAGAAAATGAAGAAAGAAAAAGAAAACAAGAAAACAAAAAAGAAAATGAAGAAAAAAAAGAGAAAAAAAAGTAAAAAAAGAAAAAAAGGTAAAAAAAAGAATGAATAGAAAAAAGGAAGAAAAAAAGAAAAAGAAAAAGAAAAAAAACGAAAAAAGAACAAGAAAAAAGAAAAAAAAGGTAGAGAAAAGAAGAAAAAGAAAAAAGAAAAAAGAAAAAAAAAAAGAAAGAAAAAGAAATTTATGTGATTTTGATCGAAAAGCAGAAGTAATTGTATTTTATCACTACACGAATGAATATCATTTTGACAGGTTTCATAAGAACAAAAGAAATAAATGTCAACTACAATAGAATTATTGTAGCATCCTCCTCTTCATAGATAAAAAAATGTCCATACGCTGATAGGTACATGAACGGATTATACACATCAAACGACTAGGGAAATAGAAATCTCCGATAAAAATAAAATTACTTATATGCTTAGTATCCCATCTTTCGTCTGGGGAGTATCAAAGAGATTTGAGGCAATTTAATAACAAGTTCCGCGGTGAGAAACTTCTCTCGCTTTCAACGTAAAAGGCAGATCAGGGGAAAATTTAATCAGCCTAAAGGCATTTCGGACACATGCAATATCGAAATGGCATGGAGTCTCTTCCACCCTATCCACATACAAACCGGAACTTATCTGAAAAAAAAAAAATAGAAGTCCATCTCCGAAATTGATCATGGCAAAAAAATGGAATGTATATTAATTTGTATGAGGTCTCCAGGCATATCTTGACGCATATGTTTGCTGCTGGTAATAATTCTGTCAGAGAAAGTTTTTTAGACAGGATAGAATGACAGACGGTTGATCTAATAGAAAATATATTAATATTAAAGGAAGTTAAGTATATTTCAAGATAATTATGTTTACACACACACACACACATATATATATGTATAATAAATATTTGTAATTGTTTATTATCTATGTACGTATACGTTTCGTCCTTAATAATCGGGACTCATCAGCATAGAGATATGACTATTCACTACCGGTCATGCGATTCGAAACCCCGGATTACGAGAATTTTGCAACTCAAATCCGACGCCTTAACCACTCAGGCAATTTTGAACAGCGAATAAACGGTGATAATTTCAATACTTTATACGACGGCTTGACGTCTAGAGCGTTCGACTTTTTCTAATGAAATGAACGATGAACGGTGATGAGTTTAACTGTATTTGCTTAAATATATATATATATATATATATATATATATATATGACTTTTCTGTTGTGCTCATTTTTTAATTATAAAGGCAAGTAGTTTATAACTTGAAAAAGTGTCTGTAAAGTTAAATCTCTCATGTGTACATGAGAGATTTAAAAGTTTGACTGTTTTAACCGTTAAGAAATTGATGACGTTAAAGAAAGTGCATACAATTCAAACGCATAACTACCTCGTATTTTATCATCAGAATTCATCATTTATTATAAAAAAAAATGAAAACATCAAACTATATTGTCAAAAATAACACTTCTCAAACCCAAAATACATTAGGAAGAACCAATGTATTATATCAGTTCCAATGCCCTATGGGAGAATGTTTCTCCGACAACAATAAAAAACTAATTCTTACATAGGTTTCATATCCACAACACTATCCCGAAGACTCACCCTACATCTCTCCGACACTAGCTCTATATGCCAACACCTAAAAAACATAATTGTACCCCCTCCCAATATAGAAACATCCTTGTTAACAATACCAAAATAATACACCACAATACCAATATCAAAAAATTAAAAATACTTGAAGCCCTGTACATAAAACCTAAACATCCCACAATTAATAATGTCAATTATGAAACTAGTCGCAACATTTTAAAGGGTCTAGCATAATAATTAACATTACCAAATTCTTAGCCATTAGGTAGTTATGCGTTTGAATTGTATGCACTTTCTTTAACGTCATCAATTTCTTAACGGTTTAAACAGTCAAACTTTTAAATATCTCATATGTGTAGAACGCCATCACGCTCTCATGTACATTTCAACTTTACAGACGCTTTTTCAAGTTATAAACTACTTGCCGTTATAATTCAAAAATGAGCACAACAGTAAAGTCATAATTTGTAAAGACACTAAAACTAATACCGCCTGAAGATGATTTGACGATTCAAATCGAAAGTACTTGCAAAAAAGAAAAAGAATGGAAAAAGAAACCCATGGATCATATTTACATAAATTTGACCGAAACATTAGATGGACAATTCGGAAAATTGAAAAAATAAAAAAAGTCGCATCAAACAAAACCACTCCGTGTTATTTAATGTTTGCCTAAATGAAAATATGCTGCCTAAATACACACACAATATATATATATATATATATATATATATATATATATATATATATATATATATATAACGCTTCTGCTAGATCGATTCTATTTGAGATGAACTTAAGTCTTTACGACAACGGTTAACTTTTAACCCTTGTTCTTCTTCCACCTCCTCCTCTTCCTCCTCCTCTGCCTCCTCCTTTGTTTTAATTCCTTCGACAGCAGTTTCAAATTACTACTAATTCTAACATACGCGCGACGTTTTTAATCAGCGTTCATCAGTCAATTATTGAATTTCTCTCTTTCTTCTTCTTCTTCTTCTTCTTCTTCTTCTTCTTCTTCTTCTTCTTCTTCTTGAATTAGCGTTCTAAAGCCAATAGATGATTTTCTCTTTTTCTTCGTCTTTTTTTTTCTTTCCCATTTTTAACATTTAGTCTTTTTTTTCTTATTTATTTTCTCTCTCTCTCTCTCTCTCTCCCTCTCTCCCTCTTTGTTGTTTGTTGCATGTGACTATTTCTTCCAAACGCATTCTTTTTATAAATTTGAAAACTTTTCCGTTTTTAATTAAAGTTCACCAACCGATTGAGAATGGTCGTATTATAGACGACTGAAATATTTCGGAGAACTATAAAAAATGAGTTTTTGAGTTTATTTTTGCTAGTTGTTTAATTGCTTATCCTTTATTCCATTTTTATTTTTACACACACACACACACACACATATATATATATATATATATATATATATATATATATATATATATATATATATATATATATATATATATATATATATATTATAATATAAAATGAAGTAATAAAATAAGGTGTCAATCAAATTTTATTAGAATTCAAAGTTCATGCAAAGCATCCTTAAGTCCTTAGCTCATGAGTTTTCAAAGATAATTCTTCTCTTCAGAGGACCATTACCGCAGTTATACTACTACATGCAATAAAATTACGCTTTGAAAATATATAAAATTATATACACAAATATATAAAAATACATAACATCAAACATATCAATCCAAAAACATACTTTTGTTGAATCCATACAGTCCATCCAGGCCATACAAGTTGAGAAGCATAATCAGGAAGGACATTACTCCAAGATACAAATAGCAGTCCAAATATGTGAAATTGAAGGGGCCGGCAAAGTTATCCAGTCGCGAAATGTGTCCATATTCAATGTTAATGATAAATAAATCAATCAAAACAATACAAAAAGTCCAATCAAAGTTCCGAGATCCCAACATGTGCAACTCCAATCAAATCCAAATTCGTTGTTTAATTAGAAAACCCGCTAAATCCGAATTGAGCAAAACAAGACGGACTCCCATCACATCTAGCCAGAAGAGCGAAAAATATATAAATGATCTTCTCTCCAGACATAACAAATCCCTAACGAACAGAAGGCGATATTAAATTGTCTACATCTCAGAATGACTTCAACGAGTTCAAGATTATGTCTGTCCTACTTCCTGTTTGACAGGTTCAAGAAAAGACAGCAACATACAACCCCGCCATCCATCCCACCCAAATTAGGTTTTCACTGTCTGGGTCAGTAAGCTTATTCTATGTCAAAGGGGAAAGAGCTAAGAAGTTAAAAGAAAGCTAAAAGGGAGTTAGGAAAATTAGGTCAAGTCATGTGATCACGTACCCATCCAAAAGTATTACTTAAAATCTGGCTTACAGTAAAAAACCGACTTCACAAATCTAGCCCCATCAAGTAATTTAGAATATTTATGAAGTTAAAAATTACGAAGTTATTAAATTCCAATAATTTTATAGTTTAATTCAAGATTTAATTTTTAAGATTTAATTTTAACAGGCCAGAAATTATTAGTAGTTTAATTTAAGATTCAATCCCATATGACGGATCATATAGCCCTTTCCATAAACCCAATCTAACTCTTTTCTATGTACATAAACTATCTAACCACCCGAAAGCTATAATTAATTCAATAGTACCGTCTGTTTCCAATAGAATATCTAAGCTTTCTGCCAATAAAAACATTTTCAACCAAAACGCACAATTTTATAACAATGCATTGCTCAACTCTGGATATTCTAAAAAAATAACTTATAACCAAAACAAAGAGAATGATAGAACTGTAAATATTATTACACATAATATGACAACTAGCAATAGGAGCCGAACTAAAAGAAATGTAAATAAACAAAGACCCCTAAGGCACTCTATCATACCTGATGAAAATCAAGAACATATAGATAGCCCTACACCTACTGCACGTAAACGCCTTAGAAGGAAAAATAATATTTGGTTTAACCCACCTTTCAATAATAACGTTAAAACCAATATCCCGAAGGAATTCTTTAAAATATTGGAAAACTCTTTTAAGTACCCACATAAATATAGCTCCATACTTAATAAGAATTCAATTAAAATTTCATACTCTACTATGCCAAATATAGCCCAAACAATAATCTCAGCAAATGGCAAAAAAATTAAAAATATCCAATCTAATTCTAATTATTCCAATCCTATAAATACATGCAACTGCAGGCGCACCAGTGATTGCCCATTGGACAATAGATGCACATCTTCTGATATTGTATATGCTTGTACTGTAACTGAGCAAAATAATTATATAATGAATCCTAGAGACCACATAAATACAGCCCATAATCAAATTCCACAATTGAGCACCACAACTAATTTGCACCATAATTCTAGACATAATTCTAGACCTAATTCTAATATCCATCCTCTACCTCAGCAAACCGGTAATGAGTTCCCAATGGAAGGTAACGATAACAATAATATACAATCAATCAACCAACCTAATCCACATCATATAAATACAGTAAATAGAAATAGACCTGTGAATAGGAATATGAATGGCGCGGGAATAAGGGTAAATCCTAGGGTACACACATATATTGGGGCCACAGCAAATTTAATTAAATCCCGCATTTCCATGCATAACTACTCCTTCAATAACGATGTCGGTAACAACAGAACATCCCTGACCACTTTAGTTAAAAATTTAAGATCAAATAATATTCCACACAATATAAAATGGTCTATCTTAAAAAAATCAAACTCCTACAGCCCAGGATCCAGATCTTGTGGTCTATGCAACTCTGAAGCTGTAATGATAGCTACTGCACCTAAACATTTAAATCTGATAAATTCTAGGAGTGAATTAGTCTCCAAATGTCGACACAGAAAGAAAATTCAAATATGCTATATGGAAACCACCACCAGTTTTGCCGTAGCTGTTTGGGCGAGCAATGAAACCGGGGGTGTCCAGACTTCGAGATGGGTCCTTTTTGATTTTTAATCTTTTTTGCCTTAGGGATTTAGACTCCGAGGTTGTAAGGGTTTATACACCTAAATTTTCAGTTTCTAAATGTATACACCTAAATTTTCAGTTTCTAAATATATTTACAATATTTTTACAATATCTTTACAACCTCTTAATTGGGAAATATTAAACCTTAAACCTTGAATATATTTACAACTTCTAGATTAGGAAAAATTAAGCCCTAATTTGGATTGGACTTCTTGATTGAACAAACCTAACCTTAAATTAAACTTCCTAATCTGATAAAATTAAATCTTAAATTAAACTATTAAATTATTAAGTTCTAATTATTTAGATAACTTCGTAATTGGGAAAATTAAATCTTAATTGGGAAAAATTAAACCTTAGGGCAGGTTAAACTTTTTAATTGGGGAATGTCAGGCCTTGAGTTGGAATTCCTGGGCTGATGGGATTGAATCTTAAATTAAACTACTAATAATTTCTGGCCTGTTAAAATTAAATCTTAAAAATTAAATCTTGAATTAAACTATAAAATTATTGGAATTTAATAACTTCGTAATTTTTAACTTCATAAATATTCTAAATTACTTGATGGGGCTAGATTTGTGAAGTCGGTTTTTTACTGTAAGCCAGATTTTAAGTAATACTTTTGGATGGGTACGTGATCACATGACTTGACCTAATTTTCCTAACTCCCTTTTAGCTTTCTTTTAACTTCTTAGCTCTTTCCCCTTTGACATAGAATAAGCTTACTGACCCAGACAGTGAAAACCTAATTTGGGTGGGATGGATGGCGGGGTTGTATGTTGCTGTCTTTTCTTGAACCTGTCAAACAGGAAGTAGGACAGACATAATCTTGAACCCGTTGAAGTCATTCTGAGATGTAGACAATTTAATATCGCCTTCTGTTCGTTAGGGATTTGTTATGTCTGGAGAGAAGATCATTTATATATTTTTCGCTCTTCTGGCTAGATGTGATGGGAGTCCGTCTTGTTTTGCTCAATTCGGATTTAGCGGGTTTTCTAATTAAACAACGAATTTGGATTTGATTGGAGTTGCACATGTTGGGATCTCGGAACTTTGATTGGACTTTTTGTATTGTTTTGATTGATTTATTTATCATTAACATTGAATATGGACACATTTCGCGACTGGATAACTTTGCCGGCCCCTTCAATTTCACATATTTGGACTGCTATTTGTATCTTGGAGTAATGTCCTTCCTGATTATGCTTCTCAACTTGTATGACCTGGATGGACTGTATGGATTCAACAAAAGTATGTTTTTGGATTGATATGTTTGATGTTATGTATTTTTATATATTTGTGTATATAATTTTATATATTTTCAAAGCGTAATTTTATTGCCTGTAGTAGTATAACTGCGGTAATGGTCCTCTGAAGAGAAGAATTATCTTTGAAAACTCATGAGCTAAGGACTTAAGGATGCTTTGCATGAACTTTGAATTCTAATAAAATTTGATTGACACCTTATTTTATTACTTCATTTTATATTATAATATTAATGCTCTATCCAGTATATTGAGCTTCAGTTTTTTTATCCGGATGTTTCACTAATTATAAGATATTAGTTGACGCTTATATCTTTTGTTGGATTGCTTCATATATATATATATATATATATATATATATATATATATACGCTTAGCATCGAATTGGTTTAAGAATATACATTAGCGATACACAGACACTAAATAAGTCCCGTGAAAAACAACAATGTAGTGGCAACATTGCTCTTGACCCTTTGGCTACGAATAAAGTGTAGTATATGTTCTGATGCTACATTTAGTCTTTTCTGTTCTCAGTCAGTGAAAAAGTCCTTCTAGAATGAGGCAATTTGTATTTTTGTTCCAATCCAGAGTGGCCCTGACTAAAGCATTTTTTGTTCTTAACCAGAGTGTCCGTTTTCAGGGAGCTGGATTCTCCAAACATTAAAAACTGACCTTGTGTCTAACTTAGTTCTTATGGGGAGGCAAGTAAATAGGAACATCCCTATTTATAGCATTTCATATAGGAAGTATGCAGTTAAATTCCCTGTGCGTTCAGCGCCTGTTGAAATGCGGGTACCTTAAATAAATTGATATCTCATTGAGAGAGTACCATTCTTTGATAAGCTATAAAGTAATGAGACTAATTTAATTACAGAAAAATACGTCATGAATTACACTCTTGGCATGAAATGGTAGACTTACATCAAATCTGTTGTAAAGGTCGCTGGACAGAATAGTGTGATCATTACATCCGTCCAAAAAGTACTTTACACCTGACGCAATCCTCTACCTGTATGAGAGGAAGATACGTTGTAAGATAGAAATCCTGGCCAGTACTTTATGGTTGACCATTTGAGAACACCAGTAGCTTTATGTGGCATGGAGAGGATATGGACACTCTCACGTTCTATCATGTCCACAGAAAAGTTAGAACAGATTTGCGTGACTCCTCGATGACGTCCCCGGACGTTATGGGAAAACAAAACTATGGGGAGGTGTCACTCGGAGCACTCTTTCTTGCCTTGACAGGGTACAAAACCGACTTTGCAATCTAGTGGGGGATTTTTTTTTCTTCTCTTTTCTACAACCCCTTTTCACACAGAAGAGCCGTTGCTAGTCTCTCTCTACTCTATCAGGATGCTAATGGTAAGTAGTCTTCTAGGCTTAAATCCCTAATTTTTCTCTAAAACATTCACAGCAAGAACTCGCTAAGCTACAATCACAGTAATTAACTTTGCCCTCTGTCTGTCTCTCTCTCTCTCTCTCTCTGTCTCTCTCTTTCTCTATCTATCTCTCTCTTTCTCTCTCTATCTCTATCCATCTATCTCTCTCTATCTTTCTCTCTCTCTCTCTCTCTCTCTCTATATATATATATATATATATATATATTTCTCTCTTTCTTTCTCTCCCTCTCTCTATCTCTCTCTCTATATATATATATCTTTCTCTCCCTCTCTCTCTCTCGCTCTCTCTCTATATATATATATATACATATATATCTTTTTTCTCTCTCTATCTCTCTCTCTCTCTCTCTTTCTCTCTCTATCTCTCTCTTTCTCTCTCTCTCTTTCTCTCTCTATATCTATATTTTGCTCTCTCTCTATCTCTATCTATCTTTCTCTCTTTCTCTCTCTCTCTCTATCTATCTACCTCTCTCTTTCGCTTTCTCTCTCTCTCTCTCTCTCTCTCTCTCTGTGAACCAAAACACAAACGAAATTTCTATGAACAAAGTTTTTTTTACAAAAATATCCTATTTGTGGAATTAAATTACACGATGTTGCTTCCGAAAGAACTCGACCATTTTCGTCTTCAATGAACGGTAAACAAATAAATTCCTAATTTTCTGCCGATTCCACTAACTGTTACAAATCCCCTCGTGACGGCGTCCATCGTCCAATTAACTATCTATTAAACGCCAACTCTCGAAAAAAAAAAGACTTTTATCTTTTAAAACTGTTTGTTTTTAAGAAAGGAAAAAATAGTTCTCAAAATGAAAAAGGTAAACATAGAAGAACAATGAAAAAAATATATTTAAAAAGTAACAAAAATATATTTTAAAAAGTAACAAAAAATATATTTAAAAAGTAACAAAAAATATATTTAAAAAGTTACAAAAAATATATTTAAAAAGTAACAAAAATATATTTAAAAAGTAACAAAAATATATTTAAAAAGTAACAAAAAATATTTTAAAAAGTAACAAAAATATATTTAAAAAGTAACAAAAATATATTTAAAAAGTAACAAAAATATATTTAAAAAAGTAACAAAAATACATTTGAAAAAGTAACAAAAATATATTTAAAAAAAGTAACAAAAATATATTTTAACAGTAACAAAAATACATTTAAAACGTAACAAAAATACATTTGAAAAAGTTACAAAAATATATTTTAAAAAGTAACAAAAGATACATTTAAAAAGTAACAAAAATATATTTAAAAAGTAACAAAAATATATTTAAAAAGTAACAAAAATATATTTAAAAAGTAAACAAAAATATTTTAAAAAGTAACAAAAATATATTTAAAAAGTAACAAAAATATATTTAAAAAGTAACAAAAATATATTTAAAAAGTAACAAAAATATATTTAAAAAGTAACAAAAATATATTTAAAAAGTAACAAAAATATATTTAAAAAGTAACAAAAAATACATTTAAAAAAGTAACAAAAAATATATTTAAAAAGTAACAAAAATACATTTGAAAAAGTAACAAAAATATATATTAAAAAGTAACAAAAATATATTTTAAAAAGTAACAAAAATATATTTAAAAAGTAACAAAAATATATTTAAAAAGTAACAAAAATACATTTAAAAAACTAACAAAAATATATTGAAAAAGTAACAAAAAATATTTTAAAAAGTAACAAAAATATATTTAAAAAGTAACAAAATCATATTTTAAAAAGTAACAAAAATATATTTAAAAAGTAACAAGAATATATTTAAAAAGTAACAAAAATACATTTAAAAAAGTAACAAAATTATATTTAAAAAGTAACAAAAATACATTTTAAAAAGTAACAAAAGATACATTTAAAAAAGTAACAAAAATATATTTAAAAAGTAACAAAAATACATTTAAAAAAGTAACAAAAATATATTTAAAAAGTAACAAAAATACATTTTAAAAAGTAACAAAAGATACATTTAAAAAAGTAATAAAAATATATTTAAAAATGAAACATTTTCGTATAGATATACAGAGAAAAAATTTATTAAAAAAAAAATAAAAACAACTAATGCATTAAAGATAGAATTGACCGGAAGAATCTATAAGAACGTATAGAAAATGCAATAAAAACAGAATACATTAAAGAACGAACAACTAAAAAAATAAAAATCAATATAAAACGACGAAAGAATTATGAAAGAACTAGATTGATATATCGGCCCACAAGCGCTTCCAAATTTCGCTTCTTTAATTACTTGAAGAATCAATTTAAACTAATTAAGTTTTCATGCATAACTTAGTTGTAAACACAAAACGAAGTGTTTCTAATTTATTCATTAAGATAAAAATGAATATTTTGGGAATTTCGATTACAATACACATTTGACTGTAAAGAAAGAAAAAGAAAGTAAAAATCAATTCGCATTTTCACTTGAAATTCATAATTTTGAAGTTGCAAGTAAAAAAACACATTTATTTCGAAGAAAGAAAACAAAACAAGTAAATTATAAAGTAAAGTTAGTACATTTTGAAACGCTTTTAAAACAAATTATAGATAAACAAGCCACGCATGCGTGGTCCCCCTCTGTATATGACTCGATGTGGCAAGTGTAAAATGCAATACATTTGGGCAATTTGAGGCATTTTTGATCCCCCTTTCACCCCCTGGGGGCGCGAACCAGAATGTTTTTGAAGTCAAAGATGCTCATTTTATATCCAGAACAATTGCCCTTACATTTTGGCGAAGTTTCAGAAAAATTGAATGGATGGACCAAACGTTATGGGAGAAAAGGGTCATTTTTTGCCATTTTGGGGGCTTTTGACCCACTGTGGGCGCGAACCAGATTTTTTCCAACGTCAGCGATACTTATTTTCTATTAGGAACAATTGCCTCCAAATTTAGCCAAGTTTCAGAGAAATTGAATGGATGGATGAAAAGTTATGGGGCAAAAAATGTCCTTTTTTGCCATTTCGGGCCTTTTGACCCCCTGGGGGGCTAACCAGATATTTTTTTTAAATCGGTGCACGTCACTTTCTAACCTGACCAAAGTTACAACTTCATGCAAAATTTCTGAGAAATTCAATGGATGGTTGCGGAGAAAAATCCGGACGGACGGACGGACGGACATGCCTCAAAACATAAGTCCCCCAATTTTATAAATCGGGGGACCAATAAAATAGAAACAGAAATGGTGATAACAAAGTGGTCATGTATTTAACAACCAAGAAAGAAATAATAGACATGCAATTAATTATAACTAATACATGTATTAAAAAGAAACAAAATGTAATAAAAAAAAACCAAATAATCTATGTATGAAAGTAAAAATATAAAACCGTAACGAGAATCTGAAGTTAAGAAAGAAAAAAGATAGAAAGAAAGAAGATAAAAAGAAAAAAAGAAAGATAGAGAGAAAGAAAGAAAAAATAAAGGAGTGAAAAAAACGTACACCGATAGAGAGAAAGAAAGAAAGAACATAGAGAGAAAGAGAGAAAGTAGAAAGAAAGAAAGACGATAGATAAGGAGAAAGAACGACGACAGAAAGAGAAATATAATAAAAGTGCGCTAGAGAAAAGAAATAAGACAGAAATAGAATAAGAGAATATATGTTAGAAAGAACAAATGTGACGAAAACAATTAGAGAACAAAGTAAGAAAGAAGAGTGAAATAAAGAGAGAGATAAAGAAAAAGATACAATGAATTAACATATTGCAAGAAAGAAAACGAAATAGAACGAAAACATGAAAGAACACCAGAGAAATAAGAGAAAGAAACATCAGAAAGAAAGAAAAAAAGAAGAAAGCAATAAGAGAATAGGAAAACACTTAGAACGAAAGAAGAGAAGAAAGAAAGGATCTTTGAAGTGATAAAGAATGAGAATTCAGTTGAGTAATATAAGAAAACACGAAATAACAAATAAAAGAGAATTATGTCTTGAAGAAAGTAAGAAAGGAAGAATATATCCGAATAAAAAGAAATAAAATTCAATAGAAATGAAAGAAATAAAAGACAATAACAATGAAAGAAATAAAATATTTGAAGAAAGTACGGACAAAAATGAAATAAAAACAGTAAGAACGAATCCTTTTGGCTAAGATGAAAGTGTAGTATCTGTTCCGATGGATACTACACCCTATAGACCGGTATCGTCTTGGCCTTCGGATATTGATTCCGCCGGTCTGTAGGTTTGTCCAGTGAAGTTCTAGGAGGTCCACCCTCCTAGGCTTTGTCTCCCCTCTTTGAGGTGGAGTAAGTTTATTGCTTACTGCTTGAGGCGCCCCTACTGGGGTATGCCAACGGGGCTGCCCAGGCATTTTTTCTAGGCCAGAGTGCTCATCTTCTCTGGCGATGAAAGAAGAGAGATAAAGAGTGCGAAAACGTCATGAGAAAATGTAGGAATTTAAAAAAAAAAATGTTAAGACTAAAAAGATATGGAGATATAAAGAAAGAAAAAAAACAAAAAAAGAGAGGTAGACAGAAAGCAAGAAGGAAATGGGAAAGAGAGAAATAGAGAAAGAAAGATACAGAGAAAAATAAAAGAGAGAAAGTGAGAAAGAAAGAAAAGAGAAAAATTAAAGAGAGAAATGGAGAAAGAAAGATACAGAGAAAAATAAAAGAGAGAAAGCGAGAAAGAAAGATACAGAGAAAAATAAAATAGATAAAGCGAGAAAGAAAGAAAAGAGAAAAATAAAAGAGAGAAAGCGAGAAAGAAAGAAAAGAGAAAAATAAAAGAGAGAAATGGAGAAAGAAAGATACAGAGAAAAATAAAAGAGAGAAATGGAGAAAGAAAGATACAGCGAAAAATAAAAGAGAGAAAGCGAGAAAGAAAGAAAAGAGAAAAATAAAAGAAAGAAAAGAGAAAGAAAGAAAAGAGAAAAATTAAAGAGAGAAATAGAGAAAGAAAGATACAGAGAAAAATAAAAGAGAGAAAGTGAGAAAGAAAGAAAAGAGAAAAATAAAAGAGAGAAAGCGAGAAAGAAAGAAAAGAGAAAAATTAAAGAGTGAAATGGAGAAAGAAAGAAAAGAGAAAAAAAAGAGAGAAATGGAGAAAGAAAGATACAGAGGAAAATAAAAGAAAGAAAGTGAGAAAGAAAGAAAAGAGAAAAATAAAAGAGAGAAATAGAGAAAGAAAGATACAGAGAAAAATAAAAAAGAGAAAGAAAGATACAGAGAAAAATAAAAAAGAGAAATGGAGAAAGAAAGATACAGAGAAAAATAACAGAAAGAAAGTGAGAAAGAAAGAAACAGAGAAAAATAAAAGAGAGAAATAGAGAAAGAAAGAAAAGAGATAGAGAGAAAGAACGAGAGAAAGGAAAAAGAGAAAAAGAAAGAGAAGACAAGAAGATAGAAAGAGAATAATGTATAAAGGAGATAGAGGGAAGAATCGAGACATAGAGATAATAAAGGAATATATTACAGAAAGAAAAAAAATGTAACGAAAATAATAATGAATCATATAACAGAAAGATAAGACAAAGAGAAAGAAAGAAAGAAAAAAGACAGAATAGATAAAAAGAATAAAGGAAAAAAGAGAAAAAGAAAGAGAGTATGGAAAAAGGGTAGAATGAGAGAAAAGAAGAAGACATTGAGAGAGAAAGAAAGAAACAGGAGAGAGAAATGAAGAATATATTTATGAAAGTAGAGAACGTAACGATAACACACAATAAGAGAGAAAAAAAGAAAGATAGAAAGAAAGAAGAAAATAGTAAGAAAAAACGAATAGAGAAAGAAAGCATTGAGAGAGAGAGAGAGAGGGGGAGAGGGGAGAGAAAGAGAGTAAAAAAAGTTAAGAAAAAAATTATTAAAGTGAAAAAAATAAATCCAGTAAAGAAATAAAAGAAAACACGAAATAATATATAAGATAAGGAATGTCTTAAAGAAAGTTAAGGAAAGAAAAAAGTATATCGGTATCGGTGAGAACAGAAACACAAAAACCATGAAAGTAGGAAAACGTATATTTGAAGAATAAACGAACAAAAAAACAATAAAAAAAGAAAGTCGAATGCATTAAAAAAAGAAAGAAAAAATGGAATAAAAGAAAATAAGAAATATTTAAGTAAGAAAGAAAGAGCATTTATAATGAATATCGATAGAAAAAAAAAGAAACCGTTGAGAGAGTTGCTAATTTATGAAACTCAATCTAATAAGGTGCGATGTCTGTTTATTTAAAGATGTAATATCTCGAGAGTCAAGTATATTTGGAGGCGCTAACCAAATCCAAATGTGGTTCACTTGGAATTGCTATGAACTCGTGTCTAATTAATATTGGTGGCGTCGTAATAAAGACATCAGCCAGAGTATTATTGTCTTGGAAACGGGATGAACATTTGTTGCGAATGGAAGACTTTCTTTACGGTAAGAAACAGAAACGTTAGGTTTTATGCAAAAGTTGTGTGTTTGAAAGCTACAGAGAACTACGAAATACCGCATTATGGTTCATGTCCGATCAGCCATTTTTTTTTACAAAGTGCACCACATATGTAAGCGAAAAAACACTAGAGGATAATGGTTAACGAAATGGAAGATTGTCAATTGACAGATGAAGAATCTTATGAGATGGATTGAGATTGATTGACGGAATCGACTGAGTTCGAATACTTGTTGAAGTAGTCTATCAAAGACATCTGTTATCATTGGATTTGAAGATGAGTATGTTGTAATCTGTAGAGAAGCAGTCCCGTTGTAATATTACAACAGACGGGAATCCCTTGCATAAAAACAGTCTGTGGAAATTCTGTGTGACCCTAGACACACATTATGGTAGAGAGATGAGTTCTTGCTGTGAATGTCTTACAATAAGAAAGCAGAGATTGAAACTCTGTTAAGAACTTTCCATGGAAATGCCGATATAGTGTATATATATTTTTATTTTATTTACTTACTATTATATTTTTTATTTATTTATAAATTTTCCAACGAATGTTAAGTCTGCACTATTTTGGATTTAGTTAGTTTCTCTGGGAATTTAAACTGCATTTTCCTTTTTTTTTTTTGTCTTTTTGTTTAAAATAACTCAGAGCTTCTTTAGACTATATATTGGGTATTTAGATCTGTATGGCTAGGTTTCCTTCCTCTTATCTAATCGCCTTTCTGCTACCTAAGGTACTTAAGCTTTTTTTTAATTTTTTAATGCAACTTTTATTCCTATATAATTTAATTTCTAGCTACCATATCGAAGAATGGTTCTTGGGTGTAGTGTTTAGATAATAGTATTATTATTATTATTATTATTATTATTATTATTATTATTATTATTATTATTATTACTACTACTACTACTACTACTAGTATTACTATTGTTATAATGAATGTTTTTGATATGCAAATTACTATATCACACGGTAGCCTTAAATGTAGTATATTATTATTATTTGATTATTATTATTATTTATTCATGTATATATAAGTGAAATTTTAAGCTGAATTATTTCGACACTTGATTATTGGGGAAATGGTAGTTTGATCAGTACCATTGGAGAGTCATGCATATTATAACTGTCCTGTTTTTAAATCTCCGAAACAGTTACATGGTAAACAGCTAATGATCCACGTGTTAATATTAGATGCTTACGTTAAGGTCTCCTGTTTTGGTTTCACTGTTAGATACTTAATCCCCCTTTTTTTTATTTACTTACTATTATATTTTTTATTTATTTATAAATTTTCCAACGAATGTTAAGTCTTCAATATTTTGGATTTAGTTAGTTTCTCTGGGAATTTAAACTGAATTTTCCTTTTTTTGTTGTCTTTTTGTTTAAAATAACTCAAAGCTACTTTAGACTATATATATATATATATATATGTGTGTGTGTGTGTGTGTGTGTGTGTGTGTGTAGAGAGAGAGAGAGAAACATAGACAGAAAGAGAGAAAGAGAGAGAGACAGACAGACAGACAAACAAACGCACAGACAAACACAAATAGAGAGAGAGAGCGAAGCAACGTTCTTCTGTGTGAAATTGGTTGCAAAAAAGAGAATATATCGTCTCCCACTATATTTCGTAGTCGATTCCCTACTGTCAAGGCAACGAAAGTTATTTCATGCTAACACACAGTACATATTGGAAAGGTCCGTGATATGATTGTAAAATACATCAAGTGATGAGGCACAAATTTCGGGTCCCTTTTCTTTATCATTGCTCTAACCTCCACTTTTAGCCCGTGTTGTAGTACATTCCAGGCCCCATCTCTGGGTCGAATAGTAGTTGTCTCTGGCACAACATCAAACAGTCCCGGACATTCTTGAGAAAAGCGTTTCTATCTTTCTACAGTTTTTCTGTCTACCTTGTTCCCAACCCTAACCCGACAACTCAATATTAAGGTGTTATAAACATTAAAAATTAACTTCGTCTAATTCTTCTCTCTTCTCTACAATCTTATGATATATCATGTGTACGTACAGCTATGCACAGGCCCCTCTCTGCATTGGGTCATAATTTCAACCATCTCTCCTTTTTTTATAGGCCATGGTATATGCCATGTTTCTTCTATGTTAAACCGTACGAACTAAAAAGATCTGTGAAAATAAAACAAAAGTACACGATGGACGATGTCACATATTGATGACTCATGTTTAGTATAATAATAGACTCATGTTTAGTATAATAATAGACTCATGTTTAGTATAATAATAGACTCATGTTTAGTATTATAATAGACTCATGTTTAGTATAATACTAGACTCATGTTTAGTATAATAATAGACTCATGTTTAGTATAATAATAGACTCATGTTTAGTATAATAATAGACTCATGTTTAGTATAATAATAGACTCATGTTTAGTATAATAATAGATTCATGTTTAGTATAATAATAGACTCATGTTTAGTATAATAATAGATTCATGTTTAGTATAATAACAGACTCTTGTTTAGTATAATAATAGACTCATGTTTAGTATAATAATAGACTCATGTTTAGTATGATAATAGACTCATGTTTAGTATAATAATAGACTCATGTTTAGTATAATACTAGACTCATGTTTAGTATAATAATAGGCTCATATTTAGTATAATAATAGACTATTGTATTAAATAAAAACAAAAATCAATAAAAAAAATAACAAAAGAAAACCGCCCCAAAAGCTTCTTAAAAACGACAAGGCTTTAATAAATCGAAGTTATTATGTAAAGCAAAAAAAAGAAACAATAACTAAAACTGCTTTATTTTTTATGCGATGTTGATTTTAATTAAAGTTCTAATTAAGTTATATAATTATCGTTTTAATGAGGACATGTTGTCTTTTATCTCCGTAATCTCCAAGTAACACAAATAACCCCAGAAAATAATGACAACAATTCCCGTGAAAATTAAGCAGGTGGGTAGAAACGGAGGTTTCAGTTTTATTTGTTTATCAACTAGCTGACACAAACTGTGTTGCCCCGTAATGAATGAGAATCACTCTGTACTCCTGTTTCCTATGTGACACGATGAGGTATTTTACTAGTACTATTTTGATTCATGGATTAAGTTTATTTAATTAAGGAATAATTAATTACAAATTATTGGTAGGAAAAGCATGACGTCAAATATCGAAAATGAGGATTTCTTCTGATGTTTAAATGAAAGATTTAAAAGGTTATACTTCTCGAAACTGGGTGATAGCTGACGATGAACTATTCAACCTAAATGCTGTCATATTTCAAATAACTATTTGAACGGTCATATTTCTTGTGTTAGAAATGAGGGCTAGAGAAAGGTATATATATATATGTTCTCCATACCATCAACAAGAAAAAACTATTTTTCTTTACAGAACAACTTATATTCCTACACGTCACAAAATAAATAAATAGAAAAATAAATAATAAAAAGTTATAACACAATATAAACTTTTTTTTCATTTTATTTTTTTATATACATACTTATATATATATATATATATATATATATATATATATATATATATATATATATATATATATATATATATATGAAAGAAGGAGAAACTAAATTATCAGTAAAGTCATCAACGTTTCGTCTTCATCAAGGAAAGACTTCCTCAGGATGGTTTAAAGAATAAAAAAAGTTATAAACACAAGTATATTACGTGGAAATAGTCTATATGAATAGAATGTAAAAACATAGTTATGGTCATCTTCTGGGTGAAACATGGCCGATTAAAATAAAAATGTGTAATACGTATGTGGTGTGGAAATAAGCCCTTATTTATTTTATATCTTATTTTCACACCACATACGTATTAGACATTTTTGTTTTAGTTGGCCATGTTTCGCCCAGAAGATGAACATAAATATGTGTTTACATTCTATACATACAGACTATTTCCAAGTAATATACTTGTGTTTGCAATTTTTTTAATTCTTTAGCATCCTGAGGATGTCTTTTCCTTGATCAAGACGAAACGTTAAATATTTCCACTGATGATAAATTCTGTTTGAAAAAGATGATAAATAAAATGAATAAACTCTTGGTCACTGAAATCTTGCCTAATATGATTTATTTATATATGCTCTTTGGTTATATGTTTACAATTATCAAATTTTTACCTTGGAAATGGTGGGACAATACAAATAAGAAAGTATATGCACAAACATATACTGTCAAACATTTTATATATATATATATATATATATATATATATATATATATATATATATATATATATATATATATATATATATATATATAATAAATATTTGTTTTTGTTTATTAACTATGTACGTATACGTTTCGTCCTTTTTAATCGGGACTCATCAGCATAGAGATATAACTATTCACTACTGGTCGCGCGATTCGAAACCCCGGATTCCGAGTTTCTGCAACTCAAATCCAGACCATCTAGAACCATACAGCCACCGTTGCATATAGATATATATAGTCTCAGAAGTTTCTAAACCATTAAAACTATATTTAAAAAAAAAAACTAAAAAAAACTTATAGTCCCAAGTCTTCCAGTGGAAAATCACTCATGTAAGTCAATTTATTTTTTACAGTTATTATATTAGTTTATTTCTAACACTATTTTAAGGGATCATCAGTTGTTTACCATGAAAAACTGTTCAGGGAATTTATATATATATATATATATATATATATATATATATATATATATATATATATATAATATTTATAAATAATATTTATTTATAAATATTATATTTATAAATAAATATTAATTATGTATTACCTACAGACATCGATGTTTCATGCTTACGCAATCTTCAGTGCAGGAAGTTAATTTCCGACGATCGGCGGGCGCGAACTCCGATTACAAATCGCCATTGATTCGCAGTCAAGAGCGTTTCTCGTTGGCCACCACAAATTATCTTAGAATTAAGGAGGAATTTAACTTCATAAATACCAAGTCGGCGAATAGTGATCCCCAACAACAAACTGTGTTGGATCTCGCAATGAAGCTAGTAGCACTGCTTGTTATTAAACTCGCTCAGAGTGGCCGGCCTTAGTTAAGGGGCCTTTTAATAATAATAATAATAATAATAATAATAATAATAATAATAATAATAATAATAATATATATATATATATATATATATATATATATATATATATATAGTCTCGGAAGTTTCTAAACCATTAAAACTATATTAAAAAAAAACAAAAAAACTAATAGTCCCAAGTCTTTCAGTGGAAAATCATTCACGTAAGTCAATTTATTTTTTACAGTTATTATATTAGTTTGTTTCTAACACTATTTTAAGGGATCATCAGTTGTTTACCATGAAAAACTGTTTCCGGGATTTAAAAACAAGACAGTATTTAATTTCATGGCTTCCCAACAGAGTTTATCAGACCCCACTTCCCTTAAAAGACAAAAACATAAACGTTCCTTATACTAAATCTACGGTTTGTTCTAACTTATATTAGTTATTTTTTTTTTTAAATGTTCTTTACCTGTACTGTTCGTCTGTCTAATAAAATTTATCCGTTACTTACAAACATATTTCTGCATTTTAAAGTGTTTGGACGAATCCATTACACTATTATTTAGGGGATTAATGTATTATTTTTAGTTTTATATTATAGATATAATAAACATCAACACATCAAAAAATAAAAAAATAAATAAATAATATGTATATATATATATATATATATATATATATATATATATATATATATATATATATACATAAATATATATATATATATACCTTTAGTCCCTCCTTCTCTCCCTCCTCCTCCTTTGTTGGCCACCTCCCATTGTCGTCAACCTCAAATAAATATTAATCTTCCTTGTTCACTTACAGATTTTCTAATCTGCGTTCACAACTGTCGATTTTTTCCTTTTCTCAGTGTTTCAAATCGACGTTTATAAGTTAACCGTTAATTTTTCTCTTTTTCTTTCTTTTTCTTCTTCTTCTTTTCCTACTCCCAGTGTTTAAAATCGGTGTTCATAACTGGCGATTTTTTTCTCTTTCTTCGTCTTTTTCTTCGTCTTCTTCTTCTTCTTCTTCTTCTTCTTCTTCTTCTTCTTTTTTAACATTTCTTTCTTTCTTTCTACTGTATTTTTATTGTTTTTCTTTTTCTCATTATAATTAGTAGATGTGTTATATATACGTTTATACATATTCTACATTATTTTTATTTATATATCCTATGATTTGTTCTATCAGCTTATTTTGATGAATTCGATAAGATTTAAAAGCATCAGGATGGCGAGTAATTGCCTTATTTAAGTGTCCAAATATTTTTTTTTGATCGCCACCTTGGTTAATCATTCTTATTATTAGATCAGAAATTGGGGCATGAAATCTACTAATTTTAAGGTAACACGAGCAATCCTCAGAAATTCAGACATAATACTCCCGTAAAATATATACACAGAACTAGTACTATTTTTATATGACATTCGCACGATACGAAAAGGGAATGAATTTCTTTTATCAAACAGTTTATAGATAAATATTGTATCTTCAATTTTTATATCCAAATCAAGAAAAGTAGCTTGTGTTCCCTTATGTTCACAGTTTAATTTTAACTCTTTAGGATATATTAAATGTTTAGTATTTGCAACTCATCGCTATCATTAATTCAAACAAAGTCGTCAATATATCGCCTACATCCATGATAACTATACGCTCTAGATATATCATTTTTTTTATTAATGATGACATATATATATATATATATATATATATATATATATATATATATATATATATGTATATATATATATATATATATATATATATATATATATATATATATATATATATTCCAGTCTATGTAAATATAGATTTGCCCAAAATGGAGACGGATCCAAACCCATTGGAATACCTATTGTTTGGAGTAGTAATTTATTCCCTATTTGAAAGTAACTCTCTTTTATAAGGTGACTTATAAATATTATCAGACCAGTTTTGGACACACTCGTCTTACCATTTTTATTTTTACACCAAAAGGCTTTAGATTTTGCAAAGTCTATGTATTTACCTTTTCCTCCTGCAAAAGCTTAATCTACAGTATTACCTAATTCTTTAATAAGGTCTTAATGTGGTATTTTTGTATATAATGTACTAAAATCATATGTCGAGATTGATTTAGCCTGTTTACGATAATTAATACGATCTATTTTTTCTTTTACTAGATCTGAATTATATACTACCCAAAATAGGTTTATATTACTATATTATTAATTTTTTTATGGAAATTATTTATTTGGTTTATAATTGATTTAAAGATTTTAGACACAGCCTTACTTAAAGGTGTAGTGATGCACATTTTGAGGCAACAATAAAACGGGCGCCAACGTGTGTTTTATGCATTTTAGGTATTCAATACATAGATGGAATTTTTTTGTATTTTTCTTCTAATTTTAATCCTAATTTTTCACAAATAACAGTATTGTTTATAATAATATTATCGCTTTTAATATTACTTAATTTATAAGTATCTGAAGCTTCACCTATTATTCCTTCTTCTAGCAATAAGCGTTGTATATAATATTCTTTACAGATAAAAGAAACATTATTTGTCGCCTTATCAATAGGAACTATTACAAACCTATTTTGAAGCATTTTAAGCTCCGTAGTTATTTGTGGATTTCTAAGGAGGAGATTCGTATTTTTAGGGTGTTAAAATTCTTTTAAACGTTCTACTTTTTAATTTACGAATCTAAGTATATTATTTTTCCATGCGTCAAATGTAGAGTGTAATAGTTTATGTTTTTTTGCCATGGATGCAGTGAAATTATCTAACGCTTTATTTATTTCCTTAACACATTTCGCATAATTTAAACATTTATGTTCTCTATAGTTTGGGCCTTTACTTAGGAGTTTTCTTAATTTAGAATTTTTAACTATCGCTAGATTACCAGTAATTATATGCCCTATGTCAGTATTACATAAAGGGGAGGATTCACATTCACATGATGGTATATACATTTCATCATTATCATTAATATTTAAATTCTCTACAGTTTTGTATAGTTAAAAACCTTATTCCGGATAGTTTGCCCTAGTTGATATGTTACTATTAGTTTCTGTTCCTCTTTTTTAAGTTTATTGGGCAGTGACTGAATGATTTCTGGATTATTAAATATTTTAGGCAGATTTATATCATCAAATCCTTTATTTTCATATAGGACTACACACACATTTCGAGGTTTATTTTTATACCCTCAGCAGGTGGCTTGTATAATTTTGTATCGATTATATCCATGATATACTCATACCATTGAGGAAGTTCTTCTATCCTATATATCATATCCGGGTTTCATAATATCTTAGATGCTATGTCTTTTAATACCTTTTTCTTTGTTTTATTAAGAAGTTTTCTAATGTAATTAAGACTCGGAAATATTAGTCATGATAATCTATTTAGTTTTTTTTTAAATTCTTCGCATGAAACGGCAGATTCTCTATTGTTTCTATTTACATGTGTTCTATCTCTAGTACCGTAGCGAGGCAAAGCTGGATATAATCGCCCTACATTTTCTAATTGGTCTTGTAAATTATCTTTTTTTACTTTTACATTTAGACCATATGGATAAATTACTCGCATTTTCTTAATTATTTCATCTTCTTTATTTTGACGCATTTTAAGTGTATTATTATCTACCTTACCAGAACTATCATATCCATTATCTTTAAATTTTTCAATAATCTGTATTGAAAAAGACGATTTTCCACAGGTTTTTTTCTTTAAAGTAGTTTACTACATGGACACAGCCTTTATTACTAGTTCTATGTAAATTCATCTGTCTATTTAAAGGTAGTACTGTTTCGCCTACATATTGCAAATTACAATGTTTACAAGATAATAAGTAAACTAAATTTTGTGACCTATACGACAAATCTTCCCCCGAATGATTTAGGACTGGATAGATTCTTTTAGTTACATTAGATTGATATTCTTTAGATGTTATTAGAATATCACAAGTTTTGCATAACGAAGCTCCACAGGAAGCAATGTTAAAATTATTATCGGTCGGACAAGTCCCATTTGCCATTTCGAAAGAAGGAGCTCCTACTTCAGTGTCTCTAATGACAACGGCTTTTACCCTGTCGAAATCTGCCCGCCCTCCTTGGGGGATTAACCCTAGGGGAACTCACTAGTTCTGAGGGCTGCCCAGACTTAGGCTTATAATTAATAATTTAAGACTTAGACTTATAATTAATAATTCAATATTTGTTTATAAATATTATATATATATATAAATGTGGGAAATATATATTTATGCATATACTTTCTATTTTGTATAGTCGAACCGTTTGTTGATCTTTTTCTTTGTCTTTGTATTTTCCGAGCTCTAGATAAATATTTTCTAGTGCAACTAAAAGTTGCTCAAGTTCGAATTGATACCCTGAAAAAGGTCAACGATTAAATCTACCAAACCGTAGGGTTATTAATATAACACCAAGATGAAAGTGGTAGTCTAAATAGTCCGAATAAAGATTTACTTCACAGAATAGAAAAACAGACAGACCGTTTCGTTTCCGAATGATATATGTATTTTGTTTTTAGACAGCCGTTGTTTGTGACGGTGGTGTCGGTGATCGTGGTGGTTGTGGTGGTGTTGTATGGCAGGAGTGATTGGTTATCACTGTCGATAGAAACGGCAATGAATGATGGCTTTTTAACGCTGACCAACAAGGAAACAGAAAGCTACTAAGAAAACAGAAAAAAAAACAAGCAAAATGTCGCGCGTTCTTCCGTCATGAGATAAATAGGTTGACTCTGTTTTTTTCCATCTTATTCTCTCTCTCTCTCTCTGTCTCTCTCTCTCTCTCTCTCTATATATATATATATATATATATATATATATATATATATCTCTCTCTATCTCTCTCTCTCTCTCTCTCTATCTCTCTCTCTCTATCTCTCTCTCTCTCTCTCTCTCTCTCTATCTCTCTCTCTCTCTATCTCTCTCTCTCTCTCTCTCTCTCTCTCTATCTCTCTCTATCTCTCTCTCTCTCTATCTCTCTCTGTCTCTCTCTACTTCTCTCTATCTCTCTCTATCTCTCTCTCTATCTATCTATCTCTCTCTGTCTCTCTATCTCCCTATCTCTCTCTATCTCTCTCTCTCTCTATCTCTCTCTCTATCTCTCTCCCTCTCTCTCTCTCTATCTATCTCTCTCTCTCTTTCTCTCTATCTATCTATCTATCTCTCTCTCTCTATATCTATCTCTCTCTCTCTCTCTATCTCTCTCTCTCTCTCTCTCTCTCTCTCTCTATCTCTCTCTCTCTCCATCTCTTTCCATTCTGAAATTGGGAAGGCTTAATGAGTGTTATTTTTAGTCTAAAGACAAACACACACGATTACACATAGTTTCTTGATACATTTAATAGCACATCGAACCTTTACCACCAGGATAGTATCAAGTATGTGTTCTGCTTCGATCAGTGAATGAGGCACTTTTAGTTTTCTCGCATTAAAATATTATCTTGTATATACTTACACTTATGAATACGAGTGTGTGTAGGTTATTGAGCCTTTTATGTATTTCCTTTCTTTTATGTTTACATTGGATTAAAAATAAAAATAAGAAAATCAATAAAAATATTTAAAAAAATAATAATCATTATAAAGTGTAATAACAATTTAATCACTCCATACACTATATATATATATATATATATATATATATATATATATATATATATATATATATATATATATCAATATATTATAATATAAAATGAAGTAATAAAATAAGGTGTCAATCAAATTTTATTAGAATTCAAAGTTCAAGCAAAGTATCCTTAAGTCCTTAGCTCATGAGTTTTCAAAGATAATTCTTCTCTTCAGAGGACCATTACCGCAGTTATACTACTACAGGTAATAAAATTACGCTTTGAAAATATATAAAATTATATACACAAATACATAAAAATACATAACATCAAACATATCAACCCAAAAACATACTTTTTGTTGAATCCATACAGTCCATCCAGGTCATACATATTGAGAAGCATAATCAGGAAAGACATTGCTCTAAGTTACAAACAGCAGTCCAAATACGTGTAATTGAAGGGGCTGACAAAGTTATCCAGTTCCGAAATGTGTCAATATTCAATGTTAATGATAAATAAATCAAATAATATAGAAAGTCCAATCAAAGTTCCAAAATCCCGAAACTTGCAACCAAGTCAATATATATATATATATATATATAGATATATATATATATATATATATATATATATATATATAAATATATATATATATATATATATATATATATATATATATCAATATATATATATATATATCAATATATATATATATATATATCAATATATATATATATATATCAATATATATATATATATCAATATATATATATATCAATATATATATATATCAATATATATATATATATCAATATATATATATATATATATCAATATATATATCAATATATATATATATCAATATATATATCAATATATATATATATATATCAATATATATATCAAGATATATATATATCAATATATATATCAATATATATATATATATATATATTTCCATGATGATAGCAGCTCTCTTCCAACATTCGTAATTATCAGTTAATTATCTTAGGAGTTGATTCTGTTGCACACAATTATAAACATATAAACATATCTAATATATATATATATATATATATATATATATATATATATATATATATATATATATATATATATATATATGTATATGTGTGTGTGTGGGGAGGTTATCATTTTATGTATCTACATAAAATGTTATAAATGGATATAATTTTTATGTATCAACCTTCAGTATTTACATCAACGTGAGCAGAGCTAAGTAGTAATTTATTAAAGTATGTTTATGGCAATTAAGCTACACAGCGACTTCCGCATTTCATCAACTAATGTATTAGTGCATCGTATATAGGTGGTTGTGTCGTCAATTGAGTTATTCCCCCCTTTGCAGGTTTGCTGTTTGGAATCTATAAAAGCTAGATGGCTCTGGTTGGTAGTCAATTTGAATGAGTGGTGGATTGATTCGTATTAAGAACTTTACTCTTTGGATTGAAGAGCTGAGTTGTTAAGACTGCAGAATCAAGTGCAGAGAAGGAGAGAGAGAAAGAGAGAGAGGGAGCGAGAGAGTGTAGTTGAGCTAAACATCGGTGGAACATTAGATTGCCAGTAAAACGTTGATTTTGTAAACTTTCTCTTTCGGATAGACAACAATATATATATATATACATATATATATATATATATATATATATATATATATATATATATATATATATATATATATATATATATATATATATATATATTTAAATTCCCGAAACAGTTTTTCATGGTAAACAACTGATGATCCCTTAAAATAGTGTTAGAAATAAACTAATATAATAACTGTCAAAAATAAATTGACTTACATGAGTGATTTTCCACTGGAAGACTTGGGACTATAATTTTTTTTTTTTTTTTAATATAGTTTTAATGGTTGAGAAACTTCCGAGACTATATATATATATATATATATATATATATATATATATATATATATATATATATATATATATATATTACAAGAGGTGTTCCCCTTTCTCGGAAGAAAAAACGAAAATTAAATTAAATTAAATTTTTTTAAAAATGGTTAGTGAATTAAACTCTGAATTGTAATAACATTTTACTAAAATCATAACGGCTTTAAATAGTTTCAGATTAAGTGGATAATGATAATATTAAACATAAATAAAACGAGAATTGATGAAGTAGTTTCGTTCACTACACTTTCTGCGTGCTACACACAATATGTATTTTTTTAAATATAAATATATGGCACTTCGTCGGTGGGTTTAAATATAAAATATTCAGAAAAAAATAAAAATAAGTAATTAAAATAATAAAAACAAAAAAAACAATCAGTTAAAATTTTAGTTTTATTAAATTAGCTGCTGATATTAATATTTACTGCGTTATAAGCAATATTGCCAACGGCACGTTTTTTGAAATTTGAAACATCTACTATTTGACAAAGAGTTCTTTCCCGAAATATATTATGGAACACGGTCACACACATTACATCACAGTGTTGAAGTCTTGCCTAATTAAGTAAGATTTTCTATATAGGAAAAAAATATTAAAAAGATGTTTTTGAAAAAGTATATGAAGTAAAATCACTTGTGTTTGTCTTACTTATCAACGCCGACATATTTCCATTTCTTGCATTGCGAGAGCCTTCTAATAATCCTCTATATACATATCACACACAATGCTTCAAGCAAACTACCTCTCCTTATTATATATATATACATATATACACATATATATATACATATATATACATATATATGAACATATATATATACATGTATATATACATATATATATACATATATATGCACATATATATACATGTATATATATACATATATATGCACATATATATATACATGTATATATACATATATATACATATATATGCACATATATATATATATATATACATGTATATATATACATATATACATATATATATATACATATATACATATATATATACATGTATATGTATACATATATACATATATTTATATATATTTATACACACACAGATATATATATATATATACATATATATACATATATATGCACATATATATATACATGTATATATATACATATATATGCACATATATATATATATACATGTATATATATACATATATACATATATATATATACATATATACATATATATATACATGTATATGTATACATATATACATATATTTATATATATTTATACACACACAGATATATATATATACATATATATACATATATATGCACATATATATATACATGTATATATATACATATATATGCACATATATATACATGTATATATACATATATATACATATATATGCACATATATATACATATATACATATATATATACATATGTATATACATATATACATATATATATACATGTATATATATATACATATATACATATATATACATATATGCATATATATATATACATGTATATATATATACATATATACATATATTTATATATATTTATACACATACAGATATATATATATATATATATATATATATATATATATATATTAGTTCATCGGTGTATGTTGAAAAGAAATCAATAAACTGCTCGACCGTAAAATATGAGAGCTAATATACACGTAAATATTTGTCTATGTTGAATTATTGGAGCATGATTATATAATATTGATATGTCATAAATTGTGTATTCCACTTAGTTACACATTTCAGAGACGAACGATTGTTGCATTGAGATAGGTTGACCTTTCATTGTTGTTTAAAGGTCGTTAGGGTCCAGTCAAATCATTAAATAGTTATTACACTTCATTATAGTTGGAATGGGCTCTTACGACATTTAAAAAATAATGAACGGTCAGCCTATCTCAATGAAACCATGGTACGGATCTGAAGTATGTAACGTATATTTTTTAATAAAATAATCCGTATATATATATATATATATATATATATATATATATATATATATATATATATATATATATATATATATATATATATATATATATATATATATATATAGAGGTGTACTAAAAGCGAACTTTCAGGAGAGGTAAAACCTATTGTGAAGAGTATACAGCTCAATATCCAGGATAGAGCAGGTAGATTTTGATCTTTGAAAAGCCTGGCTTAAGGAAAATTTAACTTGAATAAATTGCCTTTTTGCGGAATATACCTTGCTCTGAGCAATTGAATTGAATTTTGATTTGGCTTTTGCTTCTCTATTTCCTTTCCATTCTTCTTCTTCATATATATATATATATATATATATATATATATATATATATATATATATATATATATAATTTAATTGTTACAAATATCCAGGGGGTATAAATCCGAAGAAAGTTGAAACCGGGTTTATGAGAGTGCTCAATGAAAATTCAGAGCAAAATATATTTTTTGTTGGTGATTTTATTCCATTAATTGCGACAAAATATATTCTCATTTTAAATTTAACCCATCCTGCCCCCCCCCCCCCGCTATGGCTGGAATTGAGGTCACGATGGCCCAGACACGAGAGAACCTCCCACGCAACTTTTTGAAACATGACTTTTTGGGTCTCCCCCTCTCCCCCTCCCTTCTCATGTTCCCGTTATAGGCACAGCTCCATCCCTGTCCCCCTCCCTCTAATGCATCTGCAAATTTCCGGTTGAGGTTAAATTTAAATTTAAAATCTTTGCCATTTGATTCCATTATAGCTTTAAAAGTTGACGCTCTTTGCGAGCGTTAATGAAACAGGATATATTTTGTCGCAATTAATGGAATAAAATCACCAACAAAATATATATATATATATAAAGTGTGTGGTTATCGTTCAAGTTTCAAAGTATTGCATGGAAAGTTAATAAAATTGAAATATAAGCCAAATTAGCAATACAAGATTAATTTATTATTTTCCCTTTTTTTTACATTAATCTTATCGATTACGGAATAAAATTCCTTCTTCAGGGGTGACCAGTATTGAGTCATTTTTGAAAAAAAATTTTCATAAAAAAAAATGAAAATGAAAATGAAAAAAAAAAATGACTCAATACTGGTCACCCCTGAAGAAGGAATTTTATTCCGTAATCAATAGGATTAATGTAAAAAAAAAGGCAAAATAATAAATTAATCTTGTATTGCTAATTTGGCTTATATTTCAATTTTATTAACTTTCCATGCAATACTTTGAAACTTGAACGATAACCACACACTTTACTTGACAGCGTGCTAGCGCATTTCTCGTTCGACACCGGTTTTGAATCCTAACCGCCATTTTTTAACAGCACGGCGATGACGTCGTACCACCAAGGACGTTTATCAAATTAACAAAGAAATAAGTCTCTTTATTCTTGTTTTTTGATGAAAAAAAAAAGACTCAATACTGGTCACCCCTAAAGAAGGAATTTTATTCCGTAATCGATAGGATTAATGTAAAAAAAAGGGAAAATAATAAATTAATCTTGTATTGCTAATTTGGCTTATATTTCAATTTTATATATATATATATATATATATATATATATATATATATATATATATATATAATATAACTCAGTAGAATACACAATTTATGATATAATCAATATGATGTAACCATGCTCTAAAAATGTAACTTAAACAAATATTTACGTGTAAATATATTTCAGAAACGTTTATTATAATCTTCTATACAACACCAAAGAAAAGAAACATGCTAGCATTCTGTTACAGGTAAACAATGGGGGTGTTGAATGATAACACGCAGATAAAACAAAAATACCCATTTACACACAGAACAAATATTCAAAACATTTGACTTCCTTTAACAGACGCATATATTTTAACAACTATAATAGTTGTTTTTATTATACTAAATACAATTCTTCCTCAGTAACTTTTACAACATGACCAGGTATCATTTTGAACAATTGATTTGAATACGTTTTATTTATTAGTACTTCCTGTACATAAACAAGACGTTTTCCCAAAGTTATTGTCAATCAACAGTTAACCTCACAGTAAACTATGTTCTGTTAAATTACTGTGCTCGATCCAACCTGTTTTACATATGCTGCCAATCTACCTTGCCTCGTTATCAAGTCTGTAATTCTAGTATTCGGCACTCCAGAAAAACATTCGACTATGAGTCAGCGTGCCGCTATCTTGAATTCATAATACAGATATCGGCCTTTATAGCGATGATGGATTAGCGATAATAAGAGACTCCAACAAAGTCAAGGGAGAAAACTTCAAGAAAAGTATACATATGGAAATGAAAGAACTAGGCCTAAAAGTAGAAGTAATGGCTAACATAAAAACAACGAACTTTCTAGACGTCACATTAAACTTAAGTAAAAACACCTACGAACCATACCTAAAAGATAACGCCAACCCAATATACGTACACCCAAAGTCTAATCACCACCCATCAATCATAAAACATATCCCGAATTCGATCGAAAGTAGGCTTATCAACAATTCTAGCAACGAAAGCGTTTTTAAAAAATCAATCAATATTTACAATACAGCTCTAAAAAATAGTGGTTACCATAATACCGAAATTAAATATAGAAAACAGGACACCAATAATTACAACAAAATTAAAAATAAAAACAATAGAAAAAGAAATATAATCTACTATACCCCTCCATATAATCAGATGCTAAAAACAAAACTAGGCAAAACATTCCTAAATCTGATTGAAAAACACTTCCCCGTAACAAACCCTCTACATAAAATATTCAATAAAAATAATCTAAAATTATCCTACAGCTGCTGTGAAAACCTAGAAGTGATAATTAAGGCACACAACAACAAAATACTAAAAGACAACAATAGAGAAGAAATAAATAAACAAAGTGGAAAATATAACAAAAATAACACTACGAAGAACAAAAATATAAACAATACTAATAGAAATAAACAAAACACTAATAATAACCACCCAGAAAGAAACGAAAAAGTTAGCAATGAAGAGAAAAGATGTAACTGCATAAATCGTAAACTTTGTCCACTACAAAATAAATGCCTAACTAAAAGTGTTGTATACCAAGCAACGATATTTGCCAACGACAGACCAAATAACAAGAAATACTACGTGGGTATGCCATCCCTAGACTTTAAGACCAGATACTATGACCACAAAAGCACATTTAAAAACAAAGAACGTCGAACTAAAACAGAACTAGCTAACTACTATTGGGAGCTCAAGGAAAATGGGCACTCACCAATAATTGAATGGAAAATAGTAAGACAGGCCAGTACATGTAGAAGCTTAGACGACCCGTGTAGATTATGCCTGAATGAAAAATATGAAATCCTAAATTTTAAAGATCCCCGAAACCTATTAAACTCTAGAAGCGAAATAGCAAACAGCTGTTAACACAGAAATAAATTTAACTTAGGATGATATATAATAAATAAAAAAATTAAAAAATAAATAAATAAATAAATAAATAAAAAACTGAACAAGTTAAAATTTAAAATCTAAAATAGAAATACAAGAAACCACGTGTTAAAATAAATTCGCCCACTGTATTGACAAAACAAAGGAAACAGGATATAGGAAAACCCATTGTTAACAAAAATAGGATAGGCCTAGTCGCGTCACCAACAAAGCCTTTGTTCGCGGGAAGCCCAACGATTGGCTGAGGGAACAACAAAGAATCTGATTGGTTAACTAGCAAGCCATGTATATAAAAACACCTGACAAAAATAACTCCATGCATTTAGCCTGACGATTCCCCCGGGGATGAAGCACGGGAGCCTCTGTGTAGCTTGATTACCATATATATTTTCACTGCTTACTATATATATATATATATATATATATATATATATATATATATATATATATATATATATATATATATATATATATATATATATATATCGAATGCAGACAGATAATGTGCTCCTTCGGAGATCAGTAAAGGAAATTGACTAACGTCAGATTGACCCGAATGCCATCCATATTTTGTATCGTGTCTGCCCGTCTGACAACTGCAAATTAAATACGTGCTCGTCGTCCAACTGGCAAGTGACGGGAAGGCCATCAACCGACTGGAGCAAAGGTGACGAGATTTATATCAGAAAGTGGCTGAACAGCGCACACCACGATCTGCCACCATTGGTCCCAATCATCTATCATACGACGTTGTCCATTATTGTGACATTGGTGTGACATTGGCACACACAGGCATCCGTTTAAATTGAAATATTTCTTCGGTGAAGATATAATTAAAATATGAAAGTCAGGTTAACTCTTTATTTCTACGGCCTTCTGGCTGGTATCATAATGCAGTACACCTTGCGTCTTAGGGGGCTATCATCCCAGGCATTATTAGTTTAGGGTTAGGATGGGTTTATTGCTTGTTATATTTGTGGGGAATTGGACTCCGCATATTAACTTTAACGCCGTGTCAAGGCAAGTAGAAAGGAATTGATTTAATATGGATAAATTAATACGATGTGCGTAGAATATTTTCATATAATATATTTTAATTAAACTTTATGATGCAATTTTCTTTACGCGTAGTTCTAACGTGACTTATAATGGAAAATTCCATGTTATTGCTAACGTGACACTTAATATGTTTAACCTTTTTTTAAACAACAAGCATCTTATTCTGCTACGCTGGTGAGCATAATTAAATGTATACTCTACTCTATAATAAATAGCAATGTGCATTTTTGTAAATATATATCCGTCCCGTCACACACATATCTGCCTGATGAATAAGGGAATGAGGGGCGCAAATCCATTTCCATAATGCAAGTCTACTTTCTGCATTTTATTCCAATTTATACTTTTTTTGTACATTATTTTTCGTTTTTTAAACCCGTTCACTGCCGCTAACGTCTTAGAAAATAAATTAAAAAGATAAAATGAAAAATCAAAGTTAACGGTCGGTGTCTTTTTTCTATCATTACGTCATCAGAAATAACTTTTTTTTTCGAATCACGATAGTTCAGTCTATAATTATCATATCGAAATGGAAAACAAAAAAAAACATTAGAAAGACGTTCTATTATAAAGCAAATCGTAAATCAGAAAACTAGCGTCTTTTTTTTTAACATAGTTCACCCCAAACAAGGCAGGCCGCCGCTGTAGACGTAAGGGGCTACTGAGAAAAAAGGGAGGAGGTTTGGGGGGTCAACCTAAATTGGGAGCTGCGCAGCGAGATGTCTGTTTACATTAGTTTTAAATTTCTGCATGTCAGTACCGTAGGGAAAACAGGGGGCAGGGAGGGAGTTCCAGAGGCCAGCAGCACGAGGAAAGAAGCTATTGGAGTAGAAAGCTCTTCGGCATCTGAGGACCTTGAAAGTAGAGGTAGTTCACACACATATAGAGATCGAACTCAAAAACGTCATAATGTGTCAGGCTTAAACTCGCCCTGTCTCGAACATAGTGTCTGAAATATACTTTGTTTAATCACGAAGCAACGATAATTTGAGTGAGAAATGAGCGGAGCATGTTGCTTTACGGGTCCGAGTTGTGTAAGAATCAACTGTCAGAATGGGTAAATGCTTTTATGTTTGAGATGTATTAATAAAAAGGCGAATCAACGTCGGATTTTTCGTAGTGGAAAACATGGAGAGTTGTTCACCTCAAACAAGAGCATTATTCATCCTTGGATGGGTAAAGAACTTCCGGTGGATTATTGACTGGGAGATCGGCACCAGAATCCAGGTCACAAAAAACACGTCGGAGGAAAGAAGCTATTAGAGTAGAAAGCTCTCCGGCATCTGGGGACCTCCACAGTGAATGGATGGGATTTAGTTTATTGTCGAGTTAGTCTTGTGAATTTACGTAGAGAGGGTTACAGAATAGCTAATTCATCGGAGCATAATTCATTTGAGTATTTGTAAAACAAGCACATGGAGGCTACATTGCGGCGATGGGGCAGGGACTGGAGTGTGGTTGACAGTGAGGGATCTAGTAGGTTAGCGACTCTTTTTTGGACCTTGTCAAAGAGGGAGAGACTCAAATATGATGCACAAGCCCAGATGATTCTAGCCAAAAGTAGGATAGACAGAGAATGACCAACGCCATTCCACTCTCCACACTTTTGATGGCTGTGTGCCTAATTCGTTTAAAATTTTAATTGTATTTTTTATATTTTTTGCATAAAATAATTAAAAGTGTAACATCTGTTCTGACACTACACTTCGTTTGTTCTCTCCTCGGTCAGTAAAGCTGAATGAGAAATTCTTCTAGACTGAGACAATTTTATTTTTTTTCTCCTAATCCAGAGTGTATTCTTTTTAGAACTAGATTTTCTTCACATTAAAAAAAAAACTTCTGTCTAACCCTGTCCTGTCCTCGTGGGGAGGCAAGTTAATAGAAATAGTAAATAAAAAATCCATGAAACAACGTAATGTTTATTTATTTTAACGCAGCAATGTCACAACTTAATTATTTATTTTTAACTCTTGTGTTTTTTTTGTTTTAATGTTATTTATATTGAATAAAGTTCACTTTCAGTACAAATCGAATTGTGTTTCTTTCTTTACTTTTAGTTAAATGCCAATTTTAACGTTTTCTCATGCTTTTTTAAAAAGGCTTTCATTCATAACTGACAGTCTGGCTGTTCGGCTAATCTCGCTTCATACTTACTAGCATGACGTCACTTTTTAGTGAGCAGGCCTTAGTTTACTTTACGAAAGTCACGGGTAGAACCCTGTTAATCTGATCCAAGTAATCTCTTGCTGTGTTTAGCAATAATGCAAGACTTGACTTGAAAAAAATATTATGGCAAAATGTGATGTGATATTATATGTAAACTTTCTTTGGGAAGTAAATTGCAATTGGCTTATGTCGTCTTTCGGGAAGATGTCAGTAAAATAATCCAATTAATCCACAGCTAATCGGGTGTTGACATTTCCCGGCTCATTTACAGCTTTCTCATCTCCAGACAATTACCTGACTCCATTCCGCAGTCCCCAAAGAAAGTGAGAGGTAGGCGAATATATCTAATTAAAAGTTACATAACGCAATATGTTATCTAGTTATTTCTTGAGGGCTATACCTGTAGTTCGTCTCGAGGGAGTCTAGGTTAATGATGTCAATGATGTGAATCTTCGTATCTCTTTCTTTCTCTCTCTCTTTCTCTCGACATATCTCTTCATCTATCTTCATCTCTTTCTTTCTCTCTCCCCCTCCCCTCTCTATGACAGGTTGCTAGAACTCGTTTGAGAAGGATGGTGAAAACAGCGAATAACAAAGTTATTGAGGTATTACAAAAATAGCTAAATGGATCTTTATATTTACATGTAATGTAGAATTACTCGAATGGAAAGTGAAACAAAGAGACTATCAATGGTTAAGCAACTCTTGGATATAATGCTTTCTGCGTTGACACATATTGAAAATATTAAACTAATTTTGGTAAACGTTTTTTTTTATCTGAAAGAAAGTTATTCATTCCAAATATCCAAGTTAAAAACCATTTGTTAGCAATTTGCTTGAGATTGAGCCAAAAAAAACAGCTAGATTGACTGGACTACTAGGGCGTCTGTGATCAATTATCAATTATCAATTATCCAATTAATCAATCAATAAGCTCAATTAATCAATTATCAATTAATCAATTATCTCAATTAATCAATCAATCAGCTAGATTGACTGGACTACTGGGGCGTTTGTGATCAATTATCAATTATCAATTAACCAATTATCAATTATCCATTATCTAATTAATCAATCAATCAGCTAAATTAAACAATTATCAATTATCAATTAATCAATTAATCAACTATCTCAATTAATCAATCAATCAGCTAGATTGACTGGACTACTAGGGCGCCTGTGATCAATGATCATTTATCAATTATCAATTAATCAATTATCAATTATCAATTATCTCAATTTATCAATTATCTCAATTAATCAATCAATCAGCTCAATTAATCAATCAATCAGCAAGATTGACTGGACCACTAAGGCGTCTCTGATCAATTATCAATTATCAATTAATCAATTATCAATTATCTTAATTAATCAATTATCCAATTAATCAATCAATCAGCTAAATTAATCAATTATAAATTAATTAATTATCAATTAATCAATCATCAATTATCTCAATTAATCAATCAATAAGCTAGATAGACTGGACTACTAGGGCGTCTGTGATCAATTATCAATTATCACTTAATCAATTATCAGTTATCAATTATCCAATTAATCAATAAATCAGCTCAATGAATCAAGTATCAATTAATCAATTATCAATTAATCAATTATCAATTATCAATTAATTAATTATCAATTATCTCAATAAATCAATCAATAAGCTCAATTAATCAATCAATCAGCTAGATTGACTGGACTACTAGGGCGTCTGTGATCAATTATCAATTATCAATTATCAATTAATCAATTATCAATTATCAATTAATCAATTATCAATTATCAATTAATAAATTATCAATTATCTCAATTAATCAATCAATCAGCTCAATTAATCAATCAATCAGCTAGATTGACTGGACTACTAGGGCGTCTGTGATCAATTATCAATTAATCAATTATCAATTATCAATTATCTCAATTATCAGATGTGACTTAAAGCACTGGCCGGAGAATATTCGCAGCGCAGATTCCTGTGCATTCCGCCATGTTGTAAATTAAATACCACCGAGCATATTTATCTATTTTTCTAAGCTTAAGTTCGTGAGGGGTTGTCAATTGAATCAGGGTAAGCTTTTTGTTCATTATTATCTGTTAAGTCGGAATTTAGCAACCTAAAAATCTCCAAAATTCGCAGCCATGTTAATAAGCACGCTTGCTTGGCTAAGTAAAAGTAACGATTACAAATGCAGAGATAACACACCTAACAATAAGTAAACACACGTAAAACTTATACACGTTAGACGAAAAGTATTTTTTCTTGTGTTTAGTAACAGTTATTTGTTTTCTATTTGTTTTTTTTTCACTCTCTTTCTCTTGATAATTATACTGTGCAATCGCTGAATGAAAAAGTATAAGAGATGCTATGTCTGGGTATCAGTAACCAAAACTACGCCGCAGTGCTCAAGTATATTACTGTATATTTTAAATTTTTTATTTTATGAATTTTCAGAAAAATTTAAAGCTAGCAAATACATTCGCAATCTGGGCGTTTGTTTTACTAGTTAATTTATATATCTATTTATCTATCTATCTATTTATCTATCTAGCCATTTATAATATAAGGAACATTTTATGTGTGTGTCTTCCCGTCCGTCCGTCAGTCATACTTTTTTAACGAATAGCTTAACTTCCTTTAGAAATGGAAAATATTGTTTTAATACTAAATAATACATTCCCAACTAATAAATCGAATTCCATGAATGGAAATCGAAACCGAAACCTTGAGATCTTAAGTCTGATGTTCTACGAACTGAGCTATTACGATTTTTTATGAATAAATCTTAAACCATTAGCTTAAACAAAATACTTTAAGCTTTGACGTTAAGTCAAAGACTTATGATTTACGTCATGTTTCAAAACATTAATTAAGTTACAAACAATTAGGATAATAAATCACTCAATGGTTAAAAATATCAATATAGTTGGGAATTCTTTTAATAGTCTAAAACAATTTATATGGCTGTAACTACGTATTGGTGTTAAAACCTTTTAAGTATATATATATATATATATATATATATATATATATATATATATATATATATATATATATATATAAAGTTAATACAACAAAAGATATAAGAGGCAACTAATATCTTTAATTAGTGAACATCCGGATAAAACTGAAGCTCGATATACTGGATAGAGTGTGTGTGTGTACTAGCAACATTCTCTAGGTCAGAATGGTCTAGTTATCTATTTATATATTTATTTATATATCGATTTATCTGTTTATCTATTCTATCATCTCATCTATCTATCAATCTATTTATTTATTTAACAAAATATCGATTAATCGATCTACATATAAATCTATATATCCATCTATCTATCTATCCACCTATATATTTATTAATCTACTTGTCTATATATATATATATATATATATCCACCACCTGTTGCTGACAAGTTATCTATCTATGTATCTGTATATCCATCTATAGATTGTGTGACGCATCACTATACAATTAACGTGTGTTATTAATGAACTAAACACGTGTAGAATTTGTAATCAATATCTGCACTTGATTGATTCGTAAACATTTATTCTGCTTGAACATCTTTACAAACCACGCAATCACATCATCAGTTGGCGACAAAACTCTCCCCTCAATCAACTCTGGAAATGAAATATTCAAATTAGCATCTTAACTAAAAACTCTCACGAATCGACATTGACGAAGGCAAGTCGTAATTAATAACCGGATAAAGATGCGGAATAGCCTCTTTTAGAAATGACAATTATTATTACACTCTGTAGAATAGAAGAGATGTGCTTCTATAGAAACATTTTGCAACATTCGATATATATATATATATATATATATATATATATATATATATGAAGTTAGTTATGTGTATATGTTTATCTATTTATCTGTATATTATATATTACTTCTAATAATAATAACTTCATCCGACTAATATATTTTCCAGGCATCTTTACAAAAATTGGGGGTCAGCTCAAGATTCGTTTTTACATGGTTACTTCCCTCGGCTTTTATAAAAAGTAAGAATTATGTTACTATCTTCTTTGTTCGTTGACTAATAACCTTGACACTAAACGAATTTCCGATATCGATATATAAAGAGAGGGAGAGAGAGAGAGAGAATAAGAGAAAAATAGAAAGAGCTTTTTTTTTACTACAAGTTATAAGTTCGTATTTTTTTCAGAAAGTAGATTAACAAAAGACAGATCGCGTCGATGACCATCTAACTTTATAATCCAATTGTCTTCTTTTATTTATGCGTTAATTTCTAGCCACGACGTGTCCGCAATAAAAGAACAACACATACATATCGATCCGTCTCTTTTTGAGAGCAGCGGCTAGTTCGCGTGACCGTCCAGTAAGAGTGAATTTCTTCAGGATCACAAAACTAGATAAAGGGCGTAGCTACCTTGGCAAACGCTGCACTTTCAAATTTGTCACGGTAACCGAGCAGGGCCACTGCGCCTAGCCGATGAGGACGCCTTAGCATGTAACGTGTTTTTAAAGACTATACATTGTGATATCATATAATGTTTTACTCTAACAGGTGTGTTGTTTTATCTGCCGCATTGTTAATAATCTGATATTTAATGATTATAATAAAAATAATAAAAGCAATTTATTTACATTTGTGAACTCGTGCATCAAGTTGAATACCATCATAATAATATTGTTGTTAATAGTACTAATAACTATAATGTTAAGAAGAATTTCGTTCGATTTCACATTTAGAGAAGACCGATTCATAGCCTCCTATTATTTATAAAATTACTGCTGACACTAAAAAACGTATTACAGTATTTGGGAAATTTAGTTTTAAACATACAAAACCTAATATTTGGAAAATTAAAAAAAAAAGATTATGAATACAAGATCACTTTCAATAGCGACAGAAACAGGGACACAGATAATATCATCAGTTGTTTTTTATTTTAATGTTCGCAAGAAAATTCATACACCCAGGCAACGCCAAGCTGGGCCAGCTAGTATATATATATATATATATATATATATATATATATATATATATATATATATATATATATATATATATACATCTAAAGAGTGTGTAATCTGTTGTCTAAAGTCGTTACATCGATACCGTTTCTCACGTGTCCAACTTGTCACGCACTAGCGGACAATTCGCAATCTACTTTAGAAACATCCCGTTCTTTTGGCGCCTCTACCAGAACTCAGAACGTGTCGGCCGAGTTTCCGGCCGGTGACACCTTTTCAAATATGATTGACCCGCGTCGATGCCTAATTGCTCACTGCACATGCGTCGTGACAAAATCGAAGCATATCTAACCACCTTTATCTAATTAGTGAGGAGAGCTGTGGTCGCAGCCCCTGCCAAAATGTTTTGGGCGTGGTCAAGTGATAAGAGGGAGTTAAGATTTGGCAGCAACTAAGAGACATAACGAATAAATCGATATATCGATTTCTGAGTGAATCAGCGTGTCTAAATCGGCAAAGGGGGACAGTTGCTTATAATGGCTGCCGACAGAATGTAGAGATAGAAAGAAGAGAATTTAATTCCCTCTCCCTAAAAGATATTTACATTGCCTGTTTTTGGTTTGCTCTGTATGTTATGCGGCATATCAACCATTTTTGGGGTCATGCAAATGCCGAAATATAATACTTATTTTATATGTTTTATTGTAATTGTTTTAAAGCAGATCAATTAGTTTAATTAGTCTATCTGTCTATCAAGTAGGTATGAATCTATCTGTCTTTCATGAAGCTTTGAGGTAAATAATATGCAGGTTAGTTTAATGTGGGACATATTTAAATCTTCAGAATTGGGGACTTTATAAAAAGTAGAAGGTATACCTTGAGCTTAATTTTTTTTTCTTTTTCTTTTTTACATAGTTCACTCCAAACAAGGCAGGCCGCCACTGTAGACGTAAGGGGCTACTGAGAAAAAAAAGAAAAGGAGAGAATGTTGGGGGGGTCAACATAAATTGGGATCTGCGCAGCGAGATGTCTGTTTACATTAATTTTAAATGTCTGCATGTCAGTACTGTCAGGGAAACAGGGGGCAGGGAGGGAGTTCCAGTGGCCAGCAGCACGAGGAAAGAAGCTATTTGAGTTGAAGGCTCTCCGGCATCTGGGGACCTCCACACTGAATGAATGAGATTTAGTTGATTGTCGAGTTGGTCTAGTGAATTTACGTCGAGGGGGGCACCAGAGTAGCCAATTCATCGAAGCATAATTCATTGAAGTATTTGTAAAACAAGCACAAGGATGCTACATTGCGGCGATGGGACAGGGACTGAAGCTTGGTTGACAGTGAGGGACCAATTAGGTTGGCGATTCTTTTTTGGACCTTGTCAAGGAGGGAGAGAGTAGTAGATGATGCACCAGCCCAGATGTGACAACAATACTCCATGCAGCCTTGTAACTCTCACTTTTCTCTATCTGAGTTTTAGTCCTCATATTTCATAAATGATGTATCTTTGAAATTGCTGTTTTCTGGGTCACCGATTGTTTTGAATTGGCCATTGTTCATCCGCTCATAGTGTTCATAATCAATCAACTGTCAACCTATTGATTTTATAAACTTATCCTTGAGTTATTTTGGCCTTGATGAGTAGTAATTTATTTGTAAATGAAGACTAGACTCGCAATCATTGATAAAGCATTTAATCTTATGTTCCGGATTTTTTTAGATGAGGGTTGATAAGTTGTAGAATTTGGTATATTAGGACAACGGTTCTCATATTGGGTGTTTTTTATCACAACGTTTCGGCCGATGTAACCTCCGACCTTCTTCGGGTGTACCTTGTCGAACTCGGGAATCTGTCTGTCGAACTCGGGAATCTGGAATTCTAAGTGACAGTCATCTGAAGGTTGAAGGTTCAATCCTCAGTGCGGGCGATACGAAGAATTGCGAATTACTGAAAACTTCTTCCCAGTCATGGCAGATGGAACGAGAGCATGATACCCGTGGATTTAATAAAGGGTTCCGTTCGAAATACCGTCCAGATTCCCGAGTTCGACAGAAATATTCCCGAGTTCGACAACGTACATCTGAAGAAGGTCGGAGGTTACATCGGCCGAAACGTTGTGATAAAAACACCCACGATGAGAACAGTAGTCCGAATATACCAAATTCTACAAAGCATTTAATCTAGTATTAAAAGTTATTCGTCAAGTAGAGTATAGTCCTACCCCCCCCCCCCTGTCCTGCCTCGACACGACTTGATTCACCTTCATCCGAAGAAGACATTGAAGATGAGATCATGGACACAGTGTTTGATACTTTTCAGGTGCCCATACCAGAGACTGCACCTAAGATTAGGAGATCAAAAAGCAAACGGAAATCGACTGAGTTGATGATGGTGATTCCCAAACAAAAACGTTATAAATCCCCAAACCGTATATTTTCAAAGAGAGGTATTACATCGGCCGTTCTAACAGAAGAGAAACTATACCAGTTCTCACTATAAATAGTGCGAGTAGACAATCACCAGAGAGAGAGAAAGGACAGTATTGTAACTGTCTAGCCGAGTGCCAGTCAGTTTCCTTACCTTTGTACCTTTTATGTTAATACACTTGTTATCTTAACCCAACCTCGACTTGGCTTCTTTTTTTTACTGTTGGACTACTTTACAACAATTATAATATAACTATATTCTTCTGTTTACCTTATTTCTTTTAATTATCTCTTATGCCCTCATTACGGACATAAAAACAACAATAGTTCAAATAATAAGAATAAAACAAATTATGATCTCAAAAATTACAGAAACAACATAATCTTTCAATCAAATAAAAGAAATTTTTTTTTTAAATTATTCATTTTGATTTTGTTCCATTCGCTAGGTTTATGGATGGGGTTTATAACTTTGTTAATGGTTTGGGTTAGGGTTAGGGTTATTGTTATACCGGCTGTTCTAACAGAAGAGAAACTACACCGGTTCTCACTATAAATAGTGCGAGTAGACAATCACCAGGAAGAAAAAGGACAGTATTGTAACTGTCTAGCCGAGTGCCAGTCAGTTTCCTTACCTTTGTACCTTTTATGTTAATACACTGGTTATCTTAACCCAACCTCGACTTGACTTCTTTTTACTGTTGGACTACTTCACAACACTAATTAAATTTATTTTTCTGTTATCAGTGTATATTTGAGAGGCTGTGGTGATGTGTATATCGTCGTTTACTCACTAGTGTGCCACGTTCGAAATCTTTCGATCTTATAAAAAACGTTTACTGTGGATGTTGGCAACCTTGATATGATTGAATCTGTAAGTATCTGATTATAGATAATGACAGAAATAGAGATGTTATGCTGTTTCATACGAATGTACATTTTACTTGGTATTTCAACTTGTTCAGCTTAAGCACAACCACCACAGCCTCTACCACCAACACCACCACCAACACCACCATCAACACCACCAACACCAGCACCAACTGCCACCACCGTTACCAGTGTATATATGTATATATTTATATATATATATATATATATATATGTGTATATATATATATGTATATATATGTATATATATATATATATATGTGTGTGTGTATATATATGTATATATAGATGTATATATATGTATATGTATATATATATATATTTATATATATGTATATATCTATATATGTATACATCTCTATGTATATATATGTATATATATATGTATATGTATATGTATATGTATATGTATATATATATGTATATATATATATGTATATGTATATGTATATATGTATATATCTATATATGTATACATCTCTATGTATATATATGTATATATATGTATATATATGTATATAGATATATATATATATATATGTATATATCTCTATGTATATATATATATGTATATATATATGTATGTCCAAATATTTAAATTAAGTGAGACATATATATCTATAGAGGGATCTACCGATATCTATCCATCTTTATATTACATTTACAAACTAGTCCTGCTCTTTCTCTGTCTCTCTCCTTCCTTATATAGCGCAAAATTGTATATATATATATATATATATATATATATATATATATATATATATATATATATATATATATATATATATATACAGCATTTTGCCACATTTACAATTTTAGAGTCATTTCTCTTTTTGTTTTGTTTGTTTAAACTCTTTTTCTACCCTGCCGTTTCTCGCCTTTTCGTGGTCGACCAATAGACATTTCTATTCCTTCTAATATATATTTTACCTATATTCATTTATTCTGTAGAACCTCTCTTTCCCTCCCTTAGTATGCTCTTCCCGCAATGCATTCTTTGATGTCGAATATTGATCAGCCATCATGTTCAAAGCAATTCCATCGCTGCACAACTTACTAGAGTACCTTTTACGTTTTTTGTTCACCGTTTACTTCGTTGTATAACAACCCACACTGCAATCACAGCGCATGCGTGACGCATATTCATATCAATCAAGCCGACGGCGAAATCGCAAATGTTTCTTTTTTTTCTCTTCTTCTTTGTCAGCTTATTTCTTTCTGTCGTTCTTTCATTCTTTTTTTGATATTTGTTTTTGTTAATACTTTTTCTCTCTCTTGTCTGCTAGTTTCGCTGTCTTTATTTTTCGGCTGCTCTCATTAATTTTGTATTTAAAAAAATATTCGTTTTAGTTTAGTTCGTTCAGTTCTTATTCGAGAGGTGATGGTGGTTGAGTGGATATCGACACGGACACGGTGTATATATCTATCTATCTATCTATCTATCTATCTATATATATATATATGTTTATATATATGTATATATATGTATATATATATATATATATATATATATATGTATATATATGTATATATCTATATATGTATATAACTCTATGAATATATATGTATGTATATATGTATATATCTCTAAGTATATATATAAATATATGTATATATATGTTTTAGTTTAGTTCGTTCAGTTCTTATTCGGGAGGTGATCGTGGTTTAGTGGATATCGACACGGACACGGTGGTTAAATGGATATCGACACGGACCAAGTTCGAATCAAGTCGGTTTCACAGTATCACCTTCACTTAGGGATGTTGGCAACCTTCTCGTGGTCTTTCCCGTAAGTACACGATGTGTTTCCAGAAAGATTTCTGACTAGAAAAAACATCGGGGAAACTAATGCCAACACCAGAATCATTTGATTCACAGGAAAGAAGTATATATATATATATATATATATATATATATATATATATATATATATATATATATATATATATATATATATATATATATATATATATATATCTGATTCACAGGAAAGAAGAATATATATATATATATATATATATATATATCTGATTCACAGGAAAGAAGAATATATATATGTATGTATATATATATATATATATATATATATATATATATATCTGATTCACAGGAAAGAAGAATATATATATGTATGTATATATATATATATATATATATATATATATATATATATATATACATATATATATATCTGATTCACAGGAAAGAAGAATATATATATGTATGTATATATATATATATATATATATATATCTGATTCACAGGAAAGAAGAATATATATATGTATATATATATATATATATATATATATATATATATATATATATATATATGTATATATATATATATATATATATATATATATATATATATATATATATATATATATATATATATATATATATCTGATTCACAGTTCTTACTTCTTTCGCTCTGTTCAACAGATTTCGTAATTCTACTTTTTGTTGTTTGGTTCATGAATTTCTTCGTTTTTCTTTATTCTTCTTCTGTTTGTTTTTTATTAGTTTATTCTTCCAAGTACCTATTCTTTGTTGTTTAATTATTAACAAATAATAACATTTATTTCAAAATATTTATTAATAACACTCTTATTTTTCATTTGGACATTGTTTAGTTCAGTAGCAAGAAATCCCGATTTTTTATATATAATCGTATCACAGTGATTAGTTTTCTTCGAATGCCCGGCTGGCTTGGCAGGCTGAGAGCAGACTCAAGGCGTTTCCACAAATAATGGCGATAGAGAGGCGCTCGTAAGGCCAAGACAATTCGCGATTGTCTCCTGTGTTGCGCGTCATTAATAGACAAAAGCTGTCGATGAAGTCGCGCGTGGTGGTGCCTATCTCTCCAATCCTCTCCACAGCGAGCGTTTGCAATACAAATATGTCAAGAAGATCGGCATATTTTGACTGCTTGTGGCTCTCTGCTGACGTCGCTGCATGTCTAGGGTCTTTATCGCTATATATATATAATTTTTTTAAACATAAGAATGTGTAGTGTTAAAATAAATAACATTTATTTTAATCTGAGCTTTCGAGAATTAAAAGTTTACTTGTCAAACAGTGTTTTTCGATGGTAATGGACTTTTGGGTCAAAGAATCACGTTATTTCTGCAAGCGCGGCTACGCCAATTTGAATTAGAAAGGGTGTGTAGACATATTTTTTAAACCATTGTTTCGTAATAGTATTATATTTTTCGAAAAAACCATAACAATGTGTAGTGTTAAAATAAATCTAAAAAATTCAAAAAAAATCATACTATTACGAAACAATGGTTTAAAAAATATGTCTACACACCCTTCTAATATATATATATATATATATATATATATATATATATATATATATATATATATATATATATATATGAAGAAGAATGGAAAGGAATTAGAGAAGCAAAAGGTATATTCCGCAAAAAAAGCCAATTTATTCAAGTTAAATTTTCCTTAAGCAAGGCTTTTCAAAGATCAAAATCTTATCATCAGAGGAAGTCGCTGGGATAGATAAGTTGGCAAAGGCCAAGATTTAAAATTTGAAAATGTTGCTTCTCTAATTCCTTTCCATTCTTCTTCATTCCACCTGCACTATCCTGGATATTGAGCTATATACTCTTCACAATAGGTTTCACTTTTCCTAAAAGTTCGCTTTTAGTACACCACTTTATATATATATATATATATATATATATATATATATATATATATATATATATATGTTCATGCTTATTCGTTAATTCTTGTTTTTGTTCGTTAATTCTTACACTTCATTTCTAATTCATACTTAAATTTGATACTGTTGATGTTTATTGGCTAATTCTTATTTTATTTTATTCGCAAATCATAATTTTAATTCTCTATTTCTTTTTTCTATTCGCTATGTTTAGTCGAAAAGTTTTATTTTTATTCTTATTTTTATTTTTATTTTTATGCTCTGATAATTACTGGCAATGGTAACATCTATTTATTATTTTACAATTCTTATTTTCCTTGCTAATTTTTTATTTTTATTAACCAATTCTTATTTGTATTCACCAATTCTTGTTTTCCTTGCTAATTTTTATTTTTATTCACCAATTCTTATTTGTATTCGCTAATTCTTATTTTCATTGCTTATTTTTATTTTTATTCACCAATTCTTATTTGTATTCACCAATTCTTATTTTCCTTGCTAATTTTTATTCACCAATTCTTATTTTTATTCACCAATTCTTATTTTCCTTGCTAATTTTTATTTTTATTAATCAATTCTAATTTTTATTCACCAATTCTTATTTGTATTCACCAATTCTTATTTTCCTTGCTAATTTTTATTCACCAATTCTTATTTGTATTCACCAATTCTTATTTTCCTTGCTAATTTTTATTCACCAATTCTTATTTGTATTCACCAATTCTTATTTTCCTTGCTAATTTTTATTCACCAATTCTTATTTTTATTCACCAATTCTTATTTTCCTTGCTAATTTTTATTTTTATTAATCAATTCTAATTTGTATTCACTAATTCTTATTTTCCTTGCTAATTTTTATTTTTATTAATCAATTCTAATTTTTATTCACCAATTCTTATTTGTATTCACCAATTCTTATTTTCCTTGCTAATTTTTATTCACCAATTCTTATTTGTATTCACCAATTCTTATTTTCCTTGCTAATTTTTATTCACCAATTCTAATTTGTATTCACCAATTCTTATTTTCCTTGCTAATTTTTATTCACCAATTCTTATTTGTATTCACCAATTCTTATTTTCCTAGCTAATCTTTATTTTTATTCTCCAATTCTTATTTGTATTCGCCAATTCTTATTTTCCTTGCTGATTTTTATTTTTATTAACAATATATTATTTGTATTCGCTAATGTTTATTTTCCTTGCTTATTTTTTTATTTTATTCACCAATTCTTATTTGTATTCACCAATTCTTATTTTCCTAGCTAATTTTTATTTTTATTCACCAATTCTTATTTCTATTCGCTAATTTTAATTTTCTTTGCTAATTTTTTTTGTATTCACCAATTCTTATTTTCTTTGCTAATTGTTATTTTTATTCACCAATTCTTATTTGTATTCACCAATTCTTATTTTCCTTGGTAATTTTTATTTTTATTCACCTATTCTTATTTGTATTCGCTTATTCTTATTTTCCTTGCTAATTGTTATTTTTATTCACCAATTCTTATTTGTATTCACCAATTCTTATTTTCCTTGGTAATTTTTATTTTTATTCACCTATTCTTTTTTGTATTCGCTTATTCTTATTTTCCTTGCTAATTGTTATTTTTAGTCACCAATTCTTATTTTCCTTGCTAATTTTTATTTTTATTCACTAATTCTTATTTGTATTCGCTAATTCTTATTACTGTGCTAATACTAACGTTTATTCGCTTATTCTCAGTTTCATTCACTCATTTGTTTCATTTTTTGTAAATTCTTATTTTTATGAACCAATTCTTATTTTTGTTTTCTTTGCTCTTATATTTATTCGTTAATTAAAATGTTTAGTTATTAATTAAAATTTATATTCGCTTATTCTGATTATTATTCACTAATACTTATATTTATTCACGAATTATTATTTTCAATATCCAATTCTTAAGGTTATGCGTTACTTATTGGTCTCCCGATTGATAAAATCGGGGGACTTATGTTTTGAGGCATGTCCGTTCGTCCGTATTCTTCTCCGCAACTATCCATTGAATTTCTCTGAAATTTTGCATGAAGTTGTAACTTTTGTCAGGTTAGTAAGTGACATTCTACGATTTTTGAAAAAAATCTGGTTAGCCCCCCAGCGTGTCAAAAGGCCCCGAAATGGCAAAAAAATGACATTTTTTGCCCCATAACTTTTCATCTATCCATTTAATTTCCTTCAAACTTGGCCAAAATGTGGAGGCAATTGTTCCTAATAGAAAATAAGTATCGCTGACCTTGGAAAAAATCTGGTTCGCGCCCCCAGGGGGTCAAAAAAACCCAAAATGGCAAAAAATTACCCTTTTCTCCCATAATATTTGATCAATCTAGTCAATTTTTTTAAAAAATTGGCCAAAATGTAGAGGCAATTGTTCTGGATATAAAATGAGTATCCTTGACCTCAGAAAAATTCTGGTTCGCGCCCCAGGGGGGTCAAAGGGGGGTCAAAAAGGCCCCAAATTGCCCAAATTTACTGCATTTTACACTCGCCACATCGAGTCACATACAGAGGGGGACCACGCATGCGTGGCTTGTTATCTTTATAATCAACCGTTTTTTTCGCAATATTTCTTTATTACATAATACTTAATTTTGTTTAGTAATTCTACTTCTCTTCTTTTGATCAGTATTTGCTAATCCTTTTTCTGTTTTCTATTTTTTTATTATACGCTAATTCTTTTTTTTATTTACTAATTCGTACTTTTCGTCTTTTTTTTCTTTCAAGTGCTTTTGTTTCATTCATTATTTTTTTTCATCTTCTAATCTTTATTTCTTTTTGTTAATTGTTATTTTAATTATCAATTCTAACTTTTCGTCTCTTTTTTGCCTTTCAAGTTCTTTTGTTTCATTCATTAATTCTTTTTCATCTTCTAATCTTTATTTCTTTTTGTTAATTGTTATTTTAATTATCAATTCTAACTTTTCGTCTCTTTTTTGCCTTTCAAGTTCTTTTGTTTCATTCATTAATTCTTTTTCATCTTCTAATCTTTATTTCTTTTTGTTAATTGTTATTTTAATTATCAATTCTATCTTTTCGTTTCTTTTTTCCTTTCAAGTCCTTTTGTTTCATTCGTTAATTCTTTTTCATCTCATAATCTTTATTTCTTTTTGTTAATTGTTATTTTAATTATCAATTCTAACTTTTAGTCTCTTTTTTTCTTTCAAGTTCTTTTGTTTCATTCATTAATTCTTTTTCATCTCATAATCTTTATTTCTTTTTGTTAATTGTTATTTTAATTATCAATTCTATCTTTTCGTTTCTTTTTTCCTTTCAAGTCCTTTTGTTTCATTCGTTAATTCTTTTTCATCTCATAATCTTTATTTCTTTTTGTTAATTGTTATTTTAATTATCAATTCTAACTTTTCGTCTCTTTTTTCCTTTCAAGTTCTTTTGTTTCATTCATTAATTTTTTTCATCTCATAATCTTTATTTCTTTTTGTTAATTGTTATTTTAATTATCAATTCTAACTTTTCGTCTCTTTTTTCCTTTCAAGTTCTTTTGTTTTATTCATTAATTCTTTTTCATCTCATAATCTTTATTTCTTTTTGTTAATTGTTATTTTAATTATCAATTCTATCTTTTCGTGTCTTTTTTCCTTTGTAGTTCTTTTGTTTTATTCATTAATTCTTTTTCATCTCATAATCTTTATTTCTTTTTGTTAATTGTTATTTTAATTATCAATCCTATCTTTTCGTGTCTTTTTTCCTTTGTAGTTCTTTTGTTTTATTCATTAATTCTTTTTCATCTTCTAATCTATATTTCTTTTTGTTAATTGTTATTTTAATTATCAATTCTAACTTTTCGTCTCTTTCTTCCTTTCAAGTTCTTTTGTTTTATTCATTACTTCTTTTTCATCTCATAATCTTTATTTCTTTTTGTTAATTGTTATTTTAATTATCAATTCTAACTTTTCGTCTCTTTTTTTCTTTCAATATCTTTTGTTTCATTCATTACTTCTTTTTCATCTCATAATCTTCATTTCTTTTTGTTAATTGTTATTTTAATTATCAATTCTAACTTTTCGTCTTTTTTTCCTTTCAAGTTCTTTTGTTTTATTCATTACTTCTTTTTCATCTCATAATCTTTATTTCTTTTTGTTAATTGTTATTTTAATTATCAATTCTAACTTTTCGTCTCTTTGTTCCTTTCAAGTTCTTTTGTTTCATTCATTTTTTTTCATCTTCTAATCTTTATTTCTTTTTGTTAATTGTTATTTTAATTATCAATTCTAACTTTTAGTCTCTTTTTTTCTTTCAAGTTCTTTTGTTTCATTCATTAATTCTTTTTCATCTCATAATCTTTATTTCTTTTTGTTAATTGTTATTTTAATTATCAATTCTAACTTTTCGTCTCTTTTTTCCTTTCAAGTTCTTTTGTTTCATTCATTAATTCTTTTACATCTCATAATCTTTATTTCTTTTTGTTAATTGTTATTTTAATTATCAATTCTGACTTTTCGTCTCTTTTTTCCTTTCAAGTTCTTTTGTTTCATTCATTAATTTTTGTTAATTGTTATTTTATTTATTAATTATACGTTTTAATCTCCAACTCTGATTTGTATTGGCTAATTCTTACTATCATTCACTAATCCTATTTTTTTATCAAGAAATAAAAATATGAATTAGCGAATAAAAAGATGATCTATAAAAATAAGAGTTAGCCACTAAAAACAAGAATTAGCGAATAAAAAGAATAATTAGAAAATTCTTATTAATTTTCGCGCATTTTTACTTTTTCCCCCTAATGTTTTATAATTATTTGCTAATTCTTTCTCTCGTTTTTCCTAATTTAATTATTTATTTACTAATTCTAACTTTTCGTCTCTGATACTGTTTTTTTCTTGCTATATTTCTTAACTTGTCTTTTTAGCTAAGAAGAAAGTGTAGTATCTGTTCCGATGGATACTACACACTGTACACCAGTATCGTCTTGTCCTTCATGTCTTGATTCCACCGGTCTGAGGGTTTGTCCTGTGCAGTTCTAGGAGGTCCACCCTCCCAGGCTTTGCCTTCTCACCCTTTGAGAAGGGGTTATCGCCTGAGGCGCCTTTACCGGGGAATGCCGACGGGGCTGCCCAGGCATTTTTCGTAGGCCAGAGTGATCTCCCTTCTCGAGGGCGCTGGCTTTTCAAATCCCACTTTCCCGACCTTGTGTCACATCTTACCGCTGTGCGAGGAAGATAAATACCTTCTCATTATTCTTCGTCTACTGATCTACAATATATTCTTCTACTTTCTCTTTATTCCTGTTCCAATTTGTTTATTATTATTATTAATTATTATTATTATTATTATTATTATTATTATTATTATTTCTATTTCCACAATCTCTTCTCCTTCTTTATAATTCACCAACACCGTTTTTACTCCTTGCTCTCCTCAACGATGAAACACTTGATGTCCGCTTTCTTGTCTACTTCATCGCATGCTTAACGTTTAACACTTTCATCTCTTTCAATTCTTCTTCCCCCCTCACCTCTCTCTTGCTTTCTATCTATTGTATTCATAGTCGGCTCTACTTTGCTCTCAAGATCAGATGAACGCCATTAAAGTAATCATAACATTGAAAAGAAGAAACATCAAACCGACAGATAACGCTTTCATGTTAAAAGCTGTCAATTTTTAATCGTAGACTTTCTATACCTAAACAGAAACTCAAAAATACAATTATACACCGTGAATAGAGTCGAAAACAGTTCACCGTTTTAAAGGATACTTGGTGTTGCTTGTTTTCTTGTTCATTTGTATTGCTTCACGGCATATCAACCCATTTCTTTGGCTATTGTATGTAAATTCCAGTAATAATTTTAAACAGAAACTCAAAAATCAAATTATACACCGTGAAAAGAGTCGAAAACAGTTCACCGTTTTAAGGGATACTTGGTGTTGCTTGTTTTCTTGTTTATTTGTATTGCTTCACGGCATATCAACCCATATTTTGGCTATTTTATGTCAAATACAGTAATAATTTTAAACAGAATTTCAAAAATCAAATCATACACCGTGAAATGAGTCGACAACAGTTCACCGTTTTAAGGGATACTTGGTGTTGTCTTTTTTTTTGTTTGTTTATTTGTATTGCTTTACGGCATATCAACCCATTTTTGGCTATTTTATGTCAAATACTGTAATAATTTTAAACAAAAACTCAAAAATCAAATTATACACCGTGAAAAGAGTCGAAAACAGTTCACCGTTTTAAGGGATACTTGGTGTTGCTTGTTTTCTTGTTTATTTATATTGCTTCACGGCATATCAACCCATTTTTCGGCTATTTTATGTCAAATCCAGTAATAATTTTAAACGTTTGTAAGTTTCAAGTGTTTACATTCTTAAAATATGTATGTATGGTGTTTGGTTTGGTTTGGTTTGGTTTTGTTATTTTGTTTTACCTCATGAATATCCAATCGACAACTGACGCATGTCTAGACAGAACTCAAAAAGAAGGTCAAAGCAGTTTGCGTGCACTGCGCATAAATGGCGAAGATTTTTTATGCAAAACTAATTTTTCTATTATTATTATTCTCTTTTACAAAAAAAAAAAAATTTCTTCTCTCTCCAATGAAAAGATTGATACATGTTACAAAAAAGATGAAGATACTAGTATAATTAATCTAAATAATACAACTATTTACCCTAAAGTTAAACTATTACCATAAGATGTTTGAGGTAATTCTATATGCTTTAGTAAGATGCTGTTTATATATAGCTTTTTCGAAGTTAAGGGTAACAGTCACCAGATTTGAAACTCGAAGTTAATTAACCAGATTTGTAACTTATTCTTTTCCTTTTTGGGGTTCTTGAAATGCTTACTCTTTTGTTAACCCGTTTTGGGTCCAGGAGATAGAACGCTGGTTGTGGGGTTTCTTTTTTAGGGTTGTTTATCTAATAACTGACTGATAATGAAGGTTGTTAAGTATACTTTAAAAAAATTTTCAAATGATATTTCACCCCCAAACAAAGCAGGACGCCACTGTAGACGTAAGGGGCTACTGAGAATTAGGGAGTAGGTTTAGGGTGTAATTCTAAGTTGGGAGCAGTGCAGCGAGATATCTGTTTGCATTAGTTTTAAACCTCTGCATGTCGGTACTGTCGGGGAAACAGGAGGCAGGGAGGGAGGTCCAGAGATCAGTGGCACGAGGAAAGAAGCTATTGGAGTAGAAGGCTCCCCGGCATCTGGGAACTTCCACGGTGAATGGATGGGATTTAGCTGATTGTCGAGTTGGTCTAGTGAATTTACGTCGAGGGTGACGCCATAGTGATTTTCTGGTCGGCACTTTCCGGGGTTATAGCACAGTATACCGAAATAAGGAGAAGCTCCTTGAAAGGAACTCGCTAAATGTCGGGTTATTCTCAAGTGCTATGTTGCGTATAGATGTGTGTACCGTGAGGTATTTCCGGCATCGATGACATGCTAATGTCTCGCTTTTAGGTTCGATTATTTTACCTCTAAATTTATAACCGTCAGTAAAAAAGACTACTTTGTTTTTTTTATTATTCTAGTTTCCTCTTCCTTTTTGTTATTATTCAACAAGATAACCTTTAGTTGTTTTTAGCTTTTTGCATCAGGTAACTTAATGCCTCGCCTGGAGCCATGAAAACATTTTTAGGTAAAACAGTTTGGGGAAAATTGAATACATCTGAGTTTTTCTTTTTATTTTGGTTCTAATTTCCAGATCTTTGAAAAGCTATATGTAATTTGTACAAATTAAGTAAGATTATATTATATAAAGAAAGATTCTTAACAGGTTGTGTGTTCGAATCGTAGTCTCGTCTTGAAATTTCTTTCTACTTTATTTATATGTTGTTTAATCTAAATTAAGTAATTAATAGTTTCCCAACGTAATTATAATAGTATTAACGCTGCCTTGAAAAAATTAAGTAAATAATAATTTACAAAAATTCTCGCCGACGGACAGACATACAGACAGACAGAGAGACAGACAGACAGAGAACATGCTCGTTATATAATAGACATCATATTTTCAAACAAATATTCGTCAGTATCGTATATCTTAACAAAGCTACCATTCGGGTATGTATTGAGTGATGTTCCCCCATCTAGTCTGGTACATCAACCACTAGCATAAAATGCACTCCCGGTCTTAAACGCAAAATACACAAACCAAAATATAATGTATTTACAATGTATTGCATTCAATTACACTTTGATACAATTGGGAAGGTATGAACCCCCTATTCCATATATAAAATAGAAGCTTGCGTGTAATGAATCGTTTTCAATAGGTTAATTGTTGTTGCACATTAAATAACAAACACGGGTTGATATGCCGTGGAACAAACAAACAAAACAAATCTCTAAACATACTTAAAACGCATATATAAACATATCCGTACACGCAGACGTTTAAAAACGACACCTAAACATATTCCTGTATACGTATGAACACAAATGCAGACATAGGAAATTTGACACTAATATATGTTTGCGCATACGAACACATACGGACGTGTATGCATGTAGAGACAGAAACAATTCGGCAGAGCGCTGGCTCTCTGATCTCTGCTTAGATATGAAATATTCATGATGTGGTTGGTTGCCTGTGGTTCCAACAGGCGGGAATATATTTATGAGGCAAGGAATTATGTTCCTTCTCCGCAACGAAAGCTGCACGTTTGTAGCTAGCAGTAAAAAAATAAATAAATAAACAGAAGAAAATACAAAACAATGTATAAAAAAATGATGAAATACTTTTTATATATATGTATAAAAAAAACATGTGCACAGTTTTTTCTACATAAAAGCGTCCTGTGCCAAAATCTGATTTAAATTCGGTGAATTACCTATCGCTGACGAGAGTAACAATAAGGGTTTGAATTTTAAAAAGTGAGATATTGTAGCATGGCAAGGCCAGCCAGGTGCAAGTTGGTCCCATGCCTTGATTTGACCCTAGTCTGATTAAAACAGTGATGATAGTACTGGCGGTTTTCTCGGCCAGTAGTTGTTTATTATTCTTCTATCGCAACCTCGCCTCCATCAACCTGCATCTGGTCGTAGCGATCTCAGAGTCGAGTTGCCTAAAGTCTCAGCTTCGTCATAGGTGTCCATGGAAAGCTATCTTTCATTAGGACCGCGCGCGCGTTTACCTCTGATGCACGTGGGTCGATCTGCTATACGTTAAAAGACAACAACTCGATGTTATGGTTCAGAGGTTTATTTATATCTGAAAAGATGATAAAAAGTGAACAGTCGTCGTTAAACAATCTCAAATTTCCCCGTCCATGAGGTTAGGAAGGGGTCGTGTCTTCCCACTGTTGTATCATGTCTGCCCTTGCGAACATCCAGAAGAGAGAGAAAGGGAGCGAATTGAAGCAGAAATTGTTTTTTTTTAATAATATATTTAATATCAGCATATTTACTTATGAGTCATCTTCCTATATATTTAGAAACATCGCACATAGAATGTGAGGGCTGAAGGGAAAATAGGGTTTAGCGAAAGTAACGAGGTTGCCGAAAGTAAGCCAACGGTCTTCTTTCTAATCTCCATTATTATGGATAGCCGGTGACTTCTATGGAGTTTAACCGCTTTTTGACAACTGTTTTTGGTTTTAGTTACGCTATGTGTCCAAACACCTATCTCATCGGACAAGCGAAGGCCTGCCTGTTAGAGGTGCTAGTTTAGTCGCCGAGAGCCCGACCATAGGACAGGTACTTGTGCTTTCTTGTATTTACAACGGATGACAACCTGGTTGGGTACAAGTACAAGTACAGCCAGCTTTTGCCGATCATATCCCGATGTCATAGTCGAAGACCAACGACTTGTGGATCTGATGTTGTTGGCAGGAGGTCTTTCATTGTGGCAGCCGAGGTGTTCAACTATCCACAAGAACGTTTGTGCTAACGATCTAGAGAAGAGGGAGCAGGGGTAATGTGACGTTATGTCTGTTTCTAGCATCGCTCAAAGAGTTATTTTACACCCTGAATTAGAGTTCCATTGAAGAAAATAGCTATTTACACTGTACATTAAAGACAAATTATCCATCCGAAACACACAGAGACAAAAACTTTTGTCTTTACTTTACTTGTGGAATCTGTGTTCGCCCTGGGAAACTATAAGAAGCCAATAATTCAATAGTTCAAGTTTGAGGCGTGTTATTTCTATAGTTAATCTGCTTTCCCGGGCAACACCAAGACTGAGTGTCATCTGAGTGTTTACGCTGATCATATGACCTCGATTACCCGTGCAAGTGTGAACTCAACCATGCAAACCAAAAGAATACGATACATACTAGCGAACGTACTCTTTACTATGGATGGTAACTTTTAATGCCGCAAAGACAAAGCTACTTTCCTTCAATAACTACAAGAAACCTCTTCAACCACCGATTGTCATGACAAATAACACGCTACCTGAGAGTTCATCATTCAAACTCCTCGGCCTAACTTTCACAGGTAGCATGAATTGGAATCAATACATTGAAAACATTTCCAAGCTGCAACGAAGGTGGGATCCCTCTACCGTGCCAGTAAACTTCTCACTTCTGACATTATCCTATATCTCTACAAAGACACCATCCGTTCATGCATGTAGTATTGTTGCAACATCTGGGATGGGGCATCATCCACTAGTCTCTCCCTCTTAGACAAGGTCCACAAAAGACTCACCAACTTGATAGGTCCTTCACTAGCCACCAAACTCCAGCCCCTGTCCCATCGCCTCAATGTGTCTTCCTTGTGCCTGTTTTACAAGTACTTCAATGGGTTGTGCTCTGATGAGCTTGCTGCTCTGGTACCTCCACGACGTTAATAACTAGACTAACCCGACAATCTGCCAAATCCCATTCATTCACTGTGGAGGTCCCCAGATGCCGAGAGTTTTCTACTCCAAAAGCTTTTTTCCTCGTGCTGCTGGACTCTGGACCTCCCTCCGTGCTCCTTGTTTTCCTGACATGTAGAAATGTAAAACTAATGTAAACAGACATCTCGCTGCGCAGCTCCCAATTTAGGTTGACATCCCCCAAACAGTCACCCATTTTCTCAGTAGCCCCTTACGTCTACAGTGGCGGCCTGCCTTGGTTGGGGTGAACTATGTTAAAAAATATTCGCCCTATGTTATTAAACTGAGGAAGAAAAATGTTTATTAAGAAAAAATAATGAGAAAAAAAGGATTGATCCTTTTCTCTCAGAGCATAACTGTTTTTTTTTTCTTTCTTATTCATGACTTTATTTTCTTTTTCTTAGTTTTGATAAGAAACATTGATATTCCTGATTATTCTCTGGTGTAAATGACGTCAGAAATGACAAGAACATTTATTTCAATCAACTGTAATAAAATAGATTTCACGAGCTGAAATCGGTTTCCGATTTTATCAATAGATCGATTTTAAAATGTCTCGGCTTTATTGGATTGCTCACAATTGTTTCTTTCGTGTATACGAGACACGAACTATTTCTAATTAAAGCAGACTCATTTTTTTGTGGGAACATGTACTAGGTAGCTAAACTGAGTTTCTCCCACTGAAAATGAGACTAAAGCATCCTAACTAAGTTAAGAGACTAAAGCATCCTAACTAAGTTAAGAGACTAAAGCATCCTAACCTGAAAAAGAAACTCCGCCGAAATAAAAACTAAGTCCAGTAGTAAAGGAACAAATAAGAAACTCGGTTTCAAATTCTATCGGATCTGTTTCGCGTATTAATATACGTAAACTTTAGCCCCTCCATTATTCCCACGTCGAACCTCCTTTACCCCCTCCTATTTCTAAAGGTGGCTTGTTAAAATTTTCAACGACTAAAGAACACGCACAACGCGTGGCTAATTAATTAGAAGCTACACACACACACATACATATATATATATATAAATTTATATATATATATAAGGGTATTATATTATTATTATTATTATTATTATTATTATTATTATTATTATTTTATTATTATTATTATTTATTTATTTATTTATGTATATATTAGTGAAATTTTAAGCTGAATTATTTCGACACTTGATTATTGGGGAAATGGTAGTTTAATAAGTACCATTGGAGAGCCATGAATATTATAACTGTCCTGTTTTTAAATCTCCGAAACAGTTACATGGTAAACAGCTGATGATCCCCGTGTTAATATTAGACGCTTACGTTAAGGTCTCCTGTTTTTGTTTTACTGTTAGATACTTAACCCCCCTTCTTTTTTTAAATTTAATTATTATTTTTATTTATTTATGAATTTTCCAACGAATGTTAAGTCTGCAATATCTTGGATTTAGTTAGTTTCTCTGGGAATTTAAACTGCATTTTACTTTCTTTTTCTTTTTGTTTTGTTAAAATGACTCAAAGCTTCTTTAGACTATATATATATATATATATATATATATATATATATATATATATATATATAGAGAGAGAGAGAGAGAGAGAGAGAGAGAAAGAGAGATACATAATTAAGTTTTACGTACAAGTAACGTTATTATCGCTATTAAAAAGCAATAATAAACACGTAACTTAAATATTTAAGCGATGAAAAATGATACATATTTTTAGACAAGGCGTCATAGTCCGGTGGTAAAACTCCGGTCTATTGACAATGTAATCGTAGGTTCGATTCTTGTCCAACTTAGCCATGCTGATCACGTCTGATAGCCATAAAAATGTATACATGGATTACTTTTATGTACGATATGTATATATATATATATATATATATATATATATATATATATATATATATATAAATCTTCCTATTAAATTAAGGGCGACTAATATGCAATCTTCGGCATTACTCTTCGCCCGTTAGGAAGGGGAAAAATAAAAACGTTTTTATTATCGCCAGTAAAAACAATAACACACGCGTTACATGGCAATTAGGAAGGATTTAAATCTATAAACGCCAAATCGGCGGGCGCGTATTGCGAGCAGTAGAGATTGATTCAACAACAACAACAACAAACGGAGTCGGAATCTCGCTTTTAAGCCATAGTATTACTGCTTGTTTATAAATTCTCTCATAGTGAACCAATCTTAGTAAAAAGGGCTATAATTATATTTTTAAAGTAAATATTAATTATGTTTACCTACAGACATCGATGTTTCATGCTTACGCAATCTTCAATGTAGTGGATGTTAATTCAACTTCGGTCGGAGGGCACGAAATCGGTTTTACAAATCG
>OY744542.1:62330519-62348019 GCA_963556195.1 Sepiola atlantica
TTGTTGAATTTACAATTACATGAGATTCGGTGTCTGTGGTTTTCTCTTTACCCCCCTCCCTCTCTCTCTCTCTCTCTCTCTCTCTCTCTAGACGAGCAGCGTATGCTGACAAAATGGCGACTCACGTAGTAAAACTCTGAGAATAACTATTATCGAGATAAGACAAAAGTAATTAGAAATTGTTAAATAAACATACAGATAACTAAATAAATAGATAATTGTCAAAAAACATATATATATATGTAAATATATATATATGTATATATATATATATATATATATATATATATATATATAATAATAATAATAATAATAATAATAATAATAATAATAATAATAATAATAATAATAATAATAATCCAGGTTAAACATCCACAGGGTAGTAATCCAAAGAATTTCAACCGGGTTTATAAAAAGTGCTCAATATCAAATAGAGCTTTGATATATGATTATTTTTATTTACACAGACATGTACAAAATCTGTAACACTGGCATGTCGATGTTATCGATTAACAGTTATTATAAACTGAGATCTCATAAGGCAGAGTCAGAATCCGATCTTAACCGTAGATCATATTTGGAAAGAAGGCATAGAAATGATCATATATATATATATATATATATATATATATATATATATATATATATATATATATATATGTGGGTGTGGGTGTGTGTGTATGTGTGTGTGTGTGGGTGTGTGTATGTGTGTGAGTGTAACAGACACAAAAACCTATATATGAGCTTGCGAGGCGACCTCTTGTATCCGGTTTGTGAAATTATTAAAAAAGTAATAATAATTTTAGCACGCTATTTTCAAGATCTCTGTTCACACCTCAGAGAAGGCTTGAAAGAGGGAATGGTTCCCGAAAATTTCTTACAAATAACTTAAATTGGGATTTACTTTGCTTTGCTTCTAAAATTGTCCAATAAATGCGGCACGAAATTGTAAGTTACACGTTTATTTATTATTTCTTCATTATCAGTTATTTTTATTCACTATTATTATACTCCAACTTGGGCGTATATGATTTTCTGATGACTGATTACACTTATATATATATATATATATATATATATATATATATATATATATATATATATATATATATATATATATCGCATTTTCAACGACCACTGGTCATGTATACTTTTGATTGATTAATGAAATTAGAGTAGTAAAACTAGAATAATAAAAAACAAACAGAATTTTGTTTTTTGAAAAAATATATATTATTATACTAAAGCTGAGTTAATCAACATTTGTTAATCTAATATTATGAACGCCATAGTGAAATTTCCCCATTGCTTTATTATCATTTTAATAATATGCAAATATTTGCTGGTTACTACACAACACGTGTTTAATCATACGCGTTATCATTACTAGCTTTCATTGGTTATAAAAAAGAAGGGGTTGGAATACTAACATTCAGAAAATAATGCGGACAGATTTGTATGGAGGAATTCCTATATATTTTAACAACACAAACTATTTGTTACAATATTGCTTGGTATTGGGATAGAGTTATGATTTTTAAGTCTATTCTTATTGTTCGAATGATTATACTTTATAATTTACTAACAAGGTCACTTATCTCTTAATTTAACTTAGTCCCCCCCCAAATTCGTATAGTTTTTCTCCCGCTCTTATTTTATAAAGTATCTATCCAATCTCGCTTCTCTCTTCCCCCCCCTCTCTCTCTCTCTCACTATCTTAAAAATGTTTACTAAATCTTATGACACTATTCTATCAATCGTCCGTCGTACGCCTTTTTATTTTATTCTGTTAAAATTGTATTCAAATATGAACAAACGGATACGATGCCTTCCGTAATTTCTAAAAATGTTATAATTTTCTGTTTAATTCTTCGGAATACTATCAATAAAGAATAACATGTGCAGATTATTATTTTTTTTAATACGTGCTTGTTTAATAAGAACAGAAACTGTGTGCCTGGCTTAACGTAAATTCGTTCGTTTGTCAGTATCCCACTCGTATCCGTCTTTTCTCCCTTCTCTTTATTATCTCTATCTGTCTGTCTATTCATGTGCATCGCTTACGTCACTCACTTTTCGCGCATAAAACCCCAGTAGATAATTCTGGCGGGAATTCGGGTGATGTTTCGTCGATCTATTTTTAGAATTTCATTCGTTTACAAAATCTTAATCAAATCGTCCATCGTCCGTCATTTACATTTTTTATTTTATTCTTTTAATTACTTTTATCTCTCTTTATCTATTTTTCTCTCTCTCTCTCTTTCTTAGCAGCCAAAATAATAGAGAAATGATAGTATAACAAGATTCGAATAGTTCATTATAAAGAAAACATACTATTTGACCAGTAGTTGGAGTGAAAATGAGTAACAAATAAAGCGAGAAAGAATAAGCGTGTAGAAAGAGACCAATCTTGGATTAAAACATGTTTTTTTTGTGTGACTGGCTTTACAAACTTACTTTTTCCTGATTAAAACGACCCAAACCGAGCTCAATGAATAAACACACGGGCCACATTTTGCTAGTATATATATAATCTACATATATTGTATAGAGTAGGTTTTTCCCCTCCAAAATCAGTTGGAGTAGACAATAAAATAAAGCATCAAACGCATCGAAACAGCTCACTTCATTCTAAACCTAATCCGTCGAAAGTGTAACTTATTTTAAAAACCTAAACTAAAATCATTATAATCAGTCCCCGCTGTAAGCCCTTGCCAACTTAGTAAACTAAAGAGAAGGTAGTAAATTATGTTCTCGCTAAGAATTAAAACTCAAACACTGCCTAGCATAGCCGACCTATTATTTCACAAATAACAAATTACGGAAACACCGGTTTCAGAATTCGCAAACCAGCCAATCATCGATCACTAGTCAACATTCATAATACCGCGGAACATAACTTTGACTGAATTTTATAAGCTATACATTACTCGTAATTAATTACATATTTTCCTAAAATCTCATTTTTACAAGTAAAAAAAAATATTTAGTTTAAAACACGAAGTAAAAAAAAAACAGTTTTTAAATGTTGTCGGCAAAATCTTCATACTCTCACACTCTTAATGATTATAAAGGAGGTAGGAGGGAGACGTGTCAACTCACCCCCCCTCTACCTACACCTCTCCAACCCGTAATGATTACAAGGTAAGAAAGATGGAACAAAATAATAGTTCGCAATTAGGTATGTGTATATGTCTATATATTTGTATGTACAAGATTCACTCCTAAACAAATTGACCGATCATTATGAATTTTTGAACACAATTGCTAAACGTATGCTCTACTTTGTTCAGTTTAATTTTAACCGAACGGGGGCAAAGAGGAGAGGAAACCCATTCGATATTTTGTGAAATTTCAACGTAAGATCAGAATGTGTCGAACATTCACTAACGTTTATTATATTTATTAAAGTAACAATATAAATACAAATTCATTAAATCGAAAATTCTCATAACAATGACCCATTATTCAGTTCCAAATAATAGGCATCTAAAGGTTGAAGGTTCAATCTTCGGTGCGGGCGGTACGAAGAATTGCGAATTACTGAAGACTTCTCCCAGTCATGGCTGACCGAACAAGAGCAGATTACCCCCGTGGATTAAATAAAGGGTTCGAAGTTCCGTCCAGATTCCCGAGTTCGACAAAAATATTCCCGAGTTCGAAGAGATACACTTCCGGCCGAAGCGTTGTGATAATAAGATTCAAGATGAAAAATGTTGCCCGAATAACTAAAATTTAGCAAATTATCAACCCTCATCTAAAACATTCAGAAATATAATATTAAAAATAAAAAATGATGTTCTAAACTTGCATATTGCATCTTTTCGCCGTTTTCATTTCACATTCGATAACTTACTCCGTCTTCAATTTTATTCAATACTCAAAATGATTTACAATAAAAATTACTGAAAACAATAAAATACGGTCGATTAGAGAGAAACCTTTTAACACGCTGGCAATTAGTATTCTTAATTGTTTACGCTCCAACACTTCCTAAGTGATTAAGATGCAGAGAATTGTATAATTAGTTGCCCTTAACTTTATAGGACGTATTTTCGTTATTTTATATATATATATATATATATATATATATATATATATTATTATTATTATTATTATTATTAATTATATATGTACTTAAAGGTAATCCATGGACACGTGTTAGTTTCAGCATAACTAACTTAGTCAAGGCTCGAACCTTTGATATTGATGTCTATAATATAGCGTTTCACCATTGAACTACGACGCCATGCCTAGAAATATGTACGATTTTTTTCACCTATATATTAAATTATTTTTATGTAATTTTTTTTATCGGTGATGGCAGCGTTCATTGTAGTTGCTTTCACTCTCTAAGTGATTAAGATGCAGAAAATTGCATAATTAATCGCCCTTAACTTTATAGGATGTATTTCGTTGATATATATATATATATATATATATATATATATATATATATATATATATATATATATATATATAGTTCATAAAAGGAAATTAAAAAGACTGTTGGACACTCCTTAGTGAAACTTGGTGGACGACTCAGAAACAGAGTGTATTTTATTTGTCTCAAGTGAGGTAACATTGTAGAAAATATTGCGAATTTTATTAACGATTCCTTGGAAGGATTTTTTAGGGTGGTGGGAGGAGTAATTACTCTGTATTTTTGGCTCAAAAGATCAAAGTGTAGTATCTGTTCCGATGGATACTGCACGCCATAGACTGGTATTGTCTTGGCCTTCGGGGCTTGATTTACGCGGGTCTATGGGTCTGCCCTGTGCAGTTCTAGGAGGGCCACCCTCCCAGGCTTTGCCTCCCCTTTTTGGGGAGGAGTAAGTTTATTGCTTACTGCCTGAGGCGCCCCTACCAGGGAATACCAACGGGGCTGCCCAGGCAATTTTTAAACCTCACTTTCCCGACCCGACCTTGGGTCACATCTTACTTATGGGAGTAAGATATAACTGGCCTTGTACATTACTCCTGGAGAGGAGTAAATCAATACTCTGTATTCGAGCCGAGTGTAAAAATTTAATAAAACAGTGTCCGTAAAGGATAAGGTGTGGCTTGTGAAATATCCATGGAGATTTTTTTTAATTATTATGCACTCAAGGTTTTGTGTTTTGCATGAATGTGAAACAAACAAAAGTGCCGGAAATAAAATGAGACTTTGCTCACCTTTCACATGACATAAAACCAAAACAAAACAAACAGGCAAAGAGCAAGAAGAGAACAAACCTCATGTTCAATAATGAATTAACCAATCTAATCACTTGTCAAGTGGAAAATATTTTATTCTTTTGTATAGTCTTATTTCTCTTGCCTTCGTTAATTTGAAAATGAAGAAAGTAAGGCTTCGAAAACGAAGCTGTTACACGGTAAGGTATTCTCTCTTTGAAAAGTGTGTTTGGGAAGGGCATGGTGGCACAATATCTCGAAGGTGTGTTCGTATTAAATTGCCGTCTTAATTAAACTATTCATTAAGTCAGTTCAATCAATACAAGGACAGTAAGTTAGCGTGCATTGCACACATATCAGAAAACCAGTCTTATTTGACCTCTCCATAGAGAGTCAGCAACTATATCAAATATGTGGCATTGAATATATATATATATATATATATATATATATATATATATATATATATATATATATATATATATATATATATAGAGTGTCAGGTTGTATATGAAAAGAAATCAAATAAAGTGCTCGATCATACAGGGTGGGCAAAAATAAGGGTCCTATTTTTAAAAATTCATAACTTTTTTATTTATTGATTTTTTTTAATTTTTTATTTTTAGAATAAGTAAAGGACCCCTTCCGAAGCAAGCATGAGCCGTATTAGCCCTAAGGAACGTACCCTCATTTAGAAAACATTATTTTTGCTTAAAAAACTCAAAACAGTGTAAAAAACAATACTTTAGTTTTTGTAAGTTTTAAGAAGTGTTTTTCGGCTAAAATTTGTTTTGTTTATTTCAAAATATCTCGGAAGGGTCAGTCTACACACACATACAGTTTGGTGAGTTTAACTTTTATTTTGTGGAAGTTATTCAAATTCAAGTTATTCATATTTAAAGATAGGACCCTTATTTTGGCCCACCCTATATAAGAGAGCTAATATAATTTATTTATATACTGTATATTACATATTTCAGCAATGTACCGCCTTGTACTGATACATTGTTGAAATATGTAATATACAGTATCTAAATAAATTATATATATATATATATATATATATATATATATATATATATATATATATATATATATATAGCATAATATAAAATGAAATAATAAAATAATGTGCGAATCAAATTTTATTAGAATTCAATGTTCAAGTAAAGTGCCTTAAAGCCCTTAACTCATGAGTTTTAAAATATAATTCTTCTCCTCAGAGGACCATTATCGCAGTGACATTACTGCAAGTAATAAAATTAAATTTAAAAAATATATAAAAATATATATAAATATACATAAAAGTATATAAAACATCAAATATATCAGCCCAAAACATTAAAGTATATAAATGATCAAATATATCAGGCTAAAACACACTTTTTTGTTAAAGCTATACAGTTCATCCAAGTCATACAATTTAAAACATATTCAGGAAAGATATCCAAGAGATTGATTGAAAATTGATCCAGGTGGTGAGTGGTAGTCCAAAAACGAAAAAAATATCCAGGCGGGAAATCTATCCGCAATCGATGCAGTAAAAGACAGTGCAAAATGTATCCAAGGTTTATGCTAATTAACAAAACGATAAATACACCAAATCATATAAAAAGCTCAGAAAACTCACTTTGTGTTGAATATTATAATGTTCAAAATTCATATCTCTATCTATCTATCTATATATATATATATTATATATATATATTGATTGGCGTCCTCTCGTAAAGACGTTTTACCCCCCGACCACCACTATAAAATTAATGTAATTTATCATTTTTAATGTAGTTGCAGTGCTGACTACGTAGGTAGGACGAAGTTAAGATTGGATAATAGAGTCCAACAGCACATTCCGAGTAAGATCAGGAATTGAACCTTCTGCTCAACGGACGTTCAAAATAACACATACGGGTCTTCCATTACAGACCATTTACTTTAAAACCCGGCGTGCGCTAGAAATTTTAGCATGGACTCCTTCACCATTCTCAGTCATACTCACTCATTATACCATCTAAAAATCTTGGAGACGATCCACGTTCGTCTTAAACGTCCCTCCCTTTGTAAGCAAAGGGAATGTCTATTGGGACTAGATGTGATCAGTCTCTAAGATTCATCCTTCATTGTACATATAACATAACGCTATTTTATATTCTGTACTCTCTCTTTTCGCGCCCTTTTTTCAATCCCTCGTTTTTCTTTAATCCCTCGATATATATATATATATATATATATATATATATATAGTAGAGAATGGTAGTTTGCTTGAAGCATTGCTGGGTATAGTAGTAGTAAGTTTTTGAAAGGCTGTGGGCAATGCAATTCCGGGTAAGATGCAAGTTGAAAGGAAAGGAACAAAAACAATAAAGATAAATCGAATACGATATAAGACTTACTATTTATTTTTCCTTTTTTTTCCTTTTTTTTTTTTTTTTTTTTCTTACATAACAGCAAGAGTGTTTTAGCTGTTCGTGTGATGTCCGGGTGATTAAAAATCACTATTTGATATTTCGGGAAAAGACATCCCTTTTTCAAAAATAATTAGACCAGAAGAAGAATAATATTTTATATAATAGTTTTGTTTTGTATTATTCTCTACACAGTCGGAGAAGAATAAAATATTATTCTTCTTCTGGTCTAATTATTTTTGAAAAAGGGATGTCTTTTCCCGAAATATCAAATAGTGATTTTTAATCACCCGGACATCACACGAACAGCTAAAACACTCTTGCTGTTATGTAAGAAAAAAAAAAAAAAAAAAGGAAAAAAAAGGAAAAATAAATAGTAAGTCTTATATCGTATTCGATTTATTTTTATTGTTTTTGTTCCTTTCCTTTCAACTTGCATCTTACCCGGAATTGCATTGCCCACAGCCTTTCAAAAACTTACTACTATATATATATATATATATATATATATATATATATATATGATAAATATTTCTTATTATTTATTATTTATGTACGTATACGTTTCGTCCTTAATAATCGGGACTCATCAGCATAGAGATATGACTATTCACTACCGGTCATGCGATTCGAGAAATTTGCAACTCAAATCTGACGCCTTAACCACTCGGCCAATTTTGAATAGCGAATAAACTGTGATAATTTTAACACTTAATCGGCGGCTTAACGTCTGAGAGCGTTCTACTTTTTTACTGAAAAGAACGGTGCATTTAAAGCTAGTGACGTCATGCTGTGTAATTACAACACTTACAGTGCTCTACCTTTACGAGGAGCGACAAATAATAAATATTTGTTATTGTTTATTATCTATGTACGTATACATTTCGTCCTTAAATCGGGACTCATCAGCATAGAGATATGACAATTCACTACCGGTCATGCGATTCGAAACTCCGGATTACGAGTATTTTGCAACTCAAATACGACGCCTTCCAGTTATTATAAGAACCATCAATCCACAATAACTTTCATCTGTTCTTTCAATTTCTTTTATTTTTATATATCAGCGAATACCTGTAATTCCCCTGTGTCTCACAAACAGAATTCTTGTTTATATAATTATATTTTATTTATTGACCTTTATTTCTATCCAAATTCAATACTTTTTCTACATCTTACGCGCGTTTCACAGCAAACTCAAGAGAAAGACATAGTCTGCATCTTAACCTTGTTGATCATAAGAGAAATTGTGAAATTTAATAAAAAAGAAACATAAAATAAAATATACTAACATACATATTTTCGGCGATATATAGAAAATAAAGAATTTTAAAGGACAGATGAAAGTTGATAGTCCATATGGTTATTAGAATGCAACTATAATGTTAATATTTGAATTTGGAAAAATATGACGTATTGAGTGTAAGAGTGTGCGTGTAAAAATATGTAGTCTGTCCAGTCGGTGAATGTCCGTTGATGAAGTGTCCGGTGAAAGGAGATTTAAAGATGGAAAAAAGGGTTTCGTGGAGGCAACGTTGAAAATGTTCAAAATGAAGTAAATCCAATAGAAATATGTTTAGTTCAATAGTAGATGGATCGCGCATATTCGGAAGTAATTTTAAAAATTAAGGCCATTTTAAAATACTTCCGTGGACCCAGAATGAAAGTAGTTTTTCAGGAGTTGAGTTTTATTTACTCCTCTCCAGGAGTTAGGCACAAGGCCAGTTTTATCTTACTCCCACACGTAAGATGTGACCCAAGATCGGGTCGAGAAAGTGGGGTTTGAAAAGCCAGCGCTCGAGAGGTGAGCACTCTGGCCATTTAAAAATTGCCTGGGCAGCCTCGTCGGCATTCCCCGGTAGGGGCACCTCAGACAGTAAGCAATAAACTTACTCCTCCCCAAAGAGGGGAGGCAAAGCCTGGGAGGGTGGACCTCCTAGAACTGCACAGGACAGGCGTGCAGTTGACTTTGAAATGTGTATATTAAACGAAGGCAGTTGGGAATTTTAGTAGTGACTTCGATCGAGTCTAAGAAAAGCGAGGGATCTCTGGTAGGAGACGAGGCCGAGTAAAGAAGTGGGGGAAGAGGTAAAGATAAAGGAAGTGGGTGATAGGATTAGTTAAATGAACTATGGCTGATGCTGGGAGATGAGAAAGGGAAGGGTTTGTTTGGTTACTGCACATAACTAGTAAGCAATAAACCGATGCGAAGCTTAGGCTGGCTTCACTTAGGAGTTAGCAAAAAACATAATTGAATGCAAGTCAGTAAGTAAGTAGTTCTGAAGGGGGGTCCTGTAATTAAAACGGATTTTTCATACAAAGTTATATATAATTCAAAAAGTTTAAAAGAGTTTAAATTGGGAAATTAGGGTTCAGAGGATTTGAAATCTGGAATTTACGTGTTTAATATGTAATAATTCGGATAAAACTAGTATTTCAGAGTTTAATGTTTAAATACTTTAAAAAAATTCCCAGTTAGTTAATTATTATATGCATCGTACTTTAATGTAACACTTTGATACTGAAGTTATGATTGGGAACAGCGTTAGTCTGCTTGCAACAATTCAGTTTTATTATAAAGGTTGTTTGGGTAGGATTGGGTTGAATTATGTAACCTAAGTGATGAACTAGTGTGTTAAAATTATAGATAGATCTTAAGGGGGACAAATGGACCATCATAGGATTAACCAGGGAGTATAGTTTAAAGGTAGAAGAAATGGAATCTATGAGAAAAATATTGTCGGTAGAGCGGAACGTATACAGAATCGATGGATCGAATACAAGGGAGATAAACAAAAAAGCAATCGATGAGTGTGTACGAGGGTTGGCCAGTAATTGAAATAAAGGGGAATAGGAAATAGAGTTAGAAGTAGAAGCGGTTAAGGATTAGTGGAGTGGAGGAGAATAATATTAGTTCTCAATTTACATTAAGTGTTATGGGTTAAAATAGTTATTAGGTGTACAGGGGAGAATAAAATAGTTATTAGGTGTACAGGGGAGAATAAAATAGTTATTAGGTGTACAGGGGAGAATAAAATAGTTATTAGGTGTACAGGGGAGAATAAAATAGTTATTAGGTGTACAGGGGAGAATAAAATAGTTATTAGGTGTACAGGGGAGAATAAAATAGTTATTAGGTGTACAAGGGAGAATAAAATAGTTATTAGGTGTACAGGGGAAAATAAAATAGTTATTAGGTGTACAGGGGAGAATAAAATAGTTATTAGGTGTACAGGGGAGAATAAAATAGTTATTAGGTGTACAGGAGAGAATAAAATAGTTATTAGGTGTACAGGGGTGAATAAAATAGTTATTAGGTGTACAGGAGAGAATAAAATAGTTATTAGGTGTACAGGGGCGAATAAAATAGTTATTAGGTGTACAGGGGATAATAAAATAGTTATTAGGTGTACAGGGGAGAATAAAATAGTTATTAGGTGTACAAGGGAAAATAAAATAGTTATTAGGTGTACAGGGGAGAATAAAATAATTAGGTGTACAGGGGAAAATAAAATAGTTATTAGGTGTACAGGGGAGAATACGCTATGATATTGGAATGTTTTTTGTAAGGTTGGAAAAGTTAAGAGTTTAAAAATTAACAAATTATAGAATTTAAGAATTAGTCTAATGTTAGAGAGAGGGTTGTTGTTTGGGAGGAGGTGTGTCAGAAGGAGTAATTAAATTTATGTATTTAAATTTTCGCTTGTGCCTGCAATTTGAGATAAGTTCAGAGTTAATAATATTGTTGCTTTTAGCTGCTGTATCTATCATAAATGTTTCTAATGTACATAGTTGGCAGAAAGTGGATCCTGGAGTGTAGGATTCATACGTTTTAAGTATTGACCAATGTAGGGAGTAGGGAGTGTTTTTACTGTTAATGTTTTTTATTAGATACATATATATATATATATATAATATATATATATATATATATATATATATATATATATATATATATATATATGTGTGTATGTGTGTATTTAGGCAGCATTTTTTCATTAAGGCATGTTTTATTAAAGACGACAGAAATCTTCTGTTTAGTGATTCCTTTTTTTATTTTTTCCATTCGTCGAATGATTTTTTTGACGTGTAGATATCACATTTTAAAATGTAGACGTCCGTATTTTACGCTAACGGTTTGCCGGCGTATTTTTAAGAAATTCCATTCTTTCACTCGCTTTTTATTCATTTTTGCCATAAAAGACCTGAAGATGATTCCGGAGAGAATCGAAAACGTTAGTCAAACACATGGATCCTTCATCAATTCATTCCATCTACACGTCAAAAAGATCATTCGACGAATGGAAAAAATAAAAAAAGGAATCACTAAACAGAAGATTTCTGTCGTCTTTAATAAAACATGCCTTAATATATATATATATATATATATATATATATATATATATATATATATATATATATATATATATATATATATATATGCATATGTATTATACACTTAATATATAGATCCACTGTTACACTACATACAAAAATATACAAAATAAATAATTTCAATAAATCTAACAAGAACAATTTAAGCACTCAAATACAAACAACGAAATTTTACTTTAATTATATTCCCTTTGCTGCAGGTGACGTTGATATTTATTACAGTCTAAACATAAAACAACATTACATACCTAAACGGATTTCAGGAGATTGGAAACACCAACCATTTGATAAGAATTTATTCCTCAAAATATATTAGTGTACACAGTCACACGCATATGTTCACTATGCAAAGATTTTAATAAACAATTACCATTTACTATGAAAAAAATCACTTCGTGTCTGTCCTCTTACTAAATACCGACATAGGTCTATTCATTGCATTGTGATAGCCTTCGTATATTCCTCTCTGTCTCTCTTCATATATATTTATATATATATATATATATATATATATATATATATATATATATATATATATATATATATATATATATATATATATGGGAAGAGAAGGATGAAGGTAATCCGACGTGATGGGAAAATGAAAAAGGAAAACCAAAAAATGGATGTTTTTTATGTGTACATCAACGTTTCGTCTTTATTTATCGTTGGAGAATAACAAGTACGGACGTCCACCCAGTAGTGGCCATTATTTCATTTTATTTTTCCTCCCAATATGTCTACCCTACATGTATCTGTACTTGCATGACATTTTTTCTCTATATTATCATCCTGATGAAGTCTTATAAATAAAGACGAAACGTTGATGTACACATAAAAAACATCAATTTTTTGGTTTCCCTATTTCATTTCCCATCACGTCGGATTACCTTCATCCTTCTCTTCCCATATATATATATATATATATATATATATATATATATATATATATATATATATATATATATATATATATATATATATATTCAAGAGATGAAAGCAGAGAATAAAAAATGTATAAGTACAATATTTATTAAAACATCAGAAGTTCAAAGCAGGGAGTTTCATATCCTTAATCCATGGATTTTCAAATACAAACCTTTTTCATCTGTCAAAATCCATGGATTACGGATATGAAACTCCTTGCTTTGACCTTCTGCTGTTTTAATAAATACAGTATTTATACAATTGTTTATTCTGTATTCCATCCAGTGGAAGTCTAGATAGTGCTTTTCATCCTTAAACTTCCGATCGTCCTTGACGCTTCATGATCATTTTATGTGTCGCGACAACTTTATTGTTGGGTATGCAGGTCATGAGATTTATGGCATTTTCAATTACCTTTGGTTCGTGTAATTTAGTTTTGCTCTATTCAATATATTGAACTTTATATCATCACGATAGATCATTATCTTTAATATTTATATATATATATATATATGTGTGTGTGTGTGTTTGTGCATGTGTGCTTATTTCAATGTGCCTGCATGGGTCAGCTTTAGTATATGAGTGTGTATCTCTTGCTTCTTGTATTATGTGAATGCTTATGTACGGCTGATGAGAGAGTTACATCATTTGTTTTAAGATAGCGGCTATATAATAACAAAGAAAAGACTCTAGTAGGCATACATGCGCAATGTCATTATGTATGGAAGTGACATATTGCCAGTGACGGTTGAGGATATGTGTTATATGAAGAGAAATAATAAGAGAATGATACGATAGATGTTTAGTGTGAGTCTTCATTACGGGTTTAGATCTGATTACTCAGAATGAGATCAAATCTGGACAATACATGGAGATGTGTGCAGTAGAGGAGACTTCGTTAGTTTGGTCACATTGAAATAATGAATGATCGTTCTTGGGATAGTAGATGGTGAACAGTTAGGGTAGGAGAGTCAGTTGAAAAAAGAAAGGTAGGAAAACATGGAAGCGAGTGATAAAGAAGGATTTGAGAGATGAGGGATACATAAAAAGACCTGTCCAGTTATAAGCTAGTTTCGGTCGCTTTCTTGGCATTTTGGCCAAGATCAAAGTGTAGTATCTGTTCCGATGGATACTGCACCCCATAGACTGGTATTGTCTTGGCCTTCGGGTCTTGATTTACGCCGGTCAATGAGTCTGTCCTGTGCAGTTCTGGGAGGTTAACCCCCTCCCAGACTTTGCCTCCCCTCTTTGGGGAGGAGTAAGTTTTTGCTTACTGTCTGAGGCGCCCTGCCCAGCCAATTTTTTAAGAAACTCCGTACTGTTCCTCTAGAGTGCAAATTCCCACTTTCCGACCTTATGTCACATTCTACTTTGTGGGACGTAGATAAATAGGAGTTTCGAAGTGAATTTCTAAAAGTTGTCCAACACATGGCAGCATTTAAAACAGACGTTAAATCAATGATGATGATGATGATGATGATGATGATGATGGTGACCCGGTTCGGACGATCGATTTGTACGTCAGGAGTGATTCGAACTTTGACTAGATTGGATAAGTATGTTTATGATCCCTGGTCGTCAGGAGAGTTGGCCGCATCGTACTCGGAAAGCTCTCGGAGAGAATAGAGAGAGATAGAGAGGGAGTACGAGAAATGTTTATTTACCTCCTCTCCAGGAGGTTAGGCACAAGGCCAGTTTTATCTTACTCCCACAAGGTAAGATGTGACCCAAGGTCAGGTCGGGAAAGTAGGGCTTGAAAAGCCAGCACCCTAGAAGGTGAGCACTCTGGCCATTAAAAATTGCCTGGGCAGCCCCGTCGCCATTCCCCGGTAGGGGCGCCTCAGACAGTAAGCAATAAACTTACTCCTCCCAAAAGAGGGGAGGCAAAGCCTGGGAGAGTGGACCTCCTAGAACTGCACAGGACAAACCCACAGACCGGCGGAATCAAGCCTGAAGGCCAAGACGACACCGGTCTATAGGGTGCAGTATCCATCGGAACCCATACTACACTTTCTTCCTAGCCAAAAGGCCAGGTAAAAAAAGTACGAGAAATGTGTATTAAAAAAAAATTCGTCCAACTCAGAATTTGAACTCGGCGTATCTGATCGCATAGCCCTCGACGTTATCCATTATACCAATCATGCCCCATTTCCCTTCTCTTTAGTTGTTGTTCTCTTTCTATGCTTTATTATAGCTAACTTATATTCCCGCCTTTTTTCTTCCTTTCTTCTCCACTCTGAACCACTTATAGATCTTTTCTAATATGGTTGCGCAGAAACCAACGCATTGACTTTAAATTTAATTAAACGCCTGTTCAATCTCGGTCGTGATATTGGATAAATGGGGAACCTGTTTATCTCTGTTGAATGAGGACATCGTGTTTGGAATACTCAAATCGCAGTCATTGTCTTTTATTAACGAAAAAGAAAGGCAAAATTGACGCTGTTATTGAAGCCAGGAACAGACTGTATATCATATCATATCAGTTCTATTAGAGGAACGATGTCAATTCTATTTAAAACCTGAGCGTGACAGAACAACGGAAATGTTTAATTAAACTTTAGCGTGACGGACAAACGATAGTTCTCTTTCAAACTCAAGCGTGACGGAAAAACGAAAATTCTATTTCAAACTCAAGCGTGACAGGCAAACGATAATTCTATTTCAAACTCAAGCGTGACGGACAAAAGATAATTCTCTTTCAAACTGAAGCGTGACGGACAAAAGATAATTCTCTTTCAAACTCAAGCGTGACGGAAAAACGAAAATTCTCTTTTAAATTTAAGTGTGACGGACAAACGATAATTCTCTTTCACACTGAAGCGTGACGGACAAACGATAATTCTCTTTCAAACTGAAGCGTGACGGACAAAAACATTATATTTTAAACTTAAGCGTGACCGACAAACAAAAATGATATTTCAAACTTTAAGGTGGCAGACAAACGTGAATGTTATTTTAAACTTAAGCGTGACGGACAAACGACAATTCTATTTGAAACTGAAGCGTGACGGACAAAAATATAGTTTAAACTTAAGCGTGACCGACAAACAAAAATGATATTTCAAACTTTAAGGTGGCAGACAAACGTGAATGTTATTTTAAACTTAAGCGTGACGGACAAACGACAATTCTATTTGAAACTGAAGCGTGACGGACAAAAATATAGTTTAAACTTAAGCGTGACCGACAAACAAAAATGATATTTCAAACTTTAAGGTGGCAGACAAACGTGAATGTTATTTTAAACTTAAGCGTGACGGACAAACGACAATTCTATTTGAAACTTAAATGTGGCGGACAAACAAAAAATATACTTTAAACTTAAGCATGACAGAACAACGGAAATGTTTAATAAGACTTAAGTGTTACGGACAGACGAACATTGTTATTTAAAACATGAGAATGACAGACCGATGAAAATGTAAATTTGACAGACCCACAGACAAACAGAGTATCTTATAGAGATGCGCATACATTTAAAATCAGATATTTGTGTTCAACAATTGAAATGATATTTGAAAATTAAGCATAACAGACAGACAACAATGCTATTAAAATTTAAACCTGACAGTCTGACGAAAAAAAAATTTTTTTTCTAACTTAGCCGAAGGACAAAATACTATTTCAAATTTAAGCGTTACAGACAGACAACAATGCTATTTAATTCTTAAACTAGACAGACAGACGCCGGTTATATTTCAAACTTAAGCGTATCAGACAGACAAAATGTTATTTCATGCTTAAACTAGACAGACAGACACCGGTTATATTCCAAACTTAAGCATATCAGACAGACAACAATGCTATTTCATTCTTAAACTAGACACACAGACACCGGTTATATTCCAAACTTAAGCGTATCAGACAGACAAAATGTTATTTCATGCTTAAACTAGACAGACAGACACCGGTTATATTCCAAACTTAAACCTATCTGACAGACAAAATGTTATTTCACGCTTCAACTCGACAAACAGACGAACATGCTTTTTCAAACGTAATCCTTACAGACAAACGAAAATGCTATTTCAAACTTAAGGGTGACAGACAAACAAAAATTATATCTAAAAAAAAAAAAACGTGACACAGAAAAGGTGCTATTTCAAAGTAAAACGTTACAGTTTTATCGACTGAGATAGAAAGAACGCGCGAGGAACGAATCTAAAACGAGATGGGTCAATTCAATCTGTTCGTTTAGCGATGTTAATGTTATTTAAAACTAAAGAGAGATAAAAACTGACGGATAGCGCCCCTATAACAGATGCGTGGACGCGTATAGAGATGCTTATTTTATTTACTCTCCAACTTGATTAACTCTGAAACGCATTTAACCCTCATCCCAGGGATATAATTATATTTTTCGAATTACACCTATATTGTCCCACCGCTACATGGCATAGAATGGATGAGCGCGGTAATGTTCTTGGCGGACTGGAAGAGACTGGCCCCCGGCAAAAGGTCAACTATCTTCCTCATCCCGAATACGTGCTGATGGCACAGTCTCATGTCGAATATAAAATACATTGATAGAGAGACATAAAACAATGGATAGAAAGATATGGACAAACTCAGATGGGTTAGATAGATAGATATGA
>OY744542.1:62353019-62363019 GCA_963556195.1 Sepiola atlantica
CAAATTGCCCAAATTTATTGCATTTTACACTCGCCACATCGAGTCACATACAGAGGGGGACCACGCACGCGCGGCTTGTTCGTTTTGGGTTTCGTCTGTTTCTTTCAATTCAATTAAGTGTGAACAGTCGGGGGTTCGGTACAGACAACCATGAGAAACGAGTACATGAACAGAAACTTACTTAATGAAAAATGTTGCAAAAAGATAGAATTGCAATAAACAAAAAGGCAAATAAAATGGAAGGAAAGGTAAATGTCAAATAATTAAAATCTAAAAAAAAGAAAATAGTGATGAAAAAGAGAGAATTGAAAGAAGCAAAAAAGACAGGGAGATAGTAACGATGGAGATAGAAATCAAAAGTATGAAAGAAAAATGAGTTTTTAAAAAAGTATATAAAAAAGAAATAGGATGGAATAGAGAAAAGATATGAAAATAAGGAAATTATAAAACTAACTGCAATTGTGATGCGTGAAAGGGAAAAACATGAAAACCAAACGAAGGGAATAAATAAATAAAGAAAGAAAGAAAGAAAGAAAAAAAAAGAAAACAAAGAAGTAAACAATGAGAAAATAATGAAGAAAAAAGAGAAAAGAAAAAAATAGTAATAAAGGACTGTTTTAATTTCATTTTACTTCAGTTGAAGTTCTCAGAAATCTTCTTCCCGGGCATAACACTTGGTCTCTATATGCGATACATAGATATTCGAATATTTTATTAAAGTGCCTCTTTTATTTCTCAAATGCTAAGTCAGTAAAACAGTGTAGAACATGGATTTTCCTCTTCCCAATTGACAAGTAAACTATGTTAAAATATATCTTTCTGGTGGTCTCTTGGTCTTACTATATTCCAGGACAAGAATTCATCTAGTCTGGTGGAGTATCCAGCTTAATGTTGTTAATAGAGGCAGCATGACTTGGAGAAGGTGCACCATTCTTCATAAATGCCAGCATGTAGCCATACCGAGATGATCTTATTTGGGCTTTGAATACTATGTTATTTTTAATATTTGGTCAGGGTTTACTTGTAGGAGAAGTTTCCTCATGTCAGTATCCAACTACTTGCCTTTACTTGAAGTAAAATTACTTGGAAAAGTTGCACAATTCCTCGTATTAGGCCAGTGTATAGCTGTGTTCAGGGGATCTTATTTTGGCGTCGAATACTATGTTATTTTGAATATTTGGTTATGGCTTACTTGTAGGGTGAAGTATCCTTATGTCAGGCTGTCCTGACAAATCCTTGTATAGAATGACGAAAAACACGCGAGAATGGAGTCTAGTAGGTAATTCAAACTCTCGTTGTCAGTGTGCGTATGCGTGTGTGAGTGTGTGAGTGTGTGAGTGTGTGTTAGACTTTTCATTTTCTTATCGTTTTGTTTTTTCTGAGGATGGGGCATCCTACCGGATGCCAGACATTCACCGGCTATTACAGACACTCCAGCCGAGAGATCTTTTTTTAAGATTCTAACCGGCCCCTTTAAGTGCAATTGTTTGTAGTTCTCTTGCACTCGGTTCACCGGGTATATTCGCCAGATAGCGTTTGAAATTATTTTTTATTAATCCTATTGCTATTATAATTACTGGGATGATGGAGATTTTCCTCAATTCCAGTTTCTTTTCATGTCGTACAGTATTTCGTTGGTTTCCCCTTTAAGCTCTGTTTAATCCTGCATCATTAGGGACACTTGGCTTTCACTAGGGTTGCTAGTTTCTCCCTTTTGTCCCGTATCACGATGTCAGGTTTAACAGCTCCGTTTTCTATATATGTAGCTGCAGGGATTGCATAGTCATAGTGGATGGTGTATGAATTAGACCTGAATAGAAGCAGATGTGATCAGTGAAAGAAAGAAAGACAAATAGAGAGAGAACTAGAAAGACATAAAGAAAGATGGAAAGAAAGATAGAAAGAAAGATAGAAAGATAGAAAGAAAGAAAGATAGAAAGATAGAAAGAGAAATAGAAAGAAAGAAAGATAGAAAGGATGATAGAAAGGATGATAGATACAAAGAAAGAACTAACGAAAGATAGAAAGAAAGAAAGAAAGGAGAGATAGAAAGAAAGAAAGGGAGATAGAAAGAAAGAAAAAAAGAAAGAAAGAAAGAAAAAAGAAAGAAAGAAAGAGAGATAGAAAGAAAGAAAGGGAGAAAGAAAGAAAGAAAAAAAGAAAAAAAAAAGAAAGAAAGAAAAAAGAAAGAAAGAAAAAAGAAAGAAAGAGAGATAGAAAGAAAGAAAAATAGAAAGAAAGAAAAATAGAAAGAAAGAAAAATAGAAAGAAAGAAATAAAAAAGAAAGAAAGAAAGAAAGATAGAAAGAAAGATAGAAAGAAAACACTAAAGAAAGAAAAGGGAAATAGAAAGAAAGAAAGAAAGATAGAAAGGATGATAGATACAAAGAAAGAACTAACGAAAGATAGAAAGAAAGAAAGAAGGAGAGATAGAAAGAAAGAAAGAATGACAGAAAGAAAGAAAAAAAGAAAGAAAGAATGACAGAAAGAAAGAAAAAAAGAAAGAAAGAAAGAACTAACGAAAGAAAGAAAGAAAGAAGGAGAGATTGAAAGAAAGATGAAAAGAATGATAGAAAGAAAGAAAGGGAGATAGAAAGAAAGAAAAAAAGAAAGAAAGAAATAAAAAAGAAAGAAAGAAAAAAGAAAGAAAGAAAAAAGAAAGAAAGAGAGATAGAAAGAAATAAAGAAAGATAGAAAGGATGATAGAAAGAAAGAAAGAAAGAACTAACGAAAGATAGAAAGAAAGAAAGAAAAGTAGATAGAAAGAAAGGCAGTGAAAGGAAAATACAGACGGAAAGAATGAAAATAAGAAACATTGGAAGAATAAAAAATAAATAAAAAACAAAGATGAACACAAGAAGAAAATAAATGATTAGTAAATAAAGAGAAAAACAATGAGAGAACAGTGGTTGAGGCAGAAAAGGAAAAAATAATCTATGGATAGAAACATTGTTATTAAAAGAACGCATTTCAAATAGAAAATTAGAACCAAGGTTTATAAGGAGGTTGATCGTAATGAAAGAAGATAACTGTAAAAGTGCAACAAGTGCGTGTGGAATTTTGAAACCGGATGAGAATCATTAATGAGGTTAAAACAGAATGCACACAGCAAGCAGGTGCCCACAAGCGACTGAGCGTCTTGGGTGGTCTCACACGTATCCATCGAAAAAAACTGACTGATATTGTAACATTTCGAAATATTTGTTTTCGCTTTAGTAATATGGAAATTGCCGTAACACGCAGAAACACCATAGGAGTCACACAATCTTTCTCCACATTTCTCGCTTTCTCTCTCTCTCTCACACAAACACACACAAACACACACACACTTTTCCTCTCTCTCACACTCTCTTTTTCTCTCTCTCTCTCTGTCGTGAAAATATAGAGCATTATAGATTTAAAAAATATAGCATTATCAACCCATCATGTCAACCCATTATTTCGATGTACTTGCATGACATTTTTCTTAAAATTATCATCCTGAGGAAGTCTTACAATTAAGACGAAACGTTGATGAATATATAAAAAATATCTCTTGGTTTTTCCTTTTTCCTGTCCCATTACGTCGGATTACTCTCATCCTTCCTCTCATATATATATATATATATATATATATATATATATATATATATATATATATATATATATATACTAGTGATAATAGAATTAACGATAAGTCAAATATCGTAGAGTGATCTATCTCGATAAAATAAAGCTCAATACGTTTAGTAGAGCAATCAATTTTAAAGAAAGAAAGATGAATATAAAAAATTGTATAAAATTACATAAAGTTACATAAATTAATACAAATTTTATTACATCGAATGTTTAGATGCAAGGAGTTACATTAATCCTGAAACCATGGTTTTTCAAAGAAAAAACTCTTCTCGTCAGAGGATAACATTTGGTAATATGGTATTTATAAGAATTAAATATTACCTAGTTCCATTTCACTTTGAAAAATTGAAGAATAAAAAACACGAATTTTTTATCTTCATCTTTTTTTAATATATATATATATATATATATATATATATATATATATATATATATATATATATATATATATATATATGGGAAGAGAAAGATGAAGGTAATCCGACGTGATGGGAAAATGAAAAAGGAAAAACCAAATAATGGATGTTTTTTTATGTGTACATCAACGTTTCGTCTTTATTTATAAGACTTCATCAGGATGATAAAATAGAGAAAAAATGTCATGCAAGTACAGATACATGTAGGGTAGACATATTGGGAGGAAAAATAGAATGAAATAATGGCCACTGCTGGGTGGACGTCCGTATTTGTTGGAGAAATAGAAATGAATGTTGAAGAAAATGAGTGGGGAAAAATGGAAGGATGGGGTGAGCAAGGACTACTGTGGCTGGTGGTAAGAGAAAGAAGTGGTGGATGAGCAGGGGTAAAGTGGATGGCAGAGAGGGAGTGGAGGAAGAGGGGGAGGGAGGTGTTTGACCAGATGGCTATATATATATAATGAGTATATAAGAACCATCGTAGATGGACTAGAAGTCCGAGTGTCAACAAAAGGTCGGATTTTGATATAGCTTGAAGTAGTTGATTTTCTAGCCATACTGAAGAGCTGTGATATTGCTAAGCTGTCTGTGGATGACTATAAGCCCCTTTAATAAGATTGAAGTTGAGCCCTGTTCGGCGAAGTTAAAAATAGACTGACACGTAGCTATAAGGCATATTCCGACAACATTCGTAGAAACTTTAGTCAGTCTTTCTTGATATTCCGCCCTTCGCATAAATAGAACTTAAATTCCCTTCTTGACTTGGTAATGTCTCCTTGCTTGCGGAATCTACGTTCATTCTGTGGCAGGAGTTCGAAGCTTGTGACCTTCTGAGATTATCATTCCCTACACTGATGAGAGCGAAAGCTTAGAACGCTGGCGTATGTAGGTAACATTAATTTAATGTTATTAACTTGAAATTAATATATATATATATATATATACATACACACACCCCTAATAAATAGGGTGACATTGCGTATGTAATGGAGGAAACTCTCAAATGCTCAGTGAGCAAACATTACCAGAAGCTGTAGCACAGTATTATACATATATGTATATATATATATATATATATATTTATATATGTTATATATGTGTATATATATATATGTTATATATGTATATATATGTATATTTTATATATGTATATATATGTATATATACGTGTATATATATCTATATACAGGGTGGGCCAAAATAAGGGTCCTATTTTTAAAAATTCATAACTTTTTTATTTATTTATTTATTTTTTTTTTTTTTTAGAATAAGTAAAGGACCCCTTCCGAAGCAAGCATGAGCCTAAGGAACGTACCCTCATTTAGAAAACATTATTTTTGCTTAAAAAACTCAAAACAGTGTAAAAAACAATACTTTAGTTTTTGTAAGTTTTAAGAAGTGTTTTTCGGCTAAAATTTGTTTTGTTTATTTCAAAAAATCTCGGAAGGGTCAGTCTACACACACATAAAGTTTGGTGAGTTTAACTTTTATTTTGTGGAAGTTATTCAAATTCAAGTTATTCAAATTTAAAGATAGGACCCTTATTTTGGCCCACCCTGTATAGTATATATACGTATATATTTATATATTATATATGTATGAAGAGTTCGAATGCAAAACGCGATAAACGCCATTTAACATTGCAAAGCTATCACTAGAAAAAGTGTTGCATTTCAATACTCGACCACACCCCAAAATCATGTTTCACATAATATGATACATGCATATTTTTTGTTTGTTTCAAATCAAAATAAGTTATTATTCAAACTGTAGATTTAATATATTCGTCCTTTTATTGTTTTAGGTCTCAATTTAAACATATTGGATTTATCGCGTTTTGCAGTTGAACTCTACATATATATGTGTGTGTGTAAGAACTTTAAACTGAATTAAAATTTTGATATCTTTGTATTTTTGTTTGTTTCATTTATTCAATGACCCCGTTTGTTTTTACATCTTTATTTCACCATGTATTTTTCACGTAAGTGATGTATCACAATTACGTTTAATCACGTTCTGCCCACGTAACCATGTCGCTTGACGAACTATACTTTATTTTTAAATCCATTTGTCTTCATCGATCGTTTTTTTTTTCACGGATTGATTTGATTTGATTAATTACATTTCTTGTGTACACCGCGGACATTCATTTCTTCAAGCCTAGTTTTGTTTCTGGGTGTTCTCAAAGGAATAGTTTGTCATCGAACCTATTTTAGACATCGATAACACTAGCGGCACAAATGCAAATCTCTGACATCTTAACCACGGCTTCGGTCCTTTGGGAAATCGTCACGCATGATGTTGTGGCGTTGTGTTAAATTTTATTCAGACTCATCCTGCTCGTATGAAAGTAGTAGACAGATCAGACCTCTGCTACTTCTCTCATTTCATTTACCTTGGCCTTTTGGCTAAGATCAAAGTGTAGTATCTGTTCCGATGGATACTGCACGCCTGTCCTGTGCAGTTCTAGGAGGTCCACCCTCCCAGGCTTTGCCTCCTCTCTTTGGGGAGGAGTAAGTTTATTGCTTACTGTCTGAGGCGCCCCTACCGGGGAATGCCGACGGGGCTGCACATGCAATTTTTAAATGGCCAGAGTGCTCACCTCTCGAGCGCTGGCTTTTCAGACCCCACTTTCTCGACCCGATCTTGGGTCACATCTTACTTGTGGGAGTAAGATAAAACTGGCCTTGTGCCTAACTCCTGGGGAGGAGTAAATAATAATAAAATTCATTTCAAACACCTGGGGATATTTTAAGTAGCTTAAGTCCATAGAGTGAATGTGGTATTATGGTGACTGAAACTAGTTTCCAGGGTATTTCTAGACCAAGTGGACGACCCCCGACCCCCATCTTCCCCCCATACCCCCCCCTTTTGGCCTTGTGCCACATCTGAATTTTTTGTAAAAATGTTTGGATAAATAAAAAAGTGTAGTATCTGTTCCGATGGATACTGCACCTCATAGACTGGTATTGTTTTGGCCTTCGGGGCTTGATTTACGCCGGTCTATGGGTCTGTACTGTGCAGTTCTAGGAATCCACCCTCCCAGGCTTCGCCTCCCCTCTTTGGGGAGGAGTAAGTTTATTGCTTACTGCCTGAGGCGCCCCTACCGGGGAATGCCGACGGGGCTGCCCAGGCAATTTTTAAACCCCACTTTCCCGACCCGACCTTGGGTCACATCTTACTTGTGGGAGTAAGATAAAAACTGGCCTTGTGCCTAACTCCTGGAGAGGAGTAAATCAATACTTCTCTCATTTCTCTTCGATTGACCTGACTACCCACGAGGTCTGGATGTGAGTGAAGGTCGGACTTTATGCGGAGTGTGGTCATACCCGAACAGCACGTGGGCGCTCAGGGTCTGTAAGAACTATCGTGAAATCTCGCTTTCGCCCAAAATATTAGAGTTTTATTAGTGTACTAATAATTCTCGATGTTCAGGAGGACATCCTCCCAGGCATTCTCTCCTCTTTTCCAATGCGACGAAGCGTTACCGCTGCTATTAAGATGGGGTTTGTTCATCGACGATGGGTTACGGACGAAAGCCTATAGGTGTAAGAAGGCTATCCTTCCAGACATTCTCTCCTCTTTTGGGGTGTCCGGAAGGGGTTAGCAATATTCGTCTCCATTAGTAGGATAGCGTTGTTGATCGCCAATCACTTGCATGCCGATAGGTCCGTTTCAGGCATTGTTCATGAGTACCTGATACTCGCCGTGGATACCCTTATGTCACAGGTGGCTCTGGTAGGGGAAGTTTTGAAATGGAACCCCTGTTTAATTCATCTAATTGATTATCCCAATGTTTTGTATTATGTAAAACAATGTATGATTTCATGAAATCCTAACCCTAACCTTAACCCTGCTTAATTCATCTAACTGATTATCCCAATGTTTTATATCATGTAAAACAATGTATGATTTCTTGAAATCCCAACCCTAACCTTAACCCTAACTCTAACCCTAAACCAATGTATGATTTCATGAAACCTTCTGGTTTTTATTGTTTTTCTGCATGGTTTCTTTTTATTACGAAATCAAAACACAAACTGTGATCACATTCGACACGCAATTAAGCTTACCTTGATTGTGGGATTTCATACAAAACCAGGAATCAGTGTTCAAACATAACCGAAGTCAAAACACTCGAACAAATGGTTTAAAAAACAAACTTACTGCCCTTAATTACAATATATCCGGAACCCAAGCTTACTAAGATTTGTAAAAGTGTTTTTTATATCAGTCTTACAAAGTGTTAAATAAGAGATTGCTGGGTGGGTGAGATAGTTGCAGGTTTTTAATTAGTGTTTCTTGACGCTGAGGAAATACTAATGCAAACAAATAGTCAGACAGACGGATACAAATATGTGTTAGATAAACAGACAGACAGACAGACGAACAAGTAGATATATTAATAAATTGATAGATGAAATTGGTTAAAGTAGATTTGTGTCTTTTTACGTCATATACTCAATTTAGTTAAATTATATACCTAAACCAAATTGATATTGAAATTAATTCAGTGTTAACCCCATTAAACAAACAAACAAACAAACACATATCAGAAACCCTAACTCTAACCTCTAACCCTAACCTAATTAAACAATTACACACATATCAAAAGACCCTAACCCTAACACAATTATAGAATCACACATATCAGAAACCCTAACCCTAACCCAATTAAAGAAACACACAGCTATCAGAAACCCTAACCTTAACCATAATCCTAACCCTAAACTAGTTAAACAATTACACACATATCATAAACCTTAACCCAAAACTAATTAAACAAACACACAGATATCAGAAACCCTAACCGTAACCATAACCCTAACCTAATTAAATAATTACGCACATATCACAAACCCTAACCCAATTAAAAAACACACAGATATAATAAACCCTAACCCTAACCCAATAAAAAACACACACATAGCACGAAACCCTAATCCTAACCCAATTAAACGCACATATATCAGGAACTCCTACCCTAACCCTAACCCAATGAAACGAACACACACATACCAAAAACCCTAACCCTAAACTTAACCCTAACCTAATCAAACAAACACACACATATCAGAAACCCTAAATCTTACCTTAACCCTAACTCAATTAAACAAACACACACACTTATCTGAAACCCTAAATCTAACCCTAACCATAACTCAATTAAACAAACACAAATATCAGAAACTCTAACCCTTACACTAACCTAATAAAACAAACACACATATCAGAAACCCTAACCCTAACCCAATTAAACAAACACATATCAGAAACCCTAACTCTAACCCAATTAAACAAACACACATATCAGAAACTATAACCCTAACCCAATTAAAGAAACATACACACTTATCAGAAACCCTAACCCTAACCTTAACCTTACCCAATTAAACAAACACACACATATCAGAATGTCTATGAGAAACTGCCCTTGAATATCTCAGGGGTCTTTGTACGATGACTTATAAGGAAAACCTGGCAGTAGGATTATTCACCGTACACGTAAACCCTAACCCACTATTAAAAATAACATAGTATCCGATGCTCAATAAGACTCTCTCAAGACAGTTCTAGGAAGTCCACCCTTCTAGGCTTTGCTTTCTCACCCTTTGAGAAGGGGTTAGTTTATTGCTAATCGCTTGAGGCTCCCTGCCGGGGAATGCCGGCGGGGCTGCCCAGGCATCTTTTGACGGTCAGAGTGCTCTTCTTTCTCGAGGGCGCTTGCTTTTAAATCCCTGCAGCTATCGAAACCTAAGACTCGAGTTTCGCCCTCCTTTCGTACGCTTTAGTAGGGCAAATTTAAACCAGGAAATCGAAACCTGGGTTACCTGTATGCGTTATTTCAATTATGCGAGCTATCCTGCCAAGAATGGAAGCTCGAAAGACATTTCATGCAATTCGAAATATGTATGTGATATTTATTAATCAATACTATTATATATATATATATATATATATATATA
>OY744542.1:62365519-62430519 GCA_963556195.1 Sepiola atlantica
AAAAGAAAGTGATAAAAGTTTTAATAGGAATATATTACACTTTTATCCCGGGCAACGTCTGGTAGCCCTGCTAGTTAGCAGATAAATATATCTGATTAGATAAACAATATCAACTGCTTCAGACTGTCGTTAATACACAGAGAAACATGTGTGTGTGCGTGCGTGTGCGCGTGTGTGCGTGTGCGTGTGTGTGTGTGTGTGTGTGTGTGTGTGTGTGTGTGTGTGTGTGTGCATACATAAACATAGCCCTCTTATGTTGAATTTGAAAACATTTACCATGTTTATGTGATTACAGTCGACTGGAGTCTGACAGAAAACCAAGCTAAGAAGTTATGAATCTTCAAAAGTCGCACCACCGTGCAAATTCCCGCCCATTCCAGCAAATCATTATCCAGGCTGATGACTTGTACAGCCTCGTTCGTTCCTTCAAAAACGTCTGTACACGCGAGATGTTCTGACAGACACAAACATCTGTTATCAATTACATGGTAATTGGAATACAATGTTAAAAGTATAATACCGACCAAATAAAAAAAGCAATACGATAAGACATTTATAAAAATAGGTTAGGATCCCTAGGTTTAATTACTTTACCAGAGAAAGGAATTGGCAGGATGTGGTTTAATTGAAACGTTTCTAAATAAAGAAACATAGTTTTCTTCGCAGTGGAAATATATTGGTAATAAATATTTTCAGAACTACTTCTACCACACAATTAGATTGTTTTTTCTGATGAAGGGGGAGCTTCTATCTACACCTTTTTTCTTGTATATTGCTGTTACACGTCTACGATATTTAAACACTTTTTTTATATATAATTGGTCACGACGTATCAAGGCCAAAAGCCACTCGAGGATGCGGGTTTAATGTAATACATGGATTATTTGATGAATGAGAAAGAATATTACATGAGAATTGAAAATGATGAATTAAGTACACAACATCTGATCACTTATGGTGAACATGTATGGTAACTATTCGTTGAAATTGGATTTCAAGACGACCATGTTGCTGAGAAGCAATATCGTGGGAATATGTTTTTTTTATATTTGTTTTATGAAAATCACTTCAGACAAGGTATGAAGCCTTTTGATGTAAGGAGCTTAAAAATATATATTTCAAAGTCAAAAACTATTCAACGATTAATGTTATATAGATAGTTGCCGACCAAGAGAACAGCAATGCTTCCCCCTTTGTCAGAAACATTGTTCATGAAATATGAGGACTAAAGGACAAAATAAGGGAAATTAGAGTTACGAGGCTGCCGAAAGAAGATCCCACGTCAACTTTCTACTCTCTTAAACACAGATAAAAAGGAAGCGTTGTTCGTGTAAATTCCATTTAACTTTAGTCACACGGGAGAAAGAAAAGTCATTTGCAGTTAAAAAAAGTTCTTGCTCTTGAAGTCTTTTAAAGAGAGAACGAACGAGCACCTTCCATAGAAATAACGATAGAGTAGAGAAAGAGTATTGATTTACTCCTCTCCAGGAGTTAGGCACAAGGCCAGTTTTTATCTTACTCCCACAAGTAAGATGTGACCCAAGGTCGGATCGGGAAAGTGGGGTTTAAAAATTGCCTGGGCAGCCCCGTCGGCTTTCCCCGGTAGGGGCGCCTCAGGCAGTAAGCAATAAACATACTCCTCCCCAAAGAGGGGAGGCGAAGCCTGGGATGTTGGACCTCCTAGAACTGCACAGGACAGACCCATAGACCGGCGTAAATCAAGCCCCGAAGGCCAAGACAATACCGGTCTATGGGGTGCAGTATCCATCGGAACAGATACTACACTTTGATCTTAGCCAAAACGCCAAGAAGAGTTTTATTTACTCCTCCCCAGGAGTTAGGCGCAAGGCCAGTTTTATCTTACTCCCACAAGTAAGATGTGACCCAAGGTCGGGTCGGAAAGTGGGGGTTTAAAAGCCAGCGCTCGAGAGGTGAGCACTCTGGCCATTTAAAAATTGCCTGGGTAGCCCCGTCGGCATTCCCCGGTAGGGGCGCCTCAGACAGTAAGCAATAAACTTACTCCTCCCCAAAGAGGGGAGGCAAAGCCTGGGAGGGTGGACCTCCTAGAACTGCACAGGACAGGCGTGCAGTATCCATCGGAACAGATACTACACTTTGATCTTAGCCAAAAGGCCAAGAAGAGTAGCAACGTCTCTTCTGTGAGTAAGGTGCCGTAGAGATTTTTATTTATCTACCTCCCACAAGGTATGATGTGACACAAGGTCGGGAAAGTGGGATTAGAAAAAACAGCACTCGAGAAGTTGAGCACTCTGGTCATTAAAAATTGCCTGGGCAGCCCCGTCGGCATTCCTCGGTAGGGGCGCCTCAGGCAGTAAGCAATAAACTTACTCCTCCCCAAAGGGTTTGTCCTGTGCAGTTCTAGGAGGTCCACCCTCCCAGGCTTTGCCTCCCCTCTTTGGGGAGGAGTAAGTTTATTGCTTACTGTCTGAGGCGCCCCTACCGGGGAATGCCGACGGGGCTGCCCAGGCAATTTTTAAATGGCCAGAGTGCTCACTTCTCGAGCGCTGGCTTATCTAATCCCACTTTCCCGACCTTGTGTCACATCTTACCTTGTGGGAGGTAGATAAATAACATCAGTTCTAGGAGCTGATGAAGACAGGGAGAGAGACATTCATTTAAAATAGGGGTTAAAAAACTGAGGATCTGAGCGTCACTATAAATACTTATGTCAGAACATAAGAACTCCACTATCAAAGTAGACATTTCATTAGTATTTGTATCTTAAAATCATTTATATTTGTATGACATTTTTTTTGTAATTAACACTAATTATGTATAATTAACAGTAATTGTGTATAATTAACAGTAATTGTGTATAATTATCACTAATTATGTATAAGTATCACTAATTATGTATAATTAACACTAATTATGTATAATTAACACTAATTATAAATAATTAACACTAATTATGAATAATTAACACTAATTATGTATAATTAACACTAATTATGAATAATTAACAGTAATTGTGTATAATTATCACTAATTATGTATAATTAACACTAATTATGTATAATTAACACTAATTATGAATAATTAACACTAATTATGTATAATTAACACTAATTATGAATAATTAACACTAATTATGAATAATTAACACTAATTATGTATAATTAACACTAATTATGAATAATTAACAGTAATTGTGTATAATTATCACTAATTATGTATAATTATCACTAATTATGAATAATTAACACTAATTATGAATAATTAACACTAATTATAAATAATTAACAGTAATTATGTATAATTAACACTAATTATGTATAATTAACACTAATTATGTATAATTAACACTAATTATGAATAATTAACAGTAATTGTGTATAATTATCACTAATTATGTATAATTAACACTAATTATGTATAATTAACACTAATTATAAATAATTAACAGTAATTATGTATAATTAACACTAATTATGTATAATTAACACTAATTATGAATAATTAACACTAATTATGAATAATTAACACTAATTATAAATAATTAACACTAATTATGAATAATTAACAGTAATTGCGTATAATTAACACTAATTATGTATAATTAACACTAATTATGAATAATTAACACTAATTATGAATAATTAACACTAATTATAAATAATTAACACTAATTATAAATAATTATCACTAATTATGTATAATTATCACTAATTATGTATAATTAACACTAATTATGTATAATTAACACTAATTATGAATAATTAACACTAATTATGAATAATTAACACTAATTATGTATAATTAACACTAATTATGAATAATTAACAGTAATTGTGTATAATTATCACTAATTATGTATAATTAACACTAATTATGTATAATTAACACTAATTATGAATAATTAACAGTAATTGTGTATAATTATCACTAATTATGTATAATTATCACTAATTATGAATAATTAACACTAATTATGAATAATTAACACTAATTATAAATAATTAACAGTAATTGTGTATAATTATCACTAATTATGTATAATTAACACTAATTATGTATAATTAACACTAATTATAAATAATTAACAGTAATTGTGTATAATTATCACTAATTATGTATAATTAACACTAATTATGAATAATTAACACTAATTATGTATAATTAACACTAATTATGAATAATTAACAGTAATTGCGTATAATTAACACTATTTATGAATAATTAACACTAATTATGTATAATTAACACTAATTATGAATAATTAACAGTAATTGTGTATAATTATCACTAATTATGTATAATTATCACTAATTATGAATAATTAACACTAATTATGAATAATTAACACTAATTATAAATAATTAACAGTAATTATGTATAATTAACACTAATTATGTATAATTAACACTAATTATGAATAATTAACACTAATTATGAATAATTAACACTAATTATGAATAATTAACAGTAATTGTGTATAATTATCACTAATTATGTATAATTAACACTAATTATGAATAATTAACACTAATTATGTATAATTAACACTAATTATGAATAATTAACACTAATTATGTATAATTAACACTAATTATGAATAATTAACACTAATTATGTATAATTAACAGTAATTGTGTATAATTAACAGTAATTGTGTATAATTAACACTAATTATGAATAATTAACACCAATTATGAATAATTAACACTAATTATGTATAATTTTCACTAATTGTGTATAATTATCACTAATTATGTATAATTAACACTAAAATAATACATTCCGAAACCAGTTAAAAAAAAAAAAAAATACCGGAAACTATCTACATAAAAAAAACACAACGACCTAAAATTAACAACATCACATATGAAACCAGTAGTAACATTTTAAACTGCTTAACGTAATGCGATTTTGTTCTGTGATGCCATCAAGCGTTGCTGAATTTAAAATCCTCAGCGACTTCCTGGAACAATGCGGAAAACGTTCTATGCGCGTTTCTCCACCGTCTTTGTAAAATTCTCTTCTTTCTCCAGTTTTTTTTTGTTCATTTGCTTTTGACACCTGAGGATGATTCGACGAATAATCGAAAACGTTCGTGAAACCTATTGAGCATTTATTATTTTTTAAATTTATTTAGATACAAAAATGACCATCCAAAAAATTGAAAGAATAAAAATGGAATTATTAAACAGAAGAATTCTGCTATTTTTAACAATGTTTGCATAAATTAAAAAATGCTCCCTTACTACACACACACAATATATATATATATATATATATATATATATATGAAAAATTATTTCATTGAATCGTGGATAAGGAACGCAATATGCTAGCAGAATTAAGGGCACAAACACATTAGAATTAGGCCAAGATATTTCGGTCGATTCATTCGACCATATTCATTTGTTAAAATGATCTTTATTAAACAGGGAATTTTATACAGTGAAGCTAGGGTAAATACCTGACGGCGGATACTGTAATAAGAGACTGAGTAGGGTGAGGAGAAGGTAAAGCATGGAAAGAGTAGCAAGCGGGTAATATTTAACATGCATGATGGAGGATAACGTGGTTAGGTAAAGAAAGAGGGAGGTAAACACGAGGTGGGCGGAAAAATATAATTTAAAACACGTAGAGAGAGAAACAGAAATAGAAAAACAAAAAAAGAAATTTAAAACACGAGATGGGCGGAAAAATATAAATAATTTAAAACACGTAGAGAGAGAAAAAGAAATATGATAAAAAAATTAATTAAAACACGAGGTGGGCAAAAAATATGAATAATTTAAAACACGTAGAGAGAGAAAAAGAAATATGATAAAAAAATTAATTAAAACACGAGGTGGGCAAAAAATATGAATAATTTAAAACACGTAGAGAGAGAAAAAGAAATATGATAAAAAAATTAATTAAAACACGAGGTGGGCAAAAAATATGAATAATTTAAAACACGTAGACAGCGAAAAAGAAATATGAAAAAAAATTAATTAAAACATGAGGTGGGCAAAAAATGTGAATAATTTAAAACACGTAGAGAGAGAAAAAGAAATATGATAAAAAAAATTAATTAAAACATGAGGTGGGCAAAAAATATAAATAATTTAAAACACGTAGAGAGAGAAAAAGAAATATGAAAAAATTAATTAAAACATGAGGTGGGCAAAAAATATGAATAATTTAAAACACGTAGAGAGAGAAAAAGAAATATATAAAAAATTAATTAAAACATGAGGTGGGCAAAAAATATAAATAATTTAAAACACGTAGAGAGAGAAAAAGAAATGGAAAAAAAATTAATTAAAACACGAGGTGGGCAAAAAGTATAAATAATTTAAAACACGTAGAGAGAGAAAAAGAAATATGATAAAAAAATTAATTAAAACACGAGGTGGGCAAAAAATATGAATAATTTACAACACGTAGAGAGCGAAAAAGAAATATATAAAAAAAATTAATTAAAACACGAGGTGGGCAAAAAATATAAATAATTTAAAACACGTACAGAGAGAAAAAGAAATATGAAAAAAAATAATCAAAACACGAGGTGGGCAAAAAATATAAATAATTTAAAACACGTAGAGAGAGAAAAAGAAATATGAAAAAAAATTAATTAAAACACGAGGTGGGCAAAAAAAATGAATAATTTAAAACACGTAGAGAGAGAAAAAGAAATATAAAAAAAATTAATTAAAACATTGGGTGGGCAAAAAATATAAATAATTTAAAACACGTAGAAAGAGAAAAAGAAATATGAAAAAAATTAATTAAAGCACGAGGTGGGCAAAAAATATGAATAATTTAAAACACGTAGAGAGAGAAAAAGAAATATGATAAAAAAATTAATTAAAGCACGAGGTGGGCAAAAAATATGAATAATTTAAAACACGTAGAGAGAGAAAAAGAAATATGATAAAAAAATTAATTAAAACACGAGGTGGGCAAAAAATATGAATAATTTAAAACACGTAGAGAGCGAAAAAGAAATATGATAAAAAAATTAATTAAAACACGAGGTGGGCAAAAAATATAAATAATTTAAAACACGTAGAGAGAGAAAAAGAAATATGATAAAAAATTAATTAAAGCACGAGGTGGGCAAAAAATATGAATAATTTCAAACACGTAGAGAGAGAAAGAAATATATATAAAAAATTAATTAAAACATGAGGTGGGCAAAAAATATAAATAATTTAAAACACGTAGAGAGAGAAAAAGAAATATGAAAAAAATTAATTAAAACATGAGGTGGGCAAAAAATATGAATAATTTAAAACACGTAGAGAGAGAAAGAAATAGGAAAAAAAATTAATTAAAACATGAGGTGGGCAAAAAATATAAATAATTTATACACGTAGAGAGAGAAAAAGAAATATGAAAAAAAATAATTAAAACACGAGGTGGGCAAAAAATATGAATAATTTAAAACACGTAGAGAGAGAAAAAGAAATATGATAAAAAAAATTATTAAAACACGCGGTGGGCAAAAAATATGAATAATTTAAAACACGTAGAGAGAGAAAAAGAAATATGATAAAAAAATTAATTAAAACACGAGGTAGGCAAAAAATATAAATAATTTAAAACACGTAGAGAGAGAAAAAGAAATGGAAAAAAAATTAATTAAAACAGTAGGTGGGCAAAAAATATAAATAATTTAAAACACGTAGAAAGAGAAAAAGAAATATATAAAAAAAATTAATTAAAACACAGGGTGGGCAAAAAATATGAGTAATTTAAAACACGTAGAGAGAGAAAAAGAAATATGAAAAGAAAATTAATTATAAACACGTTGTAGACAAAAAAATAAATAAATTAGAAATACGTTGTGGAAAGGAAAATAATAATTAAAAAAATAAAATGAACTTTTCAATAATAATAATAATTTAAAAAAAAAAATGAAATGAATGCATACAGTGTAAAAAAGAAAAAAAAATTAAAGAAAATTAAAACAAGTAGAGGGGGGAGATAAAGTTAGGGATTAGAAGAATATAAGGATAGAGCGGTTGAAATTACGGATATTCTTATCTCAGAGCTTCTTCCTCTCTCTTTTCATATGAGGATATAAAGAACTTGAAACATGGACACTTTGACCTGAGTTTTGTATCAAATGGCCAGAAAATCGGTTTATATGCCATAAAGCAGAACAACTAAACCGAACCAAACCGGCTGAGATAATATATATATATATATATATATATATATATATATATATATGGACGGATCTAAAGATACAAAAAATAGAAAAAAATGAGTAAATATTTACTGCGAATGATTTTTACCTTCAGGGGAATAATCAGAGGATCAATGTTTTCTTTGAAGAAGAAAGAAGAAAAGAAAGAAGAAAAGAAAGAAGAGAAGAAAATGTTCTATAAATGAAGGCGAAAAAATATCAAAGAATGGCATTGAATCAAACATATAATTTATTGATTTTTGATTCTATTTGCCTGGAATTTTTTGTTTTTTGTTTTTTTTTGTATTGTTTTTCGCTAAAAAACTGGAGATTATTTATATAACGGACAGATTTACTCATGAATAATTCTCTGCCTATTCATGAATGTATGTATTTATATATGTGTGTATGTGTTTTGTTATCTATCTATCTATCTATCTATCTATCTATCTATCTATATATCTATCTACTTATCTATCTATCTACTTATCTATCTATCTCAGCGTCTTCATGTAGAATATAAAAAAAAACAATTGTCTACTATTGATCAAATAATATAAACAATGATTAAGATTTGAAAAATCTGAATGCATATATGCTGTGACCTTGCAGACCGGTAATAATCAAGAAAAACGCAGTTGTATAGTAAACACAAGTGTATTAACAAAAGTATGTGACCGTTGTACAGGTGATGATTCTGTGGCTATAACTGCCACAAGGCCGGAAAGTGGGGAGAGTCAAGTCAGTGCCTCCAGTGAAAATACACTTTGGCATTTTCAAAATTGCCAGGACAGCCCCGTCGTCATTCCTCGACCGGAGCGCCTCAAGCAGTAAGCAATAAACTTACTCCACCCCAAAGAGGGAGGCAAGGGCTTAGAAGGTGGACCTCTTAGACAACCCAAGACGAATACCGTAGCCCGACAGATCAAAGGCCACCGAAATGGCTCAGTTTCTGGTGGACTGTTGTCGAGATCGAAACCTCGACTAGTATGCGACCACAATCACAACCGGATGGCAAATGAATGCCATCAATTCCGGGATTTACTTCCTTCACACCGCAGAAAGATGTGACACAAACTCGGAAGGTGTTCAGAGTCAAGCCAGCACCCCTAATGAAGGAGAACCCTGACCTATTTAAAATTGAGTTTTAAGGTTCATAGCCATCCCCTCCCCAACATCTGCTCATTAACCTTAACCCTAACCCTAACTCTAACTCTAACTCTAACCCTAACTCTAACCCCTAATCCTAACCCTATCCCTAACCCCTAACCCCTAACCCTTAACCCCTAACCTCTTACCCTTAACCCCTAACCACTAAACCTAACAATAACACTAACACTAACCCTAACCTGTAAGCGTAACCCTAAACCCTAACCATAACTACAACCCTGACCCTACCCCTTATCCAAACTACTAACCCTACCCCTGACCTCATTGTTAATGTGATTGAGTTTTAAGGTCTATAGCTTTACCAAATCTAATATGTAGTTTATTGCAGTTCGCGATTTAATTGACCAGAAGGCTCAACCCAATATATATATATATATATATATATATATATATATATATATATATGTGTGTGTGTGTGTGTGTGTGTGTGTGTATGTATATATGCAAACATTGTTAAAAATAACAGAATTTGTTTGTTTAATTATACCTTTTTTATTTTATCAATTTTTCTGATGGTCTTTCGTGCATTAAAATCAAGAAAATTAATAAATGTTCCATAGGTTTCACGAACGTTTTCAATTCATCGTCGAACTATCCTCAGGTGTTAAAAACAAATGAACCGAAAAGCATGAGAAAGAAGAGAATTGTAAAAAGAAAACTGATGAGGATTCGACGAAGAATCGAAATTTTTCGTGAAACTGATGGAACATTTATTATTTTGTTTGATTTTAGTACAAAAATGACCGTCAGAAAATATGTAAAAATAAAAAAGTTATAATCAAACGGACGAGTTCTGTTATTTTGAACAATGTTTACATAGAGTAGAAAATGTTGACTAATTAAATATATATATATATATATATATATATATGATATTATTTTTAGCTCCTAGAAAGAATCCGTCTAGAAGAGCACTGTAACTGTAGTATAAACACAGCATGACGTCGCTAGCTATAAATGCATCGTTCATTTCATTAAGTAAAACGCTCTTATGACGTCAAGCCGCCACATAAAGTATTAAAATTATCATTGTTTATTCTCTGTTCAACCTCGGCCGAACGGTTCGGGCGTCGGGATTTGAGTTGCAAACTACTCATAAGCCGGGATTTCGAATCGCATGATCGGTAGTGAATAGTCATATCTCTATGCTGATGAGTCCTGATTATAAAGGACGAAATGTATACGTACATAGATAATAAACAATAACAAATATTTATTTCATATATATATATATATATATATATATATATATATATATATATATATATATATATATATACACACACATATATATATATATATATATATATATATATATATATACATGTATGTATATATACACATATATACATAGACAGAGAGAAAAGACATAATAAAAATAATAATACATTTATACTCCCTTTTACATGCCGATTACGTTTTATAATTAGAGATTTAGCTTTTAATCTATTCGGGATGAGTCGAAAGTACTGGTGTGAAAGAAACTGATGAGATGTTTAAAAAAGACTAATATGGAAACTCAGCCGACAAACCTGTTCTGTTCTATTTAACATTACTAGAAATCAACTAGGTAGATATCGTAATAATTTTAATTCATTTACTATTAAAAAGGGCAGCTGTCTGTGGTATGTGTGTGAGGATATTTGTTTTGTGTGTTTGTCTGCACAGTTTAAAGTCAGAAACCACACAAGACACACCCATAAAACTAATATATAGGGAAAAAGCGAGTGTGATTCAGAAAATAAGGGGATAGTAAATAATTTCAATGAGAGAGAATGAGAAGGGGAGAGAAGAGGGGAACAGTGAGAGAAGAAAGTTAAGGAGAGGGAGAAGAACAGGCGAAAGGAGGAAGGTTTGTAGAGAGAGATGGGCAGAGAGGGGGATAGTAATAAGCAGAGAGAGAGAGGGAGGGGAGAAGATCTAAACGAAAGGGGTTACATTTGTTTACTCTTTTAATTTTATGCTAGTTCATTTATTGTCAAAAACGTCGTACTCTTGAAACGAAAGCTGGCCAAAACCTAATTTTGTCAAATCGTCCATGAATCCTTAGAAACGCGGCCGTCGATGGAGCCGCGCTATATTTGCTTTCCCCTTTTCATTCCGACTGAGAAATGTGTCGCAGCTCTAAATAACAGTAATTTTGTAGACATTCAATTCTGTACCGTTTTACGGCGCCGGTTTTACGACCACATTCTCATTTACGACATTGAAGACGAAAGAAGAGATTGACTCGCATAATAGGTTTTATTTGAAATATAACTTCGTAACAATCGATTATAGCCTTGGGCGGTTATATTGGTGCGATGAGCAATGAATTATTGAGATGATTTTATTAACTTCTAAAGACGCACATTGTTAAGAACGAATGAAGCACAGACATAAAAAACGATTCTGAAAGAGACAGCCACCGGATATAAAGAGAAATAGGTAGAAGTTTCAGACGGAAAGCTAAGAATATATAAGAATTGCGATGAACTCACTTATAGCTATTATACACTCTTTTATGAAGACCAATGGGAATCTATATATAAATAAATATAAGTCTTTCCATTTCTATCAAGCAAAAGTTAGCGAGTAAAACAGGCGGCTTTTTTTAGTCCCCGGAGGAAACCATTTCAAGTTGTGAGGAGAAGCGAGAAAGCAAATAGAAAGTCAGACCGGAACCTTAGACTTTCTCTCTCACGTGTTAATGTTGTTTTCCTCCCATTGGTAAATATTTTCAGTAGCCAATGACTGAGCTTCTATCGAACAGAATCCAGCTAAGCTCTACTTACGTACTGAGCATTTTTTGAAGTAAATACTACAAATATATACATAATATATCATATCACCTTATAATATAATATGTGTATACATGATTAAAAAGAATTTATTTATATATATATATATATATATATATATATATATATATATATATATATATATATATATATATATATATATATATATATATATATATAGTCTCGGAAGTTTCTCAACTACTAAAACTATATAAGGAAAAAAGGAAAGGAAACAAAAAAAACATTTTAGTCCCAAGTCGTTCAGTAGAAAATCACTCATGTAAGTCAATTCATTTTTTGTAGTTACTATATTAGTTTGCTTCCAAGGATTTACACTAGTCTTAACATTATTTAAGGGGTCATCAGATGTTTACCATGAAAAACTGTTTCGGGAATTTAAAAACAAAACAGTATTTTATTTCATGGCTTCCCAGCAGAGTTGATCAGACCCCACTTCCCTTAAAAGACAAAAAACATAAACGTTCCGTATATAAGATTTAAGTTTTGTTTCAGATAAATGTTTAGCTAACTTAGATTAGTTATTAAAAAATGTCCTCCTTACCTGTGTTGTTCGTCTGTATCTAATAGAATGTATCCGTTAATTACACAAAGGTGGTTGTATTTTAAAGTGTGTGTGTGTGTGTGATTATAAGAATTGAAAATAATATTCCAACGTAATGGAAAATGAAGATAGGTAGACCAAAAAGGTTATTCATGTATTCATCAACGTTTCGTCTTTATTTCAAGATTTCCCCGAGACGATTGATTTAAATAAATAACTTGAAAAAGTTTAGTCCGTTTGTGACGTAGACATTTTTTTTTGTTCTTTTATGGAACGAAGTATTCAAACTGACTTGGACTCAATGAAACTAAACATCGAATCAATTGCTAATTGTTATTATTCACCACTAACCAAGGCCAAGATACCCTCGAGGATAGCGATTAGTGAGGTTTTATATTGAATAAGAGCACAGTATTATAAAAGGATTGAGACATCATATTAATTCACATGACGACCTGACAGATATTTGTTGACATTGGACTTGAAAAATAAACATATTGTAGTCTGTAGGTAAACATTCTCTCAGAAATGCGTTCCATGGATGGAAACGTCTTGCAAATAGATTTTGTTTATTGAAGTTGCGTTTGACTTTTAAGTCAAGGAAGAAAGGAGGGTGCATTGCAGTGTGGGTAGGAAGACGTGTTCTTGCTGAGAAGGTATTTCGGGAAGAGGCTAGTGGGTAGAGCTTAAAGCTCAGTCGACACCTACCATGAAAATATCGGTCGAGTATGAAAAGACTGTGAGAATCGGCCTGCAGGGTAGAGTATTTATTTACTCCTCTCCAGGAGTTAGGCACAAGGCTAGTTTTATCTTACTCCCACAAGTAAGATGTGACCCACGGTCGGATCGGGAAAGTAGAGTTTGAAGAGAAGTGAGCACTCTGGCCATTAAAAATTGCCTGAGCAGTCCCGTTGGCATTCCCCAGTAAGGGCGCCCCAGGCAGCAAGCAATAAACTTACTCGTCTCCAAAGAGGGGAGGCGAAGCCTGGGAGGGTGGACCTCCTAGAATTGCACAGGACAGACCCATAGACCGGCGTAAATCAAGCCCCGAAGGCCAAGACAATACCAGTCTATGGGGTGCAGTATCAATCGGAACAGATACTACACTTTGATCTTAGTGAAAAGGCCAAGCTTGCAGGGTTTTATTTACTCCTCCCCAGGAGTTAGGCACAAGGCCAGTTTTATCTTACTCCCACAAGTAAGATGTGACCCAAGATCGGGTCGAGAAAGTGGGGTTTGAAAAGCCAGCGCTCGAGAGGTGAGCACTCTGGCCATTTAAAAATTGCCTGGGCAGCCCCGTCGGCATTCCCCGGTAGGGGCGCCTTAGACAGTAAGCAATAAACTTACTTCTCCCCAAAGAGGGAAGGCAAAGCCTGGGAGGGTGGACCTCCTAGAACTGCACAGGACAGACCCATAGATCGGCGTAAATCAAGCCCCGAAGGCCAAGACAATACCAGTCTATGGGTTACAGTATCCATCGGAACAGATACTACACGTTGATCTAAACCAAAAGGCCAAGCTTGCAGGGTAGAGTAGAGATCATTCAATGATTAATAATGTCAAGGCAAGAAAGAGGGCTCTGAGCGACACTTCTCAAACAGAACAGTATTCCATCTAGGACCAATTCTGACTCTTATACAAATAAACGATTGCATATGTTCTTAGCTCATTACCGTATTCCTGTATCCATCGGCACATAGTGCTCTTGTAAAAAACAGCGAAATTTGAAAATAGTTTATTTTCTGCCGATTACCATTAAATTGTTATTTTTTACGAATCGATTTTTATTATTTGTTCGATAGACCGATTTGATGAGAAAGAATCCTTTGAATTTAATCAACGCTTTATCCAATCGAATATGTCTGAGAGCAAAGCTCAATTATTGTTACTTGTCCTAGATCGTCGACATTAAGATCGTAGGCTTCCGTTCAATATCGATTGACAATGTATACTCATGTAAGGGTGTCTGGTAAGGGAGTATATGGTGAAGCAAGGGTTGCGCAATAAACATCATACTTCGCCTGAAACGGCAGTGATTGAGTACAGTGGCAAAAAGAAACCCAAAACGACTGGAAACGCTGTATGGATAAGCAGACAGTCTTCTCACTGGTATTCCTAAATGGTCACATCTGTTCCGATGGATACTGCACGCCTGTCCTGTGCAGTTCTAGGAGGTCCACCCTCCCAGGCTTTGCCTCCCCTCTTTGGGGAGGAGTAAGTTTATTGCTTACTGTCTGAGGCGCCCCTACCGGGGAATGCCGACGGGGCTGCCCAGGCAATTTTTAAATGGCCAGAGTGCCTACCTCTCGAGCGCTGGCTTTTCAAACCCAACTTTCTCGACCCGATCTTGGGTCACATCTTACCGCTGTGGGAGTAAGATAAAACTGGCCTTGTGCCTAACTCCTGGGGAGGAGTAAATAAAACTAATTTAGTAATAACAAAATTCAACGTCGCTTAACTTCGATGATCTAACGTGAACTTGTGTGTCAACGTGATAATGCCGTATATTGGTTAGGTGTGGTTATTTGAATTGGAAGAGCAGGGTGGAGTGAGACAGTGACATGTTAGCGGGCGGTGGGGTAGAAGTTGCTTAGTAGAAAACTATCATTATGTGAAGTCCCAATAAATAGGGATATATATACAAAATGAAAACAGATTGACAGCATATCCTGATGCGACCATGTACCTGTATAGGAGTCAAATATGTCTGAAGATGAGTTGCTGCTACCACATCTAGGGAGGTGCCGCTTGAACCACTTTTTTTTTAAATCTTATCTGAGATACAACAAAAAAGCCTCATCATATTTCTAGCATCCCACCTTTTTCGATCACCGTGGCGAATCTGTTTGCGTTATCGCAACTTCTGTTTACCGTTGATTTCTTTCATGGTATCAATCGTTGGTTTTCTCTGTTACTGGACTGGCTGAATTCCATACAAGGTTCCAGTCATATTTGTCCCCTTCCAACGGACGTCTTGTCGATGCTCTCGCTACTTCGTTTTTCCATCCTTCTTGACCCTTTACCCCCATTTGGTGTGTGTCTCTAGTTTTATCCCCTTTTTAAGGGGATCTCAGTTTCTAACAGTTTAGGTTACCTTGGGCTCGTGGTGTATACGTTCTAATTTTTTTGTCCGAATCCTATTTTAACTTACCTGTCGCTGTTCAGCATTTGTTGCTTATGTGGATTTGTTTCAGCATTCAAGTATTTCTTTAAATATGTCGTCTGTTTTCATCATTGCCGTGCGTTGTATCATCCAATACGCGTACCTTTTATGACTTACTGTTAAAAATAATATTTCATTTTGAAATAATAAATGTCTGTAATGGTCAATACTATTGAGAAGAAATTACTTGTTCTTCTTCCGTAACAATAATTGTTATTGTTAGCTGAATATTCCCAAAACAAATGAAACATACATGTATGTGTTTTCTTTGTTTATTTATTTAAAATTATAGCGATTTAATTCTTTTGAAAACAATAAATATTCTCTTTCTTATTAGCTAAAACTAATTGCTAGCTGGATATGTTCCAAATCAATAAAACGAATGCCACTTCTTTAAATGTGTTAGTCGATGGGAGGTAATAAGTTGATTTGGGAAAAAATTCATTTTTACAATGGGTAAAGTCGGAATTATTTACCGTAGCGACATCAGAATAATTACCTATAACAATCCTTACTGATCGGACAATCTTATTTTTCTCTTCTTTTGTGGGGCGCGGGATGACGTTTCAGATTAAAGAAGTATTCTAATATATCTAGCCTGGCATACCTTTAGATCGCAATTGTATTTAATATTTATATTTCTAATTTTACTTACAAAGTGTTATTCTATTTCAAATTGTCTGTATTTTGGGCCATTGGTCTCCTCTGGGGCCCGGGTGGCAACAAGCCTCCCCACGGTCCCAGAGCTGTCCGCGCTCTTCCAGTGGAGGTCTGGTTTGCGCTTTCCCTCCTCGAGCCTCTGTCCATAATTTTCGTGGTGTCAGCCTATGCTTGCGCCTCTCTCTCGCGGTTGTATTTTCACCGGTTCTGTTGTCTTGTGCTTCCATGTGTTTGTACTTCATTCGTTGCTTATGTGAGTTGGTTTCCGCACTCGAGGACATTTCTCAGGATTGTAGCTGTTTTGATCATTACTGTCCTTTGTATGGTCTCAGTTATCCCTTTGATTCCTATTTCTCCTAGTCTTTTTTCCATATTTTTGGGGACTGTTCCTAGTGCTCCTATGATTATTGGTGTTATACTGACTTTCTTCATATATTATTATTATTATTATTATTATTATTATTATTATTATTAGGATTGTGTTTTTTATATGAGAGGAAGGTATGTTACATTATGAGGAGCCCTATTTTTAAAAATGTACTTCAGCTAGTATGGATGATGACTGAGGTGGAAATTAATAGTTCGGTGCCGGTTAGACTGACACAATGTTCGGGAAAATGAATCTATTTTCCACCGTAAGACCATGAGACGGGTCAATAAGGCTTAGACACAAAGAAGAACAGATCGACTAACACTACACAAATGTCCCCTCATAAAACACCAGCCCAAAAGCATCTACAAGATTGATAAAAATAAAGTTTATGTAGTTCTCCCCAATAATCTTATATATGTGTTCTTAAAAAACAGTTCAAATATATATATATATATATTTTAAATCTTGGCCATTGCCAACTTATCTATCCCAGCGACTTCCTCTGATGATAAGATTTTGATCTTTGAAAAGCCTGGCTTAAGGAAAATTTAACTTGAATAAATTGCCTTTTTGCGGAATATACCTTGCTTTGAACTTTTGAATTGAATTTTGATTTGGCTTTTGCTTTCTCTAATTCCTTTCCATTCTCCTTCATTTCTACCTGCTCTATTCTGGATATTGAGCTGTATACTCTTCACAATAGGGTTTTACCTTTCCTAAAAGTTCGCTTTTAGTACACCTCTTTATATATATATATATATATAATATTTATAAATCCAAATTAAATTATTCCTACCTAAATATGCTAACGTTTCAAGCGTATTGCTCTCATCAGTGCAGGAAAGTCAAAAGTTCAGACGGTCGGGAGGCGCGAACCCAGTTTACAGCGTCAGTCTAGAATCTACAAGTCATATCCACTCGGCCACCGGACACTTTCACGTAATTAAGGGAAATTAAGATCTATTGTACCTAGAAGCGGGCACAGAAAGAAGACTAGTCGAGAGTGTTAGATGAACGTATTCAGAACTTTGCATTGTAGATTTTTTGGCAGTCTATTTTTAACTTTCCAGAGAGTGAACGACTTTAATTTCTTAAAGAGGGCTATTATAATATGTATAAATAAATATTATATATATATATATATATATATATATATATATATAGAGAGAGAGAGAGAGAGAGAGAGAGAGAGTTAGAGAGAGAGAGAATGGTAGAGAGATAGAGAGAAAGAGAGAGATAGACATTGATTTACTGTCTTATATTATAAACCCTTGTGTAAAGAGGTTGACCATTCGTGTAGTAGAAATACAGTTTCTTTCCACACCTCTGAGTTAACCTAGAAGTAGTTGTTTGAGATTCCACTTTTTCATTCACCAATCCCAAAATCCAGCCCCTACCTCGGCTTATTGCGACCCTATGGGTTATTATGTGTTATCTGAAGTTGAGAAATATATCATCAGCAGCACTTGTAACTCGGAGGGCAAGCTTATTGTAAGGCTCAAACTGGTGTCCAGGCGTCTCTCGAAAGACACCGTGAAAGCCGCCTTCTCAAGCATCAGGTACCGCTTTGAGGTCTTGCTGGTCAATTATTTGCTTAGATATCACGTTTTTACTTTCCTTTTCAAAAAGTGAGAATTTTGCCTGGAATCGTCTGTATTAATTGGCGTTTGGTTCGAGTGTATTTCTATTTTAAATTATTCGTGGTTGGTCAGTGTAACCTGGTTTTTTTCAGTGTGTTTGGGACGTCTTAAGTTTTCTTTTACTTCTTCTTTTACCTCTGTTTCAACTTCTTTTTCTTCTTTTTTTCTTTATATTCCACTTCTTCTTTTTCTTTATCTTCAAATTCTTCGTCAACATCTTTTTTTCCTTTATCTTGTTCTTTTTCTTTATCTTCAAATTCTTCGTCAACATCTTTTTTCCTTTATCTTGTTCTTTTTCTTTATCTTCAAATTCTTCGTCAACATCTTTTTTCCTTTATCTTGTTCTTTTTCTTTATCTTCAAATTCTTCGTCAACATCTTTTTTTCCTTTATCTTGTTCTTTTTCTTTATCTTCAAATTCTTCGTCAACATCTTTTTTTCCTTTATCTTGTTCTTTTTCTTTATCTTCAAATTCTTCGTCAACATCGTTTTTTCCTTTAACTTTGTTCTTTTTCTTTATCTTCAAATTCTTCGTCAACATCGTTTTTTCCTTTATCTTGTTGATTTTCTTTATCTTCAAATTCTTCGTCAACATCTTTTTTTCCTTTATCTTGTTCTTTTTCTTTATCTTCAAATTCTTCGTCAACATTATTTTTCCTTTATCTTGTTCTTTTTCTTTATCTTCAAATTCTTCGTCAACATCTTTTTTCCTTTATCTTGTTCTTTTTCTTTATCTTCAAATTCTTCGTCAACATCTTGTTTTCCTTTATCTTGTTCTTTTTTTTGATCTTCAAATTCTTCGTCAACATCTTTTTTCCTTTATCTTGTTCTTTTTCTTTATCTTCAAATTCTTCGTCAACATCTTGTGTTCCTTTAACTTTGTTCTTTTTCTTTATCTTCAAATTCTTCGTCAACATCTATTTTTCCTTTATCTTGTTCTTTTTCTTTATCTTCAAATTCTTCGTCAACATTATTTTTCCTTTATCTTGTTCTTTTTCTTTATCTTCAAATTCTTCGTCAACATTATTTTTCCTTTATCTTGTTCTTTTTCTTTATCTTCAAATTCTTCGTCAACATCTTTTTTTCCTTTATCTTGTTCTTTTTCTTTATCTTCAAATTCTTCGTCAACATCTTTTTTTCCTTTATCTTGTTCTTTTTCTTTATCTTCAAATTCTTCGTCAACATCTTTTTTTCCTTTATCTTGTTCTTTTTCTTTATCTTCAAATTCTTCGTCAACATTATTTTTCCTTTATCTTGTTCTTTTTCTTTATCTTCAAATTCTTCGCCAACATCTTTTTTTCCTTTATCTTGTTCTTTTTCTTTATCTTCAAATTCTTCGTCAACATCTTTTTTTCCTTTATCTTGTTCTTTTTCTTTATCTTCAAATTCTTCGTCAACATCTTTTTTTCCTTTATCTTGTTCTTTTTCTTCAACTTTCAAATTCTTCGTCAACATCTTTTTTTTCCGTTATCTTGTTCTTTGTCTTTATCTTCAAATTCTTCGTCAACATCTTTTTTTCCTTTATCTTGTTCTTTTTCTTCAACTTTCAAATTCTTCGTCAACATCTTTTTTTCCTTTATCTTGTTCTTTTTCTTTATCTTCAAATTCTTCGTCAACCTCTTTTTCTTCTTCTTCTCATCTGCCTCGACTGAATGTGCGACAACATCGCCATCTTAAAATGTATTCATCGTAGCTGTAAAATAGCTCCGGTAGATAAAAGAACACTGTCGCGCGGATCCTGAAAATGTCAAAGTACATATTCCTTAGAACCAAACCCATTAGCTGGATGGTTAGTTGTACTTATATATATCTAGCAACTGTCCATTGTAATTGTCCCTGAAGACTGGCGACGGAGGTAACGTCAGCATGTACAACCTGATGTGTACAGTTCACGTCACCGTCTAGTTATGAGGCTTTTTCAAAAATGATATTTTTTCATTAAGTTCATTGATCGGACTTTTTCACATCACTAAATTGGTTATGATGGTCGGAAACTGTTGATATGTTAGATAATTGCCCTATGAGAATGGACGTATCTGTTCGGAATCGTTGGTTTGACTTGCGCGAATTAACGCGGGTGCAGTCAAGTGCAGATTAGGGCCTGTTCTCACAGTCAGAGCCAACAGACGTGACAAGGTTACCGTGTGACGAGACCCCAGATTAATGGTCAATCTGCACCTATGAGAGGCTCTGTGACGTCGCGGGCCTTGCGTGGGAAAGAGAGGATCCGTGACGTCACTCGTTCCTGTGAGAAGCGAGTTTTTAGTCAGTCTGATTCGGAAGGCGAACCGAGAGGACGTGCGATTCACGATGTAAAACTAAGGGAAATATTTCCCTTCAGGGAAGACAAGCGCTAGAAATCCTTCCCCCTCTCTATGAATGGTGAAGAAAACATTGTTAACTAACTACGATAAAATAGGATTTGCTCTCTCCCTCTCTCTCTACGTAGTGAATGACTCCCAGTTGAAGTAACAACGCTTGTAATAAAAAATAATTAAATTTAAAAGCAGAGTTTGTCTTCGGAGTGCGTCATGGCTTTTGTTGCAGACAACGGACGGCGTGGTTTTCGGCAGAGAAGAAAGAATTCATCCACTAGACGACCCGACCTCCCTCTACAAGCGAGGGAGAAATCTAAGGTATGCAACAGATATATTTACATCGAGTGCTGTAAATATTCTTAGACTACGACGTGGGTATGGAACAACAATTGCTTTTAAACGTTCGACTTAGCCACCTAATGGGTTATGATTTACAATTGTGTTCGATACCTAACCCTAACCCTAACCCTAACACTAACCCTAACGTTAACCCTAATCATAACGATAACCCTTCATTGACAGAATGACGTTACTAGTCTTTCTCTACTCCATCGTGATTTTCATGAAATGTGTTAGACTGAGTTTCAATTTCTCTAATTTCCCTGTAAGACTTTCACTGCGAGAACTCGTCATATTGCTACCGTATTAAGCTTCAGTTTTTTCAAAATATTGCATACTACACTGTGATATCATAATATTCTCTCCTTCCCCCTCTCTGTTTACCTTTCTCTCCCTTTCTCCTCCTTCTTCGCCTCTATCTCTATAAAATTAGGTATATATATATATATATATATATATATATATATATATATATATATATATGTTATACTGTTCTATGTATAAGATTCACACCAAAATAATTAACCGATTGTTATGAATTTCGAAAAACATTTGCCATACGTAAGTGTAGATAATGTGGGCTATATTTATTTTAATCAAGTTGTATGCAAATGGAACAAAGAATCGACAGAAACGAGAATGTTTATTGTCAGCATTGCAAAGAACTTTTCTTTTTTTCTTCTGTGTACAGAACGCCAAACAGAATTTCCATGAACAAAGGTTATTTCCAATGACTTCTCATCTGTGGAACACATTATCACGGGAATGCATACTTGCATACTACGACATGGTCGTCTTAAAGGCGAATGTGAGTAAATAATTATCAAACCGTCATCTTAAGTAAAAAGAACCCTGTCCTTTCCATCTATCATTTTCAATCCTCTCATATTATTGTTGATCATCTAATTGACAAACTCATTAAATTTTATCCTCGAGTGGCTTTTGAGTCTTGGCTCATTAGTATATAAAACTAAATCTAAACTAGGAGCATAGAAGGTAGAATTTGGTTTTACTTTCGACATCCTCGTAACTCTCGCTTCCCTTATTTTGTCATTTAGTCCTCATATTCCATGAGCGATGTTTCTGATAAAATGGGAAATAATTGCTGTTTTTTGGGTCGGAATCTTTCCATATAACACTTATCTTTTGCTTGTTTTTAACCTTGAAGTTGTATATTTTAGCCCTTTACACCTGTGACAATATTACTTGCTTTGGCCGAAGGGGTATATCTTGGGACCGGCACCAATGTGGCAACATCGTTTGCTTTTGGACGGCTGGGCGATCTTTGCCGGACGACGTGTGACAACATGTGCACGTATGTGCATGTCTCATCTTGTTATGGCCAGTGAGCAATCATCGTCTGACGATAGTCACTGTCGTCTGTTTCTGGGACTGGCTAGCCGGCTGTTTGGTCGGGACCATCGTGTTACAAATCAAACATTATGTAATAATGGAGCAAACCATTTTACTTATTATATAAAAATATAATTTATTATATCTCGAAAAGAAACATCTCAGAGCGCGCGACAAGACGCGTGCGTCTCTGTCAGAATTCAAACCAGTCTCTCAATTTTCAATCTCTTGAAGGAGAGAGAGACAGAGGAATAGAGAAGGAGAGAAAGAGAGCAAGAGAGAAAATACAGCAGTCATCAGTGTTTCAATAAATCTCCGTGACAGGTTTTCTTTGACCTCTTAAACCTGGCTGGTGTCTCCAGCATTGTTTATATTTTAGCTGACATCGGATTACACCGAATACCCCGATCAGTGAGCTGACATTTTAAGTGCAACGAATCCACTTAATTTGCAACTCAAGTCTGGCGCAAGGGTTACGAATATAACGGGAAGCACTTAGCTCCCCAAAAGATTACGCATTGTGCCACACATCAAGTGGCTTCATACCTTGTCTAGAGCGATTTTCATCAAAAATAAATCTGTTTCAAAGAACCAGCCAGTATTTTCCGAAGTATTAAATATTTAAAATATGGCCACATGACCATGCTCAACTAATGAGAGCGTTTTGTATCTCGCAGCTTCTCTCGCGATCCAACATCTGTCAAAATAATAAAAAAAAAGTGTTGCTGTCGCACTTGAGGCGTCCTCGGATTTCTGTTAGTACTGACATTAACCCAAGCAGAACGTAACAAAATAAAGTAATGTATTTCTTTCATATATCGACATGAATTTTTTTTTGGGAAATATGTGTTAACAGATTAAGAACAGCCCAAGGAAATAATGAGTTAGTAGCTCTAGTGCCCCCCTCGACACTAGACCAACTCGACAATCAGATAAATTCCACCCATTTACTGTGGAGAACACCAGATGTCGGAGAACATTCTACTAAAATAGCTACTTTACTCGTGCTGCCGGCCTCTGGCACTCCCTCCCTGCTCCCTGTTTCCCCGACCGTACCGACATGCAAAGGTTTTAAACTAATGTAAACAGACATCTCGCTGCACAGCTCTCAACTCAGAATGACCCCCAATACTTACACCCTAATTCTCAGTAGCCCTTTACGTCTACAGTGGCGGCCTGCCTTGTTTGGGGTTAACTATGATAAAATGAAATAAAGTATTGTAGAATATATGTACTGCTAAGACTCTGATGATATTGTTTTCTTGATAGATTGCTTCATTGTTACTGTGCACATTTTACACATATATCAATGTTTTAGATAGCGGAAGTGGGGGGGGGGGGGTAATGTAAATAAAAGACGAATAATTAGACGAGTTTTGAGAAGAATTGAATGGAGTAAATAATTCTTTAATAATAATTTCTTGCGGATCTATTTTTCTTTGTGGTCATCACTCGTCCATTTGTGAAACATCGAAACGTTTTCGTATTCCTCATTTCTAATAACCGTTTCCAACGATTTTTATTTTTAAATCTCAATTGCTGAAACAACACGAGAAACACCCGTGTCTGACGTTCTTCAACTTGTTCTTGCGGATCTATTTTTTTTAGTCGTCATCACTCGTCCATTTGTGAAACATCGAAACGTTTTCATATTCCTCATTTCAAATAACCGTTTCCAACGATTTTTATTTTTAAATTTCAATTGCTGAAACAACACGAGAAACACCCGTGTCTGACGTTCTTCAACTTGTTCTTGCGGATCTATTTTTCTTTGTGGTCATCACTCGTCCATTTGTGAAACATCGAAACGTTTTCATATTCCTCATTTCTAATAAACGTTTCCAACGATTTTTATTTTAAAATTTCAATTGCTGAAACAACACGAGAAACAACCGTGTCTGACGTTCTTCAACTTGTTCTTGCGGATCTATTTTTCTTTGTGGTCATCACTCGTCCATTTGTGAAACATCGAAACGTTTTCATATTCCTCATTTCTAATAACCGTTTCCAACGATTTTTATTTTAAAATTTCAATTGCTGAAACAACACGAGAAACACCCGTGTCTGACGTTCTTCAACTTGTTCTTGCGGATCTATTTTTCTTTGTGGTCATCACTCGTCCATTTGTGAAACATCGAAACGTTTTCATATTCCTCATTTCTAATAAGCGTTTCCAACGATTTTTATTTTAAAATTTCAATTGCTGAAACAACACGAGAAACACCCGTGTCTGACGTTCTTCAACTTGTTCTTGCGGATCTATTTTTCTTTGTGGTCATCACTCGTCCAATTGTATAATTGTATGTGGTTGGTTAGTCGGCATAAAGACCGCTAATTTTTAATCTTATTCATTTATTTTATCATTTTTTATAAAAAACAAATATCCGTCCCAAAAGATATTTTAACGGTTGAATCGTCGGCGTCTCAATCAAACAATGATGCCATTCTGTTCCTTTGCATTTACTGTCTCTTTTAAGTAAAGAAAAAAGCCTCGTACTTGCCGAGATCCCCTAAAATAATAACCAACCATAACTATGTCTACCAGATCCTCTAGCGACCAGCCATGCCAAGTCTGCTCAACCACTAATAAACGAAAACTAGGCCGACTCTGCAACCAGTGCAATCTCTTTTTTCATTTATCATGTGTTGGCCTGAAGAAAAAAATTTCAGAAAGTTTAGCAAACAAAAGAGTTATAAATATCTGAGAGTTCTGGAAGCAGACACCATCAAATAAGAAACTTATAAAAACGAGAACAATGATCGTAATAAAATGAGTTAGTAAACACCTAATAAAAGGAATAAATACGTGAACAATATCCATGCTACTATATTTTGGACCAATCAGAGGCTGGACAAAAAAATCAGGCTCATGGATAAGAACGACCAGGAAACTACAGACTATGCACGATTCACTACACCCTAAGAATGATACCGACTGACTCTACATAAAAACTAAACAAGTGAGAAGTTGACTCTTAAGTAAGACTGTGTATATGACACTAAAAAGAAACTAGAAAAATACATAAGCAAGAACAGAGAAAGGTTAATTATCACAGCAAAAGACACCGCCCCCCAAAAACAACCTAGGATGCAATATTGATTTTAGTGGAACTGATATTAATTTTTATATGCAAAGCGAACCGGTAATATCATAGAGGGGGGGGGGGGGTATGCTGACTTTTTTTTTAAAGGAGGAAGTTTCTAGGGAATATCAAATTTACAAGCGATCCTCAGCCGAATGTATATCCCGGCCATGGGGAGATGGGATACAACACCTAACATCCCCAAATTGTCACCCATCTTGTACTGGCAAGGTTGCTTCACTTCGGTGATCTAAGGAGAACCGGTGTGTTTACGCGATTATGTCTATTCTGAGATTAACCTTCATGAGTCAAACCGGTTTTATTTATTATTTACAAAAGAGGAACAAGCTGGTTGGTTGATGCACTTTTTACGGAGTGTAAACAATCGTCGGCTCATTTTATTCCGAAACTGTACACATATGATGAGGTCTTGCCAGTGACTACGACAACGGGCTAGTGAACTCTTCAACAAAATACTGGTAAAACACATCCAATAAATGTCACGAATCGTCTGTAAATATAATGTTCTACCAGTATTTTGCTAAGAAATGTTTATTCTTGAACTGTTATCAATTGTCTTCGTGCAAGGCCATTTTTTTAAATTCCTAACTGAACAGAGTGGACTCTAGGTTCGTTTTGAACAAAACGCTTTAAAATAAGTTAAAACACAGATAAAATTATCCAGCTAGGTAGTAAAGTAACTTATCTTGCCTTTGGTAACACTCATTTGTTGCATATTTGTTTTGTCACCACTTCTTTTCTTGTTAGTTACAGTAAAAAATACCCGAAAAAACGTGATAGTATACTAAGAATAATAATGTGTGTGTGTTATAACACATTGAAGCTTTCAACATTATTTAATGTCGAATTACATCAGCTGTTTAATACTATTACAATGTTGGGTTAAGACCTCATATAGAATAGTGCACCCAGAGCTGGGCTCCAGCGACTAGACATAGACATTAGAATGTAATATTGAAACTGGAATGCGTACAAAGAAGGGTGACAAAACTAATAAGTAAAGTAAAGGAGTGCAGTTACAATGAGAGATTGGACAAATTGGGATTGACTACTTTGCTGGAGAGAAGAATGAGAGGTGATATGATGGCGACTTTCAAGATAATACATTGCATTTCCAACTATGGTGGGCAGTTTTTTCAGTATTTCTCCTAGATCTGGAAGGTTATTGTCAAGGCAGTTTTCAAAAACTAGATCTGTTAACCAGTTAAGTATTTTTGTTCACAGAGTAATATGTTTTTGGTATAAGTTGCCAGATCGGATTAAGAACAGCAATAGCGTGGATCAGTTTAAGATGAGGTTGGATAAATTCAAAGGAGCTGGTAGGAGGGAGAAATTGAGGGGGCACTTTTGGGAGTTGTCAAATGAAATATTTAACAGAATTTTTTTTGGATATCGATACTGTATTATTAGTTTAATTTTTTTACAGTTGAATTGAGAAAATAGTTAAAGTGGAGATGCCCAATGATGCATAACAAACAAATATATAATAATTAGTTTGAGTTAAGGTTAGGGTTAGGGTTAAGGTTAGGATTAAGGTTAGGATTTCATACAATTAGTTTAGTACCGTTAGATGAACACAAGTGGTTACTTAACTCATGAAAATTGCAGCTCCCATACATTTATCTAATTTGACAGAACAAAAATCCGAAGTCGCTTTTATATAAGTTAGGAAAACACTTGATTTACAAGCCTAAGAAAATGTGGGCTTCCGTTGAAAAAATCATTGATCACTGATCATCAGGCAGCTTCTATTCTTCCGAGCATCCTTGCAACATTTCAGAAGAACCGTCTCCTGGAATTCGTCCAAGAGATAAAAACCAATAAGACGAAGACTGGGTTATGAATGCGTTTTTGTTGGGACACTTTAAAGCAATCCCGTATTAAAACAACCCCAGACACCGGAAAAATGGTCCCCTTGCGCATCACGTATTGTCCACAAGGTATGTATTTCGGATTAGATATCGATGCTAGTAATTACAGAAAAAGGGTTAAATGTATGTGTAAATCGATAACAACAGATCGAATTTGGTTTAAGTCCGGCATAGCTGATTCCATAGTCTGCTAGGGTATCAACTTGGCTGATCTTGAAACCTGGTAGGAAAATTATACAGACGCAAATGCATATGTGGATAAAGAAAAGAAGAAGAAAAAGAGAAACAAGAAGAAAATAAAAGAAGAATTAGATGACAAGGAAGAAAAAGGCGTGAAGATGAAGAAAAATAAGAATGAGAAGAAAAGAGAAAACACAAAAAAAGAGTGAGTAAAAAGAACCAGAAAAAAAAACAGCAGTAGAATAATAATAAGAAGAACAAGAAAAACATAAAGAAAAGTGAAAAAGAAAAAAAGAAAATAATGATGAGATGAAAAAGGCGAAAGATAATAAGAAAATATATTGAAAAGATGAATAAAGCGAAAGATAATAATAAAAAGAAGAGAAGAAAAAAACAAACAAGAATTTAAAAAATTAGAAGAAGAAAATTTATAATGTAAACAAGAAGACGAAAAAGAAAAGAAAAAAGAACACGTAGAGGAAGGATAATAGGATGATTATAAGAAGAAGAAGAAAAAGAAGAAGAAGAAAGTAGTAGAAGAAGAACAAGAAAAAATAAGTAGATGAACAACAGAAGAAAGAAAAAGAAGAAGAAGACAAGAAAGAAGAAGAAAAGAAAAAATAACTAGAAATAGAATAGTAAGAATAAGGATAAGAAGAAGTAGAAAGAGGAGGAAGAAGAAGTAGTAAAAGAAGAAGAAGAAGAACAACAACAACAACCACAACGACAATAACAAGAACAAAAAAGAAAAAGAAGAAGATGAAGAAGAAGAAGAAGAAAAAAAGAACAACAACAACAACAAGTAGTAGACGAAGAAGAAGAAGAAAAAGAAGAAGAAAAAGAAGAAGAAAAAGAAGAAGAAGAAGAAGAAGAAGAAGAAGAAGAAGAAAAGGAAGAAGAAGAAGAACAACAATAACATGAAGAAGAAGAAAAAGAAGAAGAAGAAGAAGAAGAAGAAAGAAGAAAAAAGAGAAAAGAAAAAGAACTACACCAAAGAGAAAAAGAAGAAGAAGAAGAAAAAGAAGAAGAAAAAGAAGAAGAAAAGGAAGAAGAAGAAGAACAACAACATGAAGAAGAAGAAGAAAAAGAAGAAGAAGAAGAAGAAGAAGAAGAAGAAGAAAGAAGAAAAAAGAGAAAAGAAAAAGAACTACACCAAGGAGAAAAAGAAGAGGAAGAACGAGAAGAAGCAAAAGAAGAAAAGAAGAAAACCAACAAGAAGAAGAAGAAAAGAAAGAAGATGAAGAAGAAGAAGAAGAAGAAGAAGAAGAAAAAGAAGAAGAAGAAAAGGAAGAGGAAAAGGGAGAAGAAAAGGAAGAAGCGGAATGAAAAAAAAGAAGATGAAGAAGAAGAAGAAAATAGAAAATAAGAAGCAGACACAGGAAATAATTTTTAAAAAAATGAAGAAAAGTGAAGAAGAAAGTGAAGAAGAAGAAGAAAAATAAGAAAAAAAATATAAGAAAAAAAATAAGAAAAAAGCAAGAAAAAGACGAAGAAGAAGAAGACAAAGAAGAAGACAAAGAAGAAGAATGGAGGATGAGAATAAATATAAAGATGTATAAAAGTAGAGCAATGTCAGAGATATGAATAATAAGCAGATTGTGATTAGTTCTTTTTTGTTCGGGGTTCGAACGCAACACACCGCGCCCGGATCCATTTCTCACCGTCACTTCTCATTTAGAAATAGAAGAAAACAAATGCAGAAATCCATAGAAATAATAAGTAAAAGAAGAATCGAAATAAATGGCTAGTGTTTATGTGACCGAAGAAAAACAAGATGGCGATTGCTGTCGTCGAACTTTGCATCCACTTCCGGTTGGTGCGGTCCTCGTTTATCTGTAGTGGAAAATATTCGAATTACCATTTGTGTAGTGAGGGGTGTGTTTGTTGGTTCCATGGTGGTTATTGTAATGGAATGTTCCCTTTCATTTATGTGCCAATTAGACGATCATATTCTTATGGGTGTGCGCGTAAGTGTGTGTGTGTTGTGTGTGTGTGTGTGTGTGTGTTTAAAGGAAAATGCGAGTGGTTGCCAAGCGACATCTTATTGAAAGGAAAATGAACGACGGAAGTATCCGGACAGGTGAGATGGGGATAAAGGGAATGCGTTGACAGAAGCGGGAACTTGGGAGGAGAAAAAGCAGAAAGTGTAAAAAAGAGAAAGGGGAAGGAACAATGAATGTAAGAAGACAGAAGGAAGAGGTAGAAAAAGAAAAGAAGGGGGAGAAAATAGGTGTAGGGTTCGTGATAGAAGAAAGAGGAAAAGATGAATGAGATGGTGAAGAAAAAATAGAAGAAAAAGAGTTTGAATGACAATAAAAAGTTGTTGTGAAGCAAGAGGCGAAGAAAGAAAAACAGAAAATTAATATTGGGAAGCATAAAAAATGGAAAAATATAAATGGAGAGGAAGAGAGAGAGACAAGAAGAAGGAAGAGGAAGAAGGGAAAAAGAGGAAATTGTGAAGGAAGATCAAAACCATAGAATTGGGGAAAGGAGAGGGTTGCAATAAGAGAAAGAAAATAAGCGGAGGAAGAGGAAGAAGAACAATAATGATAAGAAGAAGAAGAAGAAGAAGAAGAAGAAGAAGAAGAAGAAGAAGAAGAAGAAGAAGAAAAAGAAAAGAAGAAGAAGAAAAAGAAGAAGAAGAAGAAAGGGAGTAGGAAGAAGATGATAAACGTATTAGGAAAGAAAAGTAAGAAAATAATAATAAGAAAAAAGAAGTAGAAAAACGAAACAAAAACATAAGGAATACAAGAGATGGAAGAGGAGAAAAAATTACGAAAAAAGATAAAGGAAAAAGTAGTAGTAAGAAGAAAAAGAAGAAGAAGAAGTAGAAGAAGAAGTAGAAGAAGAAGAAGAAGAAGAAGAAGAAGAAGAAGAAGAAGAAGAAAGAATGGAGAGAAGAAGAAAAAATGAAAAAGAAAAAGAAGAAGAAGAAGAAGAAGAAGACGAAGAAGAAGAAGAAGAAGAAGAAGAAGAAAGAATGGAGAGAAGAAGAAAAAATGAAAAAGAAAAAGAAGAAGAAGAAGAAGAAGAAGACGAAGAAGAAGAATGAAGAAGAAGAAGAAGAAGAAGAAGAAGAAGAAGAAGAAGAAAAAAGAATGGAGAGAAGAAAAAAGAAAAAGAAGAAGAAGAAGAAGAAGAAGAAGAAAAGAAGAAGAAGATGAAACAGAAGCAGAAGAAGAAGAAGAAGAAGAAGAAGAAGAAGAAGAAGAAGAAAAGAAGAAGATGAAGATGAAACAGAAGAAGAAGAAAAAAAGAAAGGAGAGAAGAAAAAGAAGAAGAAAAAAGAAGAGGAAGAAGAAAAATGGAGAAGAATAAAAAATAAGATGAAGAAGAAGAGAAAAAGAAGAAGAAATAAGAGAAGACAAAGAAGAAAAAAGAAGTAGAAAGATGAGGAAGAAAGAAGAAGAAAAAGAAGAAGAAAAAGTGAAGTAGTAAATGAACGAGAAGAAGAAGCAGAAAAAGAAAAAAAAGCATTTATTACAAAAATGTGATGTAAAATAATAAACAATTAAGAGACAAATGAAGTAGAAGGAAATATGAAAGCAAAATAAACGAAATAAAGAACATACTACTTGTCGTGATGATGATGATGATGATGATGATGATGATGATGATGATGATGATGATGATGATGATGATGATGATGATGATGATGATGCTGATGATGATGATGATGATGCTTCTGCTGCTGCTGCTGATGATGATTATGATGATGCTGATGCTGCTACTGCTGCTGATGATGATGCTGCTGCTGCTGCTGCTGCTGCTGATGATGATGATGATGATGATGATGATGATGATGATGATGATGATGATGATCCTGTCACTGTCATCTTGCTAGATGTCTTCATACGCACTTACATATAAAAGGAAAGCGGAATCTAACCTTAATGTGTTTGGTTTCTATAGAAACAATAATAACGGTTATGCAATGCATGCTAATGGAGAGCGAATTCTCGTGAAAGAATCGGGCAGGTGCAAACTATGGAAAGAAAATAAAGTGATGGTGACCTTTACCTATTGTAGACACATCAAGTCAACTGTCGACATAAGACTGTGAGCGGAGACGAAAAAATAACAGAAATGAACCTCAGACGATCTCTTTTTTTCTGACCACAATAGATTACCGGAAGTCGACCATTTCTATTGGCTGCGTCACTACATTAAATCAGAAATACAGATGAATATTTTGCAATAGTCAATTAAAAAAGGTGGTTTCATCTCATAGGATGGATTCGGCAATATGAGCCGATTTATCGAAATATTTAACAAATTCCCCAAATTTACAGACATTAAGATATAAATAAAAAATGTGGTATTTAAATAACACACCCATACCAGTGGCAGTGTGGCATAATATGTAATTAGGTAGCGAAATAAATTTAATTATTCTCCAAATAGTGTCTTCAAACAAATTAAGTAAAACTGTCAGTAAGTCAAAAACCTCTGACTCTGTTTTGAAATTAACAGTGTCGCGAAAGGACGCGGGTTCTACTTTGATACGTTGAGAGTTTCCCCAGCGAACCAGGCTTGCTTTGCGAGTTTTTAAAATGTTCCTAAAAATCCCGGAGTATGCCAGCTGCTAGGTTGTGATAAAATGGAGGGAAGTTTGTGAGAGACACAGTTTTTCTTTTCGCGTGAGGAAATCAGTTTTGCGGGCTGAGCTGATGCTGACCGACGCGCGCATAAAAGCTACAGGCTTCGTGGAAGCCGATCGTAATGAAGCTTTAATATTTGGTCTGATAAACTTAAATAATAAGAATAATTTATATTTTTCTAACACACAATTGTCTCGTCCATTCTATATTTAGGAATTTACTTTCAGCTAGCAGACTCATCCTGTTTCCCTAGACCCATGACGGAGAAGGAATTCCGATAAAACGCTTACCGAAAGGTTTCAGACCGGTTGCGTCAATAAATATTTTGAGGATCTTTAAATTCACAATATGAACGCAAAATCATCGATAAAACATATTGTCAGAACTCATGCGACACTCGTGGGTTCAAAGATTGATTCCACACAAAGTTTAGGACAGAATGGCACAGAATACGACATTTGGTGACTCCCCGAGCCACGATAGTATCATAGTTGTAGATAAAGGAACTCATATGTATTTGGGGAAATGCCAGTTATACATTTCATAAAAGAGGTAAAAAAATAATTTTAATCAACCGCACAAAGAATATCAATAAGAATCTGGTATCTATTTATCTTCCTCCCACAAGGTAAGATGTGACACAAGGTCGGGAAAGTGGGAAAAAACGAGCGCCCGAGAATATGAGCACTCTGGCCATTTAAAAATTGCGTGGGCAGCCCCGTCGAAATTCCTCGGTAGGACGCCTCAGGCGATTAGCAATAAACTAACCCCTTTCTCAAAAGGTGAGAAGGCAAAGCCTGGGAGGGTGCACCTCCTAGAACTGCACAAGACGGACAACCGATAGACCGGCGTAAGTCAAGACTCGAAGGCCCAGACAATATCGGTCTATTGGGTGGGGTAAAAACTTGGTATAATGTGTAGTAATAAGTATGAATACATATTAAGAACAACAGGATAGACTAAGTGTGATGTGACTATTAAAATAATGGAACTTGGTCATGATGAGGTTTATAAATGACTGGGTATAGAATTGGGCAAAAACGATATGGCTGTAAGCTTTGTATATTGAAAGTTGAAAGCCTAAGCCTCGTGTGGCTGCTACGTCACGAGTGAGAAGTGGGATCTCGAACGGTCTCTTTAGGTTTAATCCGGAGCGGATGTTTCAAGTGCTGTAAAGCTCACAACCAAACTCTAGTTGAAATGTCTGGGTTCGTATTAATGGCGCTTTGGTTTCACAGGTTTCGAAATATCTAAACATGCCAGAGATCAAAAATGGAAGCATCATATATTGGGGTATGGCAATAGATATCAGATGGCAACCAGACAGAGGTGGATAGATGAAAAAGTGATGCAAAATCAGCATCCGTTATTGATAGACGCTGATACTCGAAACTTTTAAAAAAGGGAGAACTCTTAGCACTTTTCGGCTTATTATAGGGAATCACTAATAAATTATTTACAATAGTTTTTACCCATATAAAAAAACACAATGTATGTTAAAGCATAGCAAAGGCAAGAGATGCACATGTTATATTACTGACGTCCCCTCTCTCCCATAGCTAAGACCCGGACAATGATAAGAAATGATTCACAATAAACAAGTTGTCGGAATTAAGACAGGTACGAAGACAATGAGAGGAAATAATTGCCCAACGTACATAAAGGCGTTCAAAGTGGGATTGCTAATTAAGTGAGAGTGGCTGACAAGGCGATCGCGGAAGTAGTCAGTTTCTATTGTTCAGAGGGTTGGTGATAGTCACAAAAGCTTGGGTTTAAGATTGCCAGTCGAAACTAAATATATTGAGAAGTTTTTATCAGTTGACGTCAGTTGACGATTTTAATTTAGTTTACTGCAGTTGAAGAGATTACGTTAGTTTTGTGGTAGTTGGCGGCTTGGGAAGGTGACGAACAGAACGAAACGATATCTGGCCGAGAAAACGATGAGGTCAGCTGATCTACCGAGCAAAGGTGGTCACATCGATAGAAAAACGATCTCAGTTGGGGTTTAGCTGATATACTCGAACGAAACTGAGATTTGGACGTTAGCGTTTGAAGGACGCTTTTCGCGACGGTATTGCACCCCTTAGCGTACAACTGACTTATACACAAAGTATTATGAGTTTGAGTCGTTTCGTTTTTCTATTTTTGTAAACCAGTGCACGCACCATCGGCAGACGTCAATACAAGATACGACGAGGTCACAGTCAGAACGAGGGGAACACCGCGGCACACACAACGTTGGGGATTGTCAGCTTTAAAAAAAACACACGCTATCATTTCCCACTGATAAAACGTTCTTGCAAACAACATCTACTCATAGACGTTTTTTTGTACAAAGAATCAGAAAGAATAAAAAGATTCAACTATATAACATAGTTGCATCGACACTGCTTTAGTTGCTAGCACCAACTAGCGTCGTTGTAAAATACAACAAAACAAGATATTACAGTTCAGATTAATATTAAAAGCGACTGATCAGGAAACACATATCTGTGCAATGTGTTACCAAATTAATATTAATATGCAGCCAAACTATCATCTGAAGCGGATGGTGTACTCCTTACAAAACTCGAGACATCAACTCTCGCTGAAGTCTAGCAGAAGTCTATATTAAGAAAAAGACTCGTTCGATCTCTCATTTATCGCTCGTAAAGTAACAGCCACGCGAGAATACTTCCTTCAAGGACCACAATATACACAATCATAAAATAATACAATTTCGAATTGTTGATTTTCTACGAGTTGTTGTAGGATGTTCAGCAGAGAGAATATAGCAGCTTCGCTAAATATCTAGTGAGAGTAAACCGTACAAATATACAGTTTTCGAAACTGTCAAGATCAAAGTGTAGTATCTGCTCCGACACAAAAAAACATATACGTTAAAGATAATCATTGTCGTTGGAAAGTAAGGCTTAATTTTTAAATTGTAATGTTGTACGTTTGTCAAGTTTAATTTTAGAATAGATGTTTCGTTTCATTTGTAACGCTTAAGTTTGAAATAGCATTTACGTAGGTCGCCAATCATCACGGATCTGTGACGAGGGGTAAATTGTATTCGTGTATCACGATATGCGTGGTTCAGCAGATTATACGGAAGCACCTGCTATAATCATCTCCAGTGTTTGATGAGTATTTATTGACTCCTCTCCAGGAGTTAGGCACAAGGTCAGTTTTATCTTACTCCCACAAGTAACATGTGACCCAAGGTCGGGTCGGCAAAGTGGGGTTTGAAAAGCCAGCGCTCGAGAAGATGTACACTTTGGCCATTAAAAATTGCCTGGGCAGCCCCGTCGGCATTCCTCGGTAGGGGCGCCTCAGGCAGTAAGCAATAAACTTACTCCTCCCCAAAGAGTGGAGGCGAAACCTGGGAGGGTGGACCTCCTAGAACTACACAGGACAGACCCATACACCGGCGTAAATCAAGCCCCGACAGCCAAAGCATTACCAGTCTATGGGGTGCAGTATCCATCGGAACAGATACTACACTTTGATCTTAGCCAAAAGGCCAAGAACACTATCAGGCGACCAGTAATAAAGTGGGAATTTCTCAAAGGGCGGAAAGGAAAAGCCTGGGAAGATAGGCTGTCAGAACCATACCATCAGATTGACAGACAACTAACCCACCACACAAATTACTTAGACTCTGCCGTTATTATTTTGGTATGACTTTGGTAGGACTTTGGTAGGAACTCACCTGAAGTAAAAGTTACAGACAACTGAAATACTATTCTAAACGTTAAAAAGGCAGAACAACGAAAATTCTATTTAAAACTCATGCCAACAGACCAGCACACCTGCTATTTGAAATATAAGTATAAAATAAAAATAAGAATGTAATTTGAAACTAAGGCGTGAAAGAAAAACAAAAAAAGTATTTCAAACTAAAGGTTGACGGACCAATGAAATGTCATGCCAAACCTAACGAAAATGCTTTATAAACCGTAAGTATAATGACCAACAAAAATGCTCGTTCGAACGTAAGCGTTATAGACAAGCAAACATTCTCTTTTAGGCTTTATCATAAAAGATTAACATAAATGCTATTCAAAACGTGAGCATGACTAAGCGACAGAAATATTATATTAAACATAAGCATGAACAAAAAACAAAATCGCTCTTTCAAACGTAAGAATGACAGAAAAACAAAAATGATATTACAAACGTAAGAATGACAGAGAAACATAAATGATATTACAAACGTAAGAATGACAGAGAAACATAAATGATATTACAAACGTAAGAATGACAGAGAAACATAAATGATATTACAAACGTAAGAATGACAGAAAAACATAAATGATATTACAAACGTAAGAATGACAGAGAAACATAAATGATATTACAAACGTAAGAATGACAGAAAAACATAAATGATATTACAAACGTAAGAATGACAGAAAAACATAAATGATATTACAAACGTAAGAATGACAGAAAAACATAAATGATATTACAAACGTAAGAATGACAGAAAAACATAAATGATATTACAAACGTAAGAATGACAGAGAAACATAAATGATATTACAAACGTAAGTATGATAGAAAAACAAAAATGATATTACAAACGTAAGAATGACAGAGAAACATAAATGATATTACAAACGTAAGAATGACAGAAAAACATAAATGATATTACAAACGTAAGAATGACAGAAAAACATAAATGATATTACAAACGTAAGAATGACAGAAAAACATAAATGATATTACAAACGTAAGAATGACAGAAAAACATAAATGATATTACAAACGTAAGTATGATAGAAAAACAAAAATGATATTACAAACGTAAGAATGACAGAAAAACATAAATGATATTACAAACGTAAGAATGACAGAGAAACAAAAATGATATTACAAACGTAAGAATGACAGAGAAACATAAATGATATTACAAACGTAAGAATGACAGAGAAACATAAATGATATTACAAACGTAAGAATGACAGAGAAACATAAATGATATTACAAACGTAAGAATGACAGAAAAACATAAATGATATTACAAACGTAAGAATGACAGAAAAACATAAATGATATTACAAACGTAAGAATGACAGAAAAACATAAATGATATTACAAACGTAAGAATGACAGAGTAACAAAAATGATATTACAAACGTAAGAATGACAGAAAAACATAAATGATATTACAAACGTAAGAATGACAGAAAAACATAAATGATATTACAAACGTAAGAATGACAGAGAAACATAAATGATATTACAAACGTAAGAATGACAGAGAAACATAAATGATATTACAAACGTAAGAATGACAGAAAAACATAAATGATATTACAAACGTAAGAATGACAGAGAAACTAAAATGATATTACAAACGTAAGAATGACAGAAAAACATAAATGATATTACAAACGTAAGTATGATAGAAAAACAAAAATGATATTACAAACGTAAGAATGACAGAAAAACATAAATGATATTACAAACGTAAGAATGACAGAAAAACATAAATGATATTACAAACGTAAGTATGATAGAAAAACAAAAATGATATTACAAACGTAAGAATGACAGAATAACATAAATGATATTACAAACGTAAGTATGATAGAAAAACTAAAATGATATTTCAAACGTAAATATGATAGAAAAACAAAAATGATATTACAAACGTAAGTATGACAGAAAAACAAAAATGATATTACAAACGTAAGAATGACAGAAAAACAAAAATGATATTACAAACGTAAGAATGATAGAAAAACAAAAATGATATTACAAACGTAAGTATGATAGAAAAAGAAAAATGATATTACAAACGTAAGAATGACAGAGAAACAAAAATGATATTACAAACGTAAGAATGACAGAGAAACAAAAATGATATTACAAACGTAAGAATGACAGAGAAACAAAAATGATATTACAAACGTAAGAATGACAGAGAAACAAAAATGATATTACAAACGTAAGAATGACAGAGAAACATAAATGATATTACAAACGTAATGAAGGATAGAGAAACAAAAATGATATTACAAACGTAAGAATGACAGAGAAACAAAAATGATATTACAAACGTAAGAATGACAGAGAAACAAAAATGATATTACAAACGTAAGAATGACAGAGAAACAAAAATGATATTACAAACGTAAGAATGACAGAGAAACAAACATGATATTACAAACGTAAGAATGACAGAAAAACAAAAATGATATTACAAACGTAAGAATGACAGAGAAACAAAAATGATATTACAAACGTTAGAATGACAGAGAAACAAAAATGATATTACAAACGTAAGAATGACAGAAAAACAAAAATGATATTACAAACGTAAGAATGACAGAGAAACATAAATGATATTACAAACGTAAGAATGACAGAGAAACATAAATTATATTACAAACGTAAGAATGACAGAGAAACATAAATGATATTACAAACGTAAGAATGACAGAAAAACATAAATGATATTACAAACGTAAGAATGACAGAGAAACATAAATGATATTACAAACGTAAGAATGACAGAAAAACATAAATGATATTACAAACGTAAGAATGACAGAAAAACATAAATGATATTACAAACGTAAGAATGACAGAAAAACATAAATGATATTACAAACGTAAGAATGACAGAAAAACATAAATGATATTACAAACGTAAGAATGACAGAGAAACATAAATGATATTACAAACGTAAGTATGATAGAAAAACAAAAATGATATTACAAACGTAAGAATGACAGAGAAACATAAATGATATTACAAACGTAAGAATGACAGAAAAACATAAATGATATTACAAACGTAAGAATGACAGAAAAACATAAATGATATTACAAACGTAAGAATGACAGAAAAACATAAATGATATTACAAACGTAAGAATGACAGAAAAACATAAATGATATTACAAACGTAAGTATGATAGAAAAACAAAAATGATATTACAAACGTAAGAATGACAGAAAAACATAAATGATATTACAAACGTAAAAATGACAGAGAAACAAAAATGATATTACAAACGTAAGAATGACAGAGAAACATAAATGATATTACAAACGTAAGAATGACAGAGAAACATAAATGATATTACAAACGTAAGAATGACAGAGAAACATAAATGATATTACAAACGTAAGAATGACAGAAAAACATAAATGATATTACAAACGTAAGTATGATAGAAAAACAAAAATGATATTACAAACGTAAGAATGACAGAAAAACATAAATGATATTACAAACGTAAGAATGACAGAAAAACATAAATGATATTACAAACGTAAGAATGACAGAAAAACATAAATGATATTACAAACGTAAGTATGATAGAAAAACAAAAATGATATTACAAACGTAAGAATGACAGAAAAACATAAATGATATTACAAACGTAAGTATGATAGAAAAACTAAAATGATATTTCAAACGTAAATATGATAGAAAAACAAAAATGATATTACAAACGTAAGTATGACAGAAAAACAAAAATGATATTACAAACGTAAGAATGACAGAAAAACAAAAATGATATTACAAACGTAAGAATGATAGAAAAACAAAAATGATATTACAAACGTAAGTATGATAGAAAAAGAAAAATGATATTACAAACGTAAGAATGACAGAGAAACAAAAATGATATTACAAACGTAAGAATGACAGAGAAACAAAAATGATATTACAAACGTAAGAATGACAGAGAAACAAAAATGATATTACAAACGTAAGAATGACAGAGAAACAAAAATGATATTACAAACGTAAGAATGACAGAGAAACATAAATGATATTACAAACGTAATGAAGGATAGAGAAACAAAAATGATATTACAAACGTAAGAATGACAGAGAAACAAAAATGATATTACAAACGTAAGAATGACAGAGAAACAAAAATGATATTACAAACGTAAGAATGACAGAGAAACAAAAATGATATTACAAACGTAAGAATGACAGAGAAACAAACATGATATTACAAACGTAAGAATGACAGAAAAACAAAAATGATATTACAAACGTAAGAATGACAGAGAAACAAAAATGATATTACAAACGTTAGAATGACAGAGAAACAAAAATGATATTACAAACGTAAGAATGACAGAAAAACAAAAATGATATTACAAACGTAAGAATGACAGAGAAACATAAATGATATTACAAACGTAAGAATGACAGAGAAACATAAATGATATTACAAACGTAAGAATGACAGAGAAACATAAATGATATTACAAACGTAAGAATGACAGAAAAACATAAATGATATTACAAACGTAAGAATGACAGAGAAACATAAATGATATTACAAACGTAAGAATGACAGAAAAACATAAATGATATTACAAACGTAAGAATGACAGAAAAACATAAATGATATTACAAACGTAAGAATGACAGAAAAACATAAATGATATTACAAACGTAAGAATGACAGAAAAACATAAATGATATTACAAACGTAAGAATGACAGAGAAACATAAATGATATTACAAACGTAAGTATGATAGAAAAACAAAAATGATATTACAAACGTAAGAATGACAGAGAAACATAAATGATATTACAAACGTAAGAATGACAGAAAAACATAAATGATATTACAAACGTAAGAATGACAGAAAAACATAAATGATATTACAAACGTAAGAATGACAGAAAAACATAAATGATATTACAAACGTAAGAATGACAGAAAAACATAAATGATATTACAAACGTAAGTATGATAGAAAAACAAAAATGATATTACAAACGTAAGAATGACAGAAAAACATAAATGATATTACAAACGTAAGAATGACAGAGAAACAAAAATGATATTACAAACGTAAGAATGACAGAGAAACAAAAATGATATTACAAACGTAAGAATGACAGAGAAACAAAAATGATATTACAAACGTAAGAATGACAGAGAAACAAACATGATATTACAAACGTAAGAATGACAGAAAAACAAAAATGATATTACAAACGTAAGAATGACAGAGAAACAAAAATGATATTACAAACGTTAGAATGACAGAGAAACATAAATGATATTACAAACGTAAGAATGACAGAAAAACAAAAATGATATTACAAACGTAAGAATGACAGAGAAACATAAATGATATTACAAACGTAAGAATGACAGAGAAACATAAATGATATTACAAACGTAAGAATGACAGAGAAACATAAATGATATTACAAACGTAAGAATGACAGAAAAACATAAATGATATTACAAACGTAAGAATGACAGAGAAACATAAATGATATTACAAACGTAAGAATGACAGAAAAACATAAATGATATTACAAACGTAAGAATGACAGAAAAACATAAATGATATTACAAACGTAAGAATGACAGAAAAACATAAATGATATTACAAACGTAAGAATGACAGAAAAACATAAATGATATTACAAACGTAAGAATGACAGAGAAACATAAATGATATTACAAACGTAAGTATGATAGAAAAACAAAAATGATATTACAAACGTAAGAATGACAGAGAAACATAAATGATATTACAAACGTAAGAATGACAGAAAAACATAAATGATATTACAAACGTAAGAATGACAGAAAAACATAAATGATATTACAAACGTAAGAATGACAGAAAAACATAAATGATATTACAAACGTAAGAATGACAGAAAAACATAAATGATATTACAAACGTAAGTATGATAGAAAAACAAAAATGATATTACAAACGTAAGAATGACAGAAAAACATAAATGATATTACAAACGTAAGAATGACAGAGAAACAAAAATGATATTACAAACGTAAGAATGACAGAGAAACATAAATGATATTACAAACGTAAGAATGACAGAGAAACATAAATGATATTACAAACGTAAGAATGACAGAGAAACATAAATGATATTACAAACGTAAGAATGACAGAAAAACATAAATGATATTACAAACGTAAGAATGACAGAAAAACATAAATGATATTACAAACGTAAGAATGACAGAAAAACATAAATGATATTACAAACGTAAGAATGACAGAGTAACAAAAATGATATTACAAACGTAAGAATGACAGAAAAACATAAATGATATTACAAACGTAAGAATGACAGAGAAACATAAATGATATTACAAACGTAAGAATGACAGAGAAACATAAATGATATTACAAACGTAAGAATGACAGAGAAACATAAATGATATTACAAACGTAAGAATGACAGAAAAACATAAATGATATTACAAACGTAAGAATGACAGAGAAACTAAAATGATATTACAAACGTAAGAATGACAGAAAAACATAAATGATATTACAAACGTAAGTATGATAGAAAAACAAAAATGATATTACAAACGTAAGAATGACAGAAAAACATAAATGATATTACAAACGTAAGAATGACAGAAAAACATAAATGATATTACAAACGTAAGTATGATAGAAAAACAAAAATGATATTACAAACGTAAGAATGACAGAAAAACATAAATGATATTACAAACGTAAGTATGATAGAAAAACTAAAATGATATTTCAAACGTAAATATGATAGAAAAACAAAAATGATATTACAAACGTAAGTATGACAGAAAAACAAAAATGATATTACAAACGTAAGAATGACAGAAAAACAAAAATGATATTACAAACGTAAGAATGATAGAAAAACAAAAATGATATTACCAACGTAAGTATGATAGAAAAACAAAAATGATATTACAAACGTAAGAATGACAGAGAAACAAAAATGATATTACAAACGTAAGAATGACCGAGAAACATAAATGATATTACAAACGTAAGAATGACAGAGAAACAAAAATGATATTACAAACGTAAGAATGACAGAGAAACAAAAATGATATTACAAACGTAAGAATGACAGAAAAACATAAATGATATTACAAACGTAAGAATGACAGAAAAACATAAATGATATTACAAACGTAAGAATGACAGAGAAACATAAATGATATTACAAACGTAAGAATGACAGAGAAACATAAATGATATTACAAACGTAAGAATGACAGAGAAACAAAAATGATATTACAAACGTTAGAATGACAGAGAAACAAAAATGATATTACAAACGTTAGAATGACAGAAAAACAAAAATGATATTACAAACGTAAGAATGACAGAAAAACAAAAATAATATTACAAACGTAAGAATGACAGAAAAACAAAAATGATATTACAAACGTAAGAATGACAGAGAAACAAAAATGATATTACAAACGTTAGAATGACAGAAAAACAAAAATGATATTACAAACGTAAGAATGACAGAAAAACATAAATGATATTACAAACGTAAGAATGACAGAAAAACATAAATGATATTACAAACGTAAGAATGACAGAAAAACATAAATGATATTACAAACGTAAGAATGACAGAGAAACATAAATGATATTACAAACGTAAGAATGACAGAGAAACATAAATGATATTACAAACGTAAGAATGACAGAAAAACATAAATGATATTACAAACGTAAGTATGATAGAAAAACAAAAATGATATTACAAACGTAAGTATGATAGAAAAACAAAAATGATATTACAAACGTAAGAATGACAGAGAAACAAAAATGATATTACAAACGTAAGAATGACAGAGAAACATAAATGATATTACAAACGTAAGAATGACAGAAAAACATAAATGATATTACAAACGTAAGAATGACAGAAAAACATAAATGATATTACAAACGTAAGAATGACAGAAAAACATAAATGATATTACAAACGTAAGAATGACAGAAAAACATAAATGATATTACAAACGTAAGAATGACAGAGAAACAAAAATGATATTACAAACGTAAGAATGACAGAAAAACATAAATGATATTACAAACGTAAGAATGACAGAAAAACATAAATGATATTACAAACGTAAGAATGACAGAGAAACATAAATGATATTACAAACGTAAGAATGACAGAGAAACATACATGATATTACAAACGTAAGAATGACAGAAAAACATAAATGATATTACAAACGTAAGAATGACAGAGAAACAAAAATGATATTACAAACGTAAGAATGACAGAAAAACATAAATGATATTACAAACGTAAGTATGATACAAAAACAAAAATGATATTACAAACGTAAGAATGACAGAAAAACATTAATGATATTACAAACGTAAGAATGACAGAAAAACATAAATGATATTACAAACGTAAGAATGACAGAAAAACATAAATGATATTACAAACGTAAGAATGACAGAAAAACATAAATGATATTACAAACGTAAGAATGACAGAAAAACATAAATGATATTACAAACGTAAGTATGATAGAAAAAGAAAAATGATATTACAAACGTAAGAATGACAGAAAAACATAAATGATATTACAAACGTAAGAATGACAGAGAAACATAAATGATATTACAAACGTAAGAATGACAGAGAAACATAAATGATATTACAAACGTAAGAATGACAGAGAAACATAAATGATATTACAAACGTAAGAATGACAGAAAAACATAAATGATATTACAAACGTAAGAATGACAGAAAAACATAAATGATATTACAAACGTAAGAATGACAGAAAAACATAAATGATATTACAAACGTAAGAATGACAGAGTAACAAAAATGATATTACAAACGTAAGAATGACAGAAAAACATAAATGATATTACAAACGTAAGAATGACAGAAAAACATAAATGATATTACAAACGTAAGAATGACAGAGAAACATAAATGATATTACAAACGTAAGAATGACAGAGAAACATAAATGATATTACAAACGTAAGAATGACAGAAAAACATAAATGATATTACAAACGTAAGAATGACAGAGAAACTAAAATGATATTACAAACGTAAGAATGACAGAAAAACATAAATGATATTACAAACGTAAGTATGATAGAAAAACAAAAATGATATTACAAACGTAAGAATGACAGAAAAACATGAATGATATTACAAACGTAAGAATGACAGAAAAACATAAATGATATTACAAACGTAAGTATGATAGAAAAACAAAAATGATATTACAAACGTAAGAATGACAGAAAAACATAAATGATATTACAAACGTAAGTATGATAGAAAAACTAAAATGATATTTCAAACGTAAATATGATAGAAAAACAAAAATGATATTACAAACGTAAGTATGACAGAAAAACAAAAATGATATTACAAACGTAAGAATGACAGAAAAACAAAAATGATATTACAAACGTAAGAATGATAGAAAAACAAAAATGATATTACAAACGTAAGTATGATAGAAAAACAAAAATGATATTACAAACGTAAGAATGACAGAGAAACAAAAATGATATTACAAACGTAAGAATGACAGAGAAACATAAATGATATTACAAACGTAAGAATGACAGAGAAACAAAAATGATATTACAAACGTAAGAATGACAGAGAAACAAAAATGATATTACAAACGTAAGAATGACAGAAAAACATAAATGATATTACAAACGTAAGAATGACAGAAAAACATAAATGATATTACAAACGTAAGAATGACAGAAAAACAAAAATGATATTACAAACGTAAGAATGACAGAGAAACATAAATGATATTACAAACGTAAGAATGACAGAGAAACAAAAATGATATTACAAACGTTAGAATGACAGAGAAACAAAAATGATATTACAAACGTTAGAATGACAGAAAAACAAAAATGATATTACAAACGTAAGAATGACAGAAAAACAAAAATGATATTACAAACGTAAGAATGACAGAAAAACAAAAATGATATTACAAACGTAAGAATGACAGAGAAACAAAAATGATATTACAAACGTTAGAATGACAGAAAAACAAAAATGATATTACAAACGTAAGAATGACAGAAAAACATAAATGATATTACAAACGTAAGAATGACAGAAAAACATAAATGATATTACAAACGTAAGAATGACAGAAAAACATAAATGATATTACAAACGTAAGAATGACAGAGAAACATAAATGATATTACAAACGTAAGAATGACAGAGAAACATAAATGATATTACAAACGTAAGAATGACAGAAAAACATAAATGATATTACAAACGTAAGTATGATAGAAAAACAAAAATGATATTACAAACGTAAGTATGATAGAAAAACAAAAATGATATTACAAACGTAAGAAAGACAGAGAAACAAAAATGATATTACAAACGTAAGAATGACAGAGAAACATAAATGATATTACAAACGTAAGAATGACAGAAAAACATAAATGATATTACAAACGTAAGAATGACAGAAAAACATAAATGATATTACAAACGTAAGAATGACAGAAAAACATAAATGATATTACAAACGTAAGAATGACAGAAAAACATAAATGATATTACAAACGTAAGAATGACAGAGAAACAAAAATGATATTACAAACGTAAGAATGACAGAAAAACATAAATGATATTACAAACGTAAGAATGACAGAAAAACATAAATGATATTACAAACGTAAGAATGACAGAGAAACATAAATGATATTACAAACGTAAGAATGACAGAGAAACCTAAATGATATTACAAACGTAAGAATGACAGAAAAACATAAATGATATTACAAACGTAAGAATGACAGAAAAACATAAATGATATTACAAACGTAAGTATGATAGAAAAACAAAAATGATATTACAAACGTAAGAATGACAGAAAAACATAAATGATATTACAAACGTAAGTATGATAGAAAAACAAAAATGATATTTCAAACGTAAGTATGATAGAAAAACAAAAATGATATTACAAACGTAAGTATGACAGAAAAACAAAAATGGTATTACACACGTAAGAATGACAGAAAAACAAAAATGATATTACAAACGTAAGAATGATAGAAAAACAAAAATGATATTACAAACGTAAGAATGACAGAGAAACATAAATGATATTACAAACGTAAGAATGACAGAGAAACATAAATGATATTACAAACGTAAGAATGACAGAGAAACATAAATGATATTACAAACGTAAGAATGACAGAAAAACATAAATGATATTACAAACGTAAGAATGACAGAAAAACATAAATGATATTACAAACGTAAGAATGACAGAAAAACATAAATGATATTACAAACGTAAGAATGACAGAGTAACAAAAATGATATTACAAACGTAAGAATGACAGAAAAACATAAATGATATTACAAACGTAAGAATGACAGAAAAACATAAATGATATTACAAACGTAAGAATGACAGAGAAACATAAATGATATTACAAACGTAAGAATGACAGAGAAACATAAATGATATTACAAACGTAAGAATGACAGAAAAACATAAATGATATTACAAACGTAAGAATGACAGAGAAACTAAAATGATATTACAAACGTAAGAATGACAGAAAAACATAAATGATATTACAAACGTAAGTATGATAGAAAAACAAAAATGATATTACAAACGTAAGAATGACAGAAAAACATGAATGATATTACAAACGTAAGAATGACAGAAAAACATAAATGATATTACAAACGTAAGTATGATAGAAAAACAAAAATGATATTACAAACGTAAGAATGACAGAAAAACATAAATGATATTACAAACGTAAGTATGATAGAAAAACTAAAATGATATTTCAAACGTAAATATGATAGAAAAACAAAAATGATATTACAAACGTAAGTATGACAGAAAAACAAAAATGATATTACAAACGTAAGAATGACAGAAAAACAAAAATGATATTACAAACGTAAGAATGATAGAAAAACAAAAATGATATTACAAACGTAAGTATGATAGAAAAACAAAAATGATATTACAAACGTAAGAATGACAGAGAAACAAAAATGATATTACAAACGTAAGAATGACAGAGAAACATAAATGATATTACAAACGTAAGAATGACAGAGAAACAAAAATGATATTACAAACGTAAGAATGACAGAGAAACAAAAATGATATTACAAACGTAAGAATGACAGAAAAACATAAATGATATTACAAACGTAAGAATGACAGAAAAACATAAATGATATTACAAACGTAAGAATGACAGAAAAACAAAAATGATATTACAAACGTAAGAATGACAGAGAAACATAAATGATATTACAAACGTAAGAATGACAGAGAAACAAAAATGATATTACAAACGTTAGAATGACAGAGAAACAAAAATGATATTACAAACGTTAGAATGACAGAAAAACAAAAATGATATTACAAACGTAAGAATGACAGAAAAACAAAAATGATATTACAAACGTAAGAATGACAGAAAAACAAAAATGATATTACAAACGTAAGAATGACAGAGAAACAAAAATGATATTACAAACGTTAGAATGACAGAAAAACAAAAATGATATTACAAACGTAAGAATGACAGAAAAACATAAATGATATTACAAACGTAAGAATGACAGAAAAACATAAATGATATTACAAACGTAAGAATGACAGAAAAACATAAATGATATTACAAACGTAAGAATGACAGAGAAACATAAATGATATTACAAACGTAAGAATGACAGAGAAACATAAATGATATTACAAACGTAAGAATGACAGAAAAACATAAATGATATTACAAACGTAAGTATGATAGAAAAACAAAAATGATATTACAAACGTAAGTATGATAGAAAAACAAAAATGATATTACAAACGTAAGAAAGACAGAGAAACAAAAATGATATTACAAACGTAAGAATGACAGAGAAACATAAATGATATTACAAACGTAAGAATGACAGAAAAACATAAATGATATTACAAACGTAAGAATGACAGAAAAACATAAATGATATTACAAACGTAAGAATGACAGAAAAACATAAATGATATTACAAACGTAAGAATGACAGAAAAACATAAATGATATTACAAACGTAAGAATGACAGAGAAACAAAAATGATATTACAAACGTAAGAATGACAGAAAAACATAAATGATATTACAAACGTAAGAATGACAGAAAAACATAAATGATATTACAAACGTAAGAATGACAGAGAAACATAAATGATATTACAAACGTAAGAATGACAGAGAAACCTAAATGATATTACAAACGTAAGAATGACAGAAAAACATAAATGATATTACAAACGTAAGAATGACAGAAAAACATAAATGATATTACAAACGTAAGTATGATAGAAAAACAAAAATGATATTACAAACGTAAGAATGACAGAAAAACATAAATGATATTACAAACGTAAGTATGATAGAAAAACAAAAATGATATTTCAAACGTAAGTATGATAGAAAAACAAAAATGATATTACAAACGTAAGTATGACAGAAAAACAAAAATGGTATTACACACGTAAGAATGACAGAAAAACAAAAATGATATTACAAACGTAAGAATGATAGAAAAACAAAAATGATATTACAAACGTAAGAATGACAGAGAAACAAAAATGATATTACAAACGTAAGAATGACAGAGAAACATAAATGATATTACAAACGTAAGAATGACAGAGAAACAAAAATGATATTACAAACGTAAGAATGACAGAGAAACAAAAATGATATTACAAACGTAAGAATGACAGAAAAACATAAATGATATTACAAACGTAAGAATGACAGAGAAACAAGAATGATATTACAAACGTAAGAATGACAGAAAAACAAAAATGATATTACAAACGTAAGAATGACAGAGAAACATAAATGATATTACAAACGTAAGAATGACAGAGAAACAAAAATGATATTACAAACGTTAGAATGACAGAGAAACAAAAATGATATTACAAACGTTAGAATGACAGAAAAACAAAAATGATATTACAAACGTAAGAATGACAGAAAAACAAAAATGATATTACAAACGTAAGAATGACAGAAAAACAAAAATGATATTACAAACGTAAGAATGACAGAGAAACAAAAATGATATTACAAACGTTAGAATGACAGAAAAACAAAAATGATATTACAAACGTAAGAATGACAGAAAAACAAAAATGATATTACAAACGTAAGAATGACAGAGAAACATAAATGATATTACAAACGTAAGAATGACAGAGAAACAAAAATGATATTACAAACGTAAGAATGACAGAGAAACAAAAATGATATTACAAACGTAAGAATGACAGAAAAACATAAATGATATTACAAACGTAAGAATGACAGAGAAACAAAAATGATATTACAAACGTAAGAATGACATAGAAACAAAAATGATATTACAAACGTAAGAATTACAGAGAAACAAAAATGATATTACAAACGTAAGAATGACAGAGAAACAAACATGATATTACAAACGTAAGAATGACAGAGAAACAAAAATGATATTACAAACGTAAGAATGACAGAAAAACATAAATGATATTACAAACGTAAGAATGACAGAAATACAAAAATGATATTACAAACGTAAGAATGACAGAGAAACAAAAATGATATTACAAACGTAAGAATGACAGAGAAACAAAAATGATATTACAAACGTAAGAATGACAGAGAAACAAAAATGATATTACAAACGTAAGAATGACAGAAATACAAAAATGATATTACAAACGTAAGAATGACAGAAATACAAAAATGATATTACAAACGTAAGAATGACAGAGAAACAAAAATGATATTACAAACGTAAGAATGACAGAAAAACATAAATGATATTACAAACGTAAGAATGACAGAGAAACAAAAATGATATTACAAACGTAAGAATGACAGAGAAACAAAAATGATATTACAAACGTAAGAATGACAGAGAAACAAAAATGATATTACAAACGTAAGTATGATAGAAAAACAAAAATGATATTACAAACGTAAGTATGACAGAAAAACATACATGATATTACAAACGAAAGAATGACAGAGAAACAAAAATGATATTACAAACATAAGAATGACAGACAAACAAAAATGATATTACAAACGTAAGAATGACAGACAAACAAAAATAATATTACAAACGTAAGAATGACAGAGAAACAAAAATGATATTACAAACGTAAGAATGACAGAAAAACATAAATGATATTACAAACGTAAGAATGACAGAAAAACATAAATGATATTACAAACGTAAGAATGACAGAGAAACAAAAATGATATAACAAACGTAAGAATGACAGAAAAACATAAATGATATTACAAACGTAAGAATGACAGAGAAACAAAAATGATATTACAAACGTAAGAATGACAGAAAAACAAAAATGATATTACAAACGTAAGAATGACAGAAAAACAAAAATGATATTACAAACGTAAGAATGACAGAGAAACAAAAATGATATTACAAACGTAAGAATGACAGAAAAACAAAAATGATATTACAAACGTAAGAATGACAGAAAAACAAAAATGATATTACAAACGTAAGAATGACAGAAAAACATAAATGATATTACAAACGTAAGAATGACAGAGAAACATAAATGATATTACAAACGTAAGAATGACAGAAAAACAAAAATGATATTACAAACGTAAGAATGACAGAAAAACAAAAATGATATTACAAACGTAAGAATGACAGAAAAACATAAATGATATTACAAACGTAAGAATGACAGGGAAACATAAATGATATTACAAACGTAAGAATGACAGAAAAACAAAAATGATATTACAAACGTAAGAATGACAGAGAAACAAAAATGATATTACAAACGTAAGAATGACAGAAATACAAAAATGATATTACAAACGTAAGAATGACAGAAATACAAAAATGATATTACAAACGTAAGAATGACAGAGAAACAAAAATGATATTACAAACGTAAGAATGACAGAAAAACATAAATGATATTACAAACGTAAGAATGACAGAGAAACAAAAATGATATTACAAACGTAAGAATGACAGAGAAACAAAAATGATATTACAAACGTAAGAATGACAGAGAAACAAAAATGATATTACAAACGTAAGTATGATAGAAAAACAAAAATGATATTACAAACGTAAGTATGACAGAAAAACATACATGATATTACAAACGAAAGAATGACAGAGAAACAAAAATGATATTACAAACATAAGAATGACAGACAAACAAAAATGATATTACAAACGTAAGAATGACAGACAAACAAAAATAATATTACAAACGTAAGAATGACAGAGAAACAAAAATGATATTACAAACGTAAGAATGACAGAAAAACATAAATGATATTACAAACGTAAGAATGACAGAAAAACATAAATGATATTACAAACGTAAGAATGACAGAGAAACAAAAATGATATAACAAACGTAAGAATGACAGAAAAACATAAATGATATTACAAACGTAAGAATGACAGAGAAACAAAAATGATATTACAAACGTAAGAATGACAGAAAAACAAAAATGATATTACAAACGTAAGAATGACAGAAAAACAAAAATGATATTACAAACGTAAGAATGACAGAGAAACAAAAATGATATTACAAACGTAAGAATGACAGAAAAACAAAAATGATATTACAAACGTAAGAATGACAGAAAAACAAAAATGATATTACAAACGTAAGAATGACAGAAAAACATAAATGATATTACAAACGTAAGAATGACAGAGAAACATAAATGATATTACAAACGTAAGAATGACAGAAAAACAAAAATGATATTACAAACGTAAGAATGACAGAAAAACAAAAATGATATTACAAACGTAAGAATGACAGAAAAACATAAATGATATTACAAACGTAAGAATGACAGGGAAACATAAATGATATTACAAACGTAAGAATGACAGAAAAACAAAAATGATATTACAAACGTAAGAATGACAGAGAAACACGAATGATATTACAAACGTAAGAATGACAGAAAAACAAAAATGATATTACAAACGTTATGAAGGACAGAGAAACAAGAATGATATTACAAACGTAAGAATGACAGAAAAACATAAATGATATTACAAACGTAAGAATGACAGAAAAACATAAATGATACTACAAACGTAAGAATGACAGAGAAACATAAATGATATTACAAACGTAAGAATGACAGAAAAACAAAAATGATATTGCAAACGTAAGAATGACAGAAAAACAAAAATGATATTACAAACGTAAGAATGACAGAAAAACATAAATGATATTACAAACGTAAGAATGACAGAGAAACATAAATGATATTACAAACGTAAGAATGACAGAGAAACATAAATGATATTACAAACGTAAGAATGACAGAGAAACATAAATGATATTACAAACGTAAGAATGACAGAAAAACAAAAATGATATTACAAACGTAAGAATGACAGAGAAGCAAGAATGATATTACAAACGTAAGAATGACAGAAAAACAAAAATGATATTACAAACGTAATGAAGGACAGAGAAACAAGAATGATATTACAAACGTAAGAATGACAGAAAAACATAAATGATATTACAAACGTAAGAATGACAGAAAAACATAAATGATATTACAAACGTAAGAATGACAGAAAAACATAAATGATATTACAAACGTAAGTATGATAGAAAAACAAAAATGATATTACAAACGTAAGAATGACAGAAAAACATAAATGATATTACAAACGTAAGAATGACAGAAAAACATAAATGATATTACAAACGTAAGTATGATAGAAAAACAAAAATGATATTACAAACGTAAGAATGACAGAAAAACATAAATGATATTACAAACGTAAGTATGATAGAAAAACTAAAATGATATTTCAAACGTAAGTATGATAGAAAAACAAAAATGATATTACAAACGTAAGAATGACAGAAAAACAAAAATGATATTAGAAACGTAAGAATGACAGAAAAACAAAAATGATATTACAAACGTAAGAATGATAGAAAAACAAAAATGATATTACAAACGTAAGTATGATAGAAAAACAAAAATGATATTACAAACGTAAGAATGACAGAGAAACAAAAATGATATTACAAACGTAAGAATGACAGAAAAACATAAATGATATTACAAACGTAAGAATGACAGAGAAACAAAAATGATATTACAAACGTAAGAATGACAGAGAAACAAAAATGATATTACAAACGTAAGAATGCCAGAAAAACATAAATGATATTACAAACGTAAGAATGACAGAAAAACATAAATGATATTACAAACGTAAGAATGACAGAAAAACAAAAATGATATTACAAACGTAAGAATGACAGAGAAACATAAATGATATTACAAACGTAAGAATGACAGAGAAACAAAAATGATATTACAAACGTTAGAATGACAGAGAAAAAAAATGATATTACAAACGTTAGAATGACAGAAAAACAAAAATGATATTACAAACGTAAGAATGACAGAAAAACAAAAATGATATTACAAACGTAAGAATGACAGAAAAACAAAAATGATATTACAAACGTAAGAATGACAGAGAAACAAAAATGATATTACAAACGTTAGAATGACAGAAAAACAAAAATGATATTACAAACGTAAGAATGACAGAAAAACATAAATGATATTACAAACGTAAGAATGACAGAAAAACATAAATGATATTACAAACGTAAGAATGACAGAAATCCATAAATGATATTACAAACGTAAGAATGACAGAGAAACATAAATGATATTACAAACGTAAGAATGACAGAGAAACATAAATGATATTACAAACGTAAGAATGACAGAGAAACATAAATGATATTACAAACGTAAGAATGACAGAAAAACATAAATGATATTACAAACGTAAGTATGATAAAAAAACAAAAATGATATTACAAACGTAAGAATGACAGAGAAACAAGAATGATATTACAAACGTAAGAATGACAGAGAAACATAAATGATATTACAAACGTAAGAATGACAGAAAAACATAAATGATATTACAAACGTAAGAATGACAGAAAAACATAAATGATATTACAAACGTAAGAATGACAGAAAAACATAAATGATATTACAAACGTAAGAATGACAGAAAAACATAAATGATATTACAAACGTAAGAATGACAGAGAAACAAAAATGATATTACAAACGTAAGAATGACAGAAAAACATGAATGATATTACAAACGTAAGTATGATAGAAAAACAAAAATGATATTACAAACGTAAGAATGACAGAAAAACATAAATGATATTACAAACGTAAGAATGACAGAAAAACATAAATGATATTACGAACGTAAGTATGATAGAAAAACAAAAATGATATTACAAACGTAAGAATGACAGAAAAACATAAATGATATTACAAACGTAAGTATGATAGAAAAACAAAAATGATATTTCAAACGTAAGTATGATAGAAAAACAAAAATGATATTACAAACGTAAGTATGACAGAAAAACAAAAATGGTATTACAAACGTAAGAATGACAGAAAAACAAAAATGATATTACAAACGTAAGAATGATAGAAAAACAAAAATGATATTACAAACGTAAGAATGACAGAGAAACAAAAATGATATTACAAACGTAAGAATGACAGAGAAACATAAATGATATTACAAACGTAAGAATGACAGAGAAACAAAAATGATATTACAAACGTAAGAATGACAGAGAAACAAAAATGATATTACAAACGTAAGAATGACAGAAAAACATAAATGATATTACAAACGTAAGAATGACAGAGAAACAAGAATGATATTACAAACGTAAGAATGACAGAAAAACAAAAATGATATTACAAACGTAAGAATGACAGAGAAACATAAATGATATTACAAACGTAAGAATGACAGAGAAACAAAAATGATATTACAAACGTTAGAATGACAGAGAAACAAAAATGATATTACAAACGTTAGAATGACAGAAAAACAAAAATGATATTACAAACGTAAGAATGACAGAAAAACAAAAATGATATTACAAACGTAAGAATGACAGAAAAACAAAAATGATATTACAAACGTAAGAATGACAGAGAAACAAAAATGATATTACAAACGTTAGAATGACAGAAAAACAAAAATGATATTACAAACTGAAGAATGACAGAAAAACAAAAATGATATTACAAACGTAAGAATGACAGAGAAACATAAATGATATTACAAACGTAAGAATGACAGAGAAACATAAATGATATTACAAACGTAAGAATGACAGAGAAACAAAAATGATATTACAAACGTAAGAATGACAGAAAAACATAAATGATATTACAAACGTAAGAATGACAGAGAAACAAAAATGATATTACAAACGTAAGAATGACAGAGAAACAAAAATGATATTACAAACGTAAGAATTACAGAGAAACAAAAATGATATTACAAACGTAAGAATGACAGAGAAACAAACATGATATTACAAACGTAAGAATGACAGAGAAACAAAAATGATATTACAAACGTAAGAATGACAGAAAAACATAAATGATATTACAAACGTAAGAATGACAGAAATACAAAAATGATATTACAAACGTAAGAATGACAGAGAAACAAAAATGATATTACAAACGTAAGAATGACAGAGAAACAAAAATGATATTACAAACGTAAGAATGACAGAGAAACAAAAATGATATTACAAACGTAAGAATGACAGAAATACAAAAATGATATTACAAACGTAAGAATGACTAAAATACAAAAATGATATTACAAACGTAAGAATGACAGAGAAACAAAAATGATATTACAAACGTAAGAATGACAGAGAAACATAAATGATATTACAAACGTAAGAATGACAGAGAAACAAAAATGATATTACAAACGTAAGAATGACAGAGAAACAAAAATGATATTACAAACGTAAGAATGACAGAGAAACAAAAATGATATTACAAACGTAAGTATGATAGAAAAACAAAAATGATATTACAAACGTAAGTATGACAGAAAAACATAAATGATATTACAAACGAAAGAATGACAGAGAAACAAAAATGATATTACAAACGTAAGAATGACAGACACACAAAAATGATATTACAAACGTAAGAATGACAGAGAAACATAAATGATATTACAAACGTAAGAATGACAGAGAAACAAAAATGATATTACAAACGTAAGAATGACAGAAAAACATAAATGATATTACAAACGTAAGAATGACAGAAAAACATAAATGATATTACAAACGTAAGAATGACAGAGAAACAAAAATGATATTACAAACGTAAGAATGACAGAGAAATATAAATGATATTACAAACGTAAGAATGACAGAGAAACAAAAATGATATTACAAACGTAAGAATGACAGAAAAACAAAAATGATATTACAAACGTAAGAATGACAGAAAAACAAAAATGATATTACAAACGTAAGAATGACAGAGAAACAAAAATGATATTACAAACGTAAGAATGACAGAAAAACAAAAATGATATTACAAACGTAAGAATGACAGAAAAACAAAAATGATATTACAAACGTAAGAATGACAGAAAAACATAAATGATATTACAAACGTAAGAATGACAGAGAAACATAAATGATATTACAAACGTAAGAATGACAGAAAAACAAAAATGATATTACAAACGTAAGAATGACAGAAAAAAAAAATGATATTACAAACGTAAGAATGACAGAAAAACATAAATGATATTACAAACGTAAGAATGACAGAGAAACATAAATGATATTACAAACGTAAGAATGACAGAAAAACAAAAATGATATTACAAACGTAAGAATGACAGAGAAACACGAATGATATTACAAACGTAAGAATGACAGAAAAACAAAAATGATATTACAAACGTAATGAAGGACAGAGAAACAAGAATGATATTACAAACGTAAGAATGACAGAAAAACATAAATGATATTACAAACGTAAGAATGACTGAAAAACATAAATGATATTACAAACGTAAGAATGACAGAGAAACATAAATGATATTACAAACGTAAGAATGACAGAAAAACAAAAATGATATTACAAACGTAAGAATGACAGAAAAACAAAAATGATATTACAAACGTAAGAATGACAGAAAAACATAAATGATATTACAAACGTAAGAATGACAGAGAAACATAAATGATATTACAAACGTAAGAATGACAGAGAAACATAAATGATATTACAAACGTAAGAATGACAGAGAAACATAAATGATATTACAAACGTAAGAATGACAGAAAAACAAAAATGATATTACAAACGTAAGAATGACAGAGAAGCAAGAATGATATTACAAACGTAAGAATGACAGAAAAACAAAAATGATATTACAAACGTAATGAAGGACAGAGAAACAAGAATGATCTTACAAACGTAAGAATGACAGAAAAACATAAATGATATTACAAACGTAAGAATGACAGAAAAACATAAATGATATTACAAACGTAAGAATGACAGAGAAACATAAATGATATTACAAACGTAAGAATGACAGAAAAACAAAAATGATATTACAAACGTAAGAATGACAGAAAAACAAAAATGATATTACAAACGTAAGAATGACAGAAAAACATAAATGATATTACAAACGTAAGAATGACAGAGAAACATAAATGATATTACAAACGTAAGAATGACAGAGAAACATAAATGATATTACAAACGTAAGAATGACAGAAAAACAAAAATGATATTACAAACGTAAGAATGACAGAAAAACAAAAATGATATTACAAACGTAAGAATGACAGAGAAACAAAAATGATATTACAAACGTAAGAATGACAGAAAAACAAAAATGATATTACAAACGTAATGAAGGACAGAGAAACAAGAATGATATTACAAACGTAAGAATGACAGAAAAACATAAATGATATTACAAACGTAAGAATGACAGAAATACAAAAATGATATTACAAACGTAAGAATGACAGAGAAACATAAATGATATTACAAACGTAAGTATGACAGAAAAACATAAATGATATTACAAACGTAAGAATGACAGAGAAACAAAAATGATATTACAAACGTTAGAATGACAGAGAAACAAAAATGATATTACAAACGTAATGAAAGACAGAGAAACAAACATGATATTACAAACGTAAGAATGACAGAGAAACATAAATGATATTACAAACGTAAGAATGACAGAGAAACAAAAATGATATTACAAACGTAAGAATGACAGAGAAACAAAAATGATATTACAAACGTAAGAATGACAGAGAAACATAAATGATATTACAAACGTAATGAAGGATAGAGAAACAAAAATGATATTACAAACGTAAGAATGACAGAGAAACAAAAATGATATTACAAACGTAAGAATGACAGAGAAACAAAAATGATATTACAAACGTAAGAATGACAGAGAAACAAAAATGATATTACAAACGTAAGAATGACAGAGAAACAAAAATGATATTACAAACGTAAGAATGACAGAAAAAAAAAATGATATTACAAACGTAAGAATGACAGAGAAACAAAAATGATATTACAAACGTAAGAATGACAGAGAAACATAAATGATATTACAAACATAATGAAGGATAGAGAAACAAAAATGATATTACAAACGTAAGAATGACAGAGAAACAAAAATGATATTACAAACGTAAGAATGACAGAGAAACAAAAATGATATTACAAACGTAAGAATGACAGAGAAACAAAAATGATATTACAAACGTAAGAATGACAGAGAAACAAAAATGATATTACAAACGTAAGAATGACAGAAAAACAAAAATGATATTACAAACGTAAGAATGACAGAAAAACAAAAATGATATTACAAACGTAAGAATGACAGACATACAAAAATGGTAGTTCAAATGTAAGTTTCACAAAAAAAACATTTTATTTTTTATTTGTGTCCCAATCTCTGTTTGGAAAGCTAAATTTTCTTCGACGTTTAAAAATGATCTTTGTGCTGGCCTCGTGTGAGAGGCAGGCACATCGGGAGACCCGGACAGAGCCTATCAGACGGATGATTGGACGCATTCAAAATATAATCTCTCTACTCAATATGTGGGTTCACATGATATTTCTAACTGAGACATAACAGACTAACAGACGGAGCATGTTATTGAAATGCGTGGACGCTTCTAAAAAAACTGTTAAAAAAGAACAACCTTTATCTCACTTCAACAACGAAGATGTTTTAGCGAAAGATCTCCTTGAAGACGTTTTCAAGGCAAAGCATTGAAAGCTTTTGACAGCAGAGAATATCAGATTCTTCAAAGAAAAAAAAATTGTACAAAAAAGAAAAAAACGAACAAAAATCACAAAAGTTAAAAAGAGGACAAAAATCTCGAAGAATTCCACGAAGATTTCAAGAGACAAGCGAAGTGAATTGCGGATGAATTTACCAGAGTAATGAAGGGGCATTTATAAAAAGTAACGTGTTTGGGGCGAGTGGTTAAAGATCTTGTCTGCCTCCGTTGACCAAGGTTCAAACCTTTGTACGGATACTGTTTTATCGCTAGAGTGGTATATATATATATATATATATATATATATATATATATATATATATATATATATATTAAATTCCCGAAACAGTTTTTTATGGTAAACAACTGATGATCCCTTAAATAATGTAAGAGACAAACTAATATAATAACTGTAAAAATTAAATTGACTTACATGAGTGATTTTCCACTGAACGACCTGGGACTTAAGGTTTTTTTTTGTTTTTGTTTTTTTATTTAGTTTTAATGGTTGAGAAACTTCAGACACTATATATATATATCACGAGTTCGAATGCAAAAATCGATAAATGCAACTCATTTAAATTGAGTAAAAAACAGTATGGTATCATATCTATTCTTGAACTACACGTTTATTTTTAAATAAAAACAAACAAATTGTGCCGGTGTCACATTATGTATAGCATAATTTTGGGGTGTGATAGCTTGTTTAAATGTTACACTTTTTGAGCAACAGTTTCATAATATTGAAAATGGTGTTTATCGCGTTTTGCATTCAAGCTCTCTCAATTCTATATAAAGTAGACTTCTTTTTCCCCGTCTATTTTCTCTTAGGGTACAGGTTAGTAAACAGCAGAAGTACCCCGAAAAGATCAAGTATAGCATTCGGCCGGCTGTTTAAAAACGTCAAATCATTATATCATATTTCTCCAGGGAAACGCCGGGCCACGGTTCGTGCTAGTTGTAATATATATATATATATATATATATATATATATATATATATATATATATATATATATATATATATATATATATATATATATATATAAAATGACTATAGAAGCCCTTTTAACAATGCGTGACAAATTTATTTATTTTATCTTTTTTTTCCAATTAATTTCGGAGGAGACCTCCATCATCAGAGATATATTTTAACTCTTTTTTTTAAATATAAAATAAACAAACTTTTACTTTTGTTTATGGGTAAGACGTCTTGGGTTGGTGTGACGTTACCCGCTAAGATGTAATAGGCGGATTTGAGGAGAAGAACGGAATCGAGTATTGTCATCTTTTGTTAATCCAACTTTAGCGTGAACAGTTGAATATTGCTATTCAAGCCAGTCAAACTCTAACAGAAGTTGCAGCAATTGCACACGTGCCATCTCTCTATCTTTATGAACCCGGCAAAGGTCGGCAATCTTTACTTTACTTGATGTTTCCCTTGGAGGAGATAGTTCATAACTGTGATACGTGATACCTGTTTTGTTAGGCAGCGTTCACCACAATTACCACAGATTCGATCACGGTGAACGCCAACGATTTCCTTACCCATATCTAAGCTTTCATAACTGATCTCTCATGTCTTCGACGTTTCTCATGTTCTTCTTTTTCTTTCGCGTGAATCAGATGATTTTGGTGTCGGCATTAGTTTCCCCGACGTTTTTCTACTTAAAAATCTTTCTGTAAAGACATCGTGAAGGACCACTAGAAGGTTGCCAACATCTCTAAGTGAAAGTGGTACTGTGGAGCCGACTGGATTCGAACTTGGAACACCCAGGTCTTCAGTCCGTGTCGTTATCCACTTAACCACCGTCAATACGGAGTTCGCGTCAACATGTTTCTCTATTCAGTGTACTCTCTTCTCAATCACATGTTTTTCGAGATAGGTATTAAGAGAGTAAGTGTTTCTAAGTTTCTAGTTTGTGCGGGGTTCTTCATAAAAGAATCTTATTTGAAAGGCGATCATTATACGTCATACATGTTCACTATATTTTAAGTGGTATTTATGACACATGGATTTAATGCTGCAACGCCCACAACACTGAACCACCTCGACATCACGAACTGAGGTCTCGCCCTCTTGGATCTCCAATCTGCAAAGCAATCAATTTGCATTTCTATGCAAGTGACTAATTATTACATCAAGTTGCCATAAAGAGCTGATCAAACAGCTGAGATAGACAGATGTACAAACAAAAATCAAAACTTTGTAATACACAAATATACATGAACCCGTTTGATGTTTATATGTTTGGGGTTGATACAAGGCAGCGGTATTTCTCAAGCTAATGACTATTTTTCAAACACTGTTTACTCGTTCTAAAAAAGTCCATAAGATGTTGCATGTCTGCTTGAGAATGTTCAAAAACATCATAAGCATCCGCGTACAAGAATTTTCTAATTAGCGGTTTTCTTGGAACAATACTTCTGGTGTGGCCGTGATGTAGCAGTCATTCCTGAGTGTTCCGTGAATGTCGCCTGTTGTAAAGTGTATTCTTAACCCCTCCTTCCATATGAACTCAGACTTCCTTGCATTAAGGCCAATACTATTTAAATGCCTCTTCACTTGTTGTAGTTTTCTTTTGTAATTAAAACTTTTACCAAAATGTATTCTGGTCTTTAATCACCCTCTTTCTCATTACATCTTTCTGTGTCGTATTTTCGTCGTCAGAACTAAATTAGTACTATCGTTCCGTGGGGATAGTATCTTGATGTGTGACCGTGTCAGGGAACGTTTTTTAAAATGGTTATTTCTTTTTCCTGGGGCGGTGATCGCGTTGTGAGCTAACTCGCCGACAGTCGCGTTTTTATGTTTTTCGGAAACGAAAATGAATAAATTCCAGTTATATATATGTTAGAATACATATTCCGAAATTCATAATAGTTGAAGAGATTTTATGGAAAATTAGATTAAATAGAAAACATATTTGAGAATTGTTCATTGGAAAAAGAGAAATTAGTTGAACATCTGCTAGTTCCTGGGCAGATAATAATAATGACAAAAGTTCTTCCCGGTGCAGTGGTATAGATCTCAATGCGAGAGTGAACATTTCTCTGACTTTCTTTATGTATGACTATTAAATACATTGAGTAGGACTAAATATAAAAATCGAAGAAATCGATCGGAAGTGACATTTTCTTTCCTAACAACATAGAACCACATATGGTAAGACATCACTAACCGAACAGATTTATGTGTGTTCCTTTTTGTACAAAATTTATCAAGTCCAAATATCGCTAGGCAAAATCAGCTTTACTTTACATATAAGATAAAATAAATACATAACTATGCAACAGAATGTAGATGCATGTATGTGGAGTTAAATGTCCCTCCTTTAAGATCCTGGGATTTTACAGCTTTATTGACTTCGTCACGCTTATCAGCTAACATTATTTATTTGTCCATCGTGAATTCATTTCGCCCATCTAATTTGACATGCCTTTGACGTGTCATTATTTTTTCAATTGAAAAAAAGTTGGAAAATTATATTTCTTACGCGAAAGCATTGACAGGTTCAAGAAAAAATGTCGGGAAAAAAGAAACAAAACAGTCGACGCATTTCTTTTTTTATTTACTTGGAGATTTCCAAATGTATTTGTCTCGAAGTCTATCCATCTTGTATTTCCAGATCTTTGACGTGATAATTCGTAAAAACAAACAATCGAGGTTTATGAGTTGAAAACAAGTTGTAAACAAAAAAGCTGTCATCCTGTTGCTTTCACGCGTACGCACTCACATATTAATGAGCACATATAGACGCACATTCACATTCTTTAACAACCCCTCCCGTACAACATTCACAGCCAGAACTCTTCTACCTTTCAGCACTGCAGAGAGGATTCCTTTACCTCAATCTGGTTGCTTAAAATCAAAGGAAACTTCAATGAACAGATATTCTTTCCAAGAAATTATAATCTGTGGAACGCAATATCACAAGACTGATTCACTGCTGACTAAAACATGGTCGTCTTCAAGACCAATATGAACAGATACTTGTCGAGATTTACTCTGAAGTAATCAATGTTTACCCATTGGCCACATCGTTACAAATCCTCTCATGGTATTGTTTGTTTTATGCGCCGCTATCCTCGAGTAAATTTTCGCCTTGTAAGTTGTGAGTCTTTAAATATATATATATATATATATATATATATATATATATATATATATATATAAATATATATATATATATATATATATAGTTTGGCAGCAAGTCATTTTTATGCAAGCGTCATTAAAGACCACGGAGTTTTCTCTCTTCACGATCTTTCTTGTCAATTTCTCGACGCGGTGAGCAATTCTTTGGTTTTCGGGTGTTAATTGGTAGAGTATGGCACCTAACGTTGTATCGTGGGGCATTCCTCTAGCGCTTTCGGTCTCTCGACCGTCTTCAGGAGGCGATATCCAACTCCTTCTCACAGCAGGAATATGTGACACAAGGTCGGAAAATGTGATTTAAAAGCCAGACTGATAGGGCGTTAGTACCAGTAATAAATGCTATTTTATTAATTGTGGGTTGTAATTATTTATGTGTAGGGCTTCAAAGATTTTGAGTCTGTTGGTGCAGTTGTTTTTATGTATGATCTTAGTGTTAGTTGTTAATATTTGTCTTAGTTCGGTTGATTTTATGCTTTTTTGTGTGTGGTAATGTGTCGCT
>OY744542.1:62438019-62465519 GCA_963556195.1 Sepiola atlantica
ACAAGCACAAATGCGTATTTATTTGTATATAAATAAAAAATATGTACTTCCATCCCATCCAGCAAAAGTTAGTGAGTAAAACGCGTGTTTTTACTCAAGCCACCAGACGAAACCATTTTAAGTAGTTTGGGGAGCAGGCAAGTAAATAGCATGTCAAACAATCACCGAAAACTTATCCCGCGGCTTGAAATGGATTCGGAGCGAAATCCGTAACTCTCTAATAAAAAGTCAACAGTTTTTACTTTAGGTCATGAGAAATGATAAGTTATATACGAAAATTATATTAAAATTATATTACTTGCGTACTTCTATGAATATTTAAGTAATTTATCTAGATAAGTAACGAGTACGAACACTGGCGAAGCATAATTTTTTCCGTCATTTTTGACATAGGTGTATGCTAGTCTTAATGATAGAAACTAAACATTAACACGTAACCATATGAATTGATTTGATTGTATTATTTCGGTATATCCGCTCTTTCCAATCATATCCTACATATTGTCGTATTTTATACAAACGTTTTCTTAATATATGGTACTAGAATAGACATCCGGCATTGTCCGAGAATTTAAGTGGTTTTTATATATTGGAAAATGAAAACGAGACATGTATTAGTTAGCATTATTTTAGTTATTCGGACTACTATTTTCACAAGCTTTTGTTAGCACTTCCTATTTTTCACAAGCTTTTGTTAGCACTTCCTATTTTTCACAAGCTTTTGTTAGCACTTCCTATTTTTCATAAGCTTTTGTTAACGCTTTTTATTTTTCACAAGCTTTTGTTAACACTTCCTATTTTTCACAAGCTTTTGTTAACACTTCCTATTTTTCACAAGCTTTTGTTAACACTTCCTATTTTTCACAAGCTTTTGTTAACGCTTCCTATTTTTCACAAGCTTTTGTTAACACTTCCTATTTTTCACAAGCTTTTGTTAACACTTCCTATTTTTCACAAGCTTTTGTTAACACTTTTTATTTTTCACAAGCTTTTGTTAACACTTCCTATTTTTCACAAGCTTTTGTTAACACTTTCTATTTTTCACAAGCTTTCGTTAACACTTCTTATTTTTCACAAGCTTTTGTTAACACTTCCTATTTTTCATAAGCTTTTGTTAACACTTCTTATTTTTCACAAGCTTTTGTTAACACTCCCTATTTTTCACAAGCTTTTGTTAAACTTCTTATTTTTCATAAGCTTTTGTTAACACTTCCTATCGTAAGAGGGGGCTAACAGGATAACCTAAATTAATAAATACCGTAAATAATAGGTCAACCCATAAACGATATTCCGCCTACCTAGTCACCGTGGAAACAAGGGTTTAGATTGAATTACGTGAGTATAGTTATATACAAATGCAGTAGTTGAAAAAATATTTTTATCTTACATTTCCAAAGTTTATTCGTGAAATCACGAACATTTCTGTTATATTGAAAGGAAACAATAATTTATTCAATAAATCTCTAAAGATACTTTCAAAACATCAATCTGTTTACTTTCATAGTCCGTTACGGTACGGATACAAATATATACACTAATGTAGAGCGTAAGGACATTAAAAACGAAAAATATCGATAGAGATAACAAAGACTAACAACGTCTCTTCAGTGGCAGAGAGGCAGTATAAACAAAGAAGAGGACATCTCCCACTAGATTTCGAAGTCAGTTTTGTACTCTGTCAAGGCAGGAAAGGTCATCTCCGCAGCAGCGCCCTCCCAAAAAATAAGATTTAAAAAGGGGAAGGGAGTTAATCGTACATATTCAAAGTTAAAAGAAGGCATATCGATAAATTTCACCCACACATATATGTACACATACACGATAATGCATGATACAATACAGACACAATATATATATATATATATATATATATATATATATACATATATATATATATATATACATATATATATACATATATATATATACATACATACATATATATACATACATATATATATATATATATATATATATATACAAGATACTCATACATATAGATATACATATTATACAAGTGCTATATACATATATCAAATACACAGTCTATACAATCTCTTCTCCGTCTTATCCATCTTATTACCTACTTCAAACGACTTCCTTTCTTGTTTTCCCTTTCTCACAACATTTAATAAAGTTAATGTACAAAACAAGCAAGCAATAATATTAGTTTTAATACCATAGATACATAGATGTCTGCTTTTATGTGTTAGGGTTTCGGTTAGGGTTGGGGATAGCGTTGGAGTTAGGGTTTAGAGTATGTTGTTGCGTGTGTATGTATGAGAGAGAATAAGAAAAGGGTTAGGGTTAGGGTTTCGGTTAGGGTATGTTGTTGCGTGTGTTAGGGTTAGGGTTAGGGGTATGTTGTTGCGTGTGTTAGGGTTAGGGTTAGGGTTAGGGTTAGTGGTATGTTGTTGCGTGTGTTAGGGTTAGGGTTAGGGGTATGTTGTTGCGTGTGTTAGGGTTAGGGTTAGGGGTATGTTGTTGCGTGTGTTAGGGTTAGGGTTAGGGTTAGTGGTATGTTGTTGCGTGTGTTAGGGTTAGTGTTAGGGTTAGGGGTATGTTGTTGCATGTGTTAGGGTTAAGGTTAGGAGTATGTTGTTGCGTGTGTTAGGGTTAGGGTTAGGGTTAGGGGTATGTTCTTGCGTATGTATGTATGAGAGAGAATAAGAGAAGGGTTAGGGTAAGGGTTTGGGGTAGGGGTATGTTGTTGTGTGTGTTAGGGTTAGGGTTAGGGGTATGTTCTTGCGTATGTATGTATGAGAGAGAAAAAGAGAAGGACAGAGAGAAAAAATAAAGAGAGGAAAAATACAAAAGGTAAATAGATTACAAAAGAATTCTACGTTCTAAAAGTTGAAATAAATACGCCACTGAACGGGAAGAACTCATCTGGATGACAGGCTTTGCCCTCAGGGGCGGATGTGCCGCTTCATCCCCCACCTATCGATTTTACTCTCTTTCTCGGTCCGTCTGTAATCCAGAACAGAGAGTTTTCCTTTTTCTTTGTCCTACCAGACCGAATAATTAAGTCTGCCATCGATCCGTCAGTTGCACTTCCGCCTCCCACGGAGGACTTTCTCGTGAAGACGAGATGGACTTCAGTCTTCGCTGGCCACGGTAAGCTTCATCTCACTGCAATCGGGAACGCACACACACACACATACACACACACACACACAACGCAGAAACACACATTATATACATAACGTTAGTTTATGGTTTCTGTTAAATAAAACAGATTTTTATCTAGAGAACACATAAAAAAGGGAAATAACTTTGTGATCTGACTAGCTTCAAAGAGAGTTATGTCCCCTGAATTACAGATAGAGAACAATCTTTGAGTAACACGTGTTAGAGTCCTCTCTCCAAGTAAAACGTTACAAACTAAGCAGTAATTCTTTTCTTCACTTGTAAATGGAAAATATATGTTTATTGTTGTTGTATACAGGAGCTTTATCCAGTTCTTTTTTAAATTTCGTCCTATATCTCACAAATACCACCGACTACACACCAGTTTCGAACGAGCGGGAATCATTTCCATTGTTTAAAATATAAAGTTAACACTTTTATGTGATATTATGTTTTTATTTATTTGAATGTATTCCATTTCCCACGCGATATAGAAATCTATATATTAATACGATAGCGTGTGTGTTCGTGTGTCACGCTTCCGGCAAAAGCTCTGCGCATGCGTGCCTCACCTAGATTTTGAAAAACATTCAACTCGCCTAATTTTCGAAACGTTTCAAGTATTTCCCTTTGGCGCAACGGTTAGCGACGTAGTATTTTTGACTTCGGCCCGACTGGTTTATAGTTCGATCCCAACCAACCTAAAAGATTTTTTCTACATTTCGAGGGGAAGGGGAAGAGAGGTAGGGAGGGGACGACCGAGAAGACACATATTAATACAATAGCGTGTGTGATTTTGTGTGTCATGCTTACATCAAAAGCAACGACCTTCCGAATCTGTGTATGCTTCTCATGAATTGACTTGGCCTTTTGGCTAAGATCAAAGTGTAGTATCTGTTCCGATGGATATTGCACTCCATAGATTGGTATTGTCTTGGCCTCCGAGGCTTGATTTACGCCGGTCCATGGGTCTGTCCTGTGCAGTTCTAGGAGGTCCACCCTCACAGGCTTCGCCTTTCCTCTTTGGGGAGGAGTAATTTTATTGCTTACTGCCTATGGTGCCCCTACTGGGGAATGCCAACGGGACTGCCAAGGCAATTTTTAATGGCAAGAGTGCTCACCTTCTTGAGCGCTGGCTTTTCAAACCCCACTTTCCCGACCCGACCTTGGGTCACATCTTACTTGTGGGAGTAAGATAAAACTGGCATTGTGCCTAACTCTTGGAGAAGAGTAAATAAATATTCATGAATTGGAGCCAAATTTTATTTAATCGAAAACATTTACAAAGTAAGGTTTAGTCGTCGAAATATTACCTTCACTAGAAATATTGTATATAAAGAAATTTTGTAAATTGTTTCATGTATTGTTCATCTTTTTAAAATAAATATACAAGTCCAAATCTTATCATATTTTATTCAAACATGTATAGGTTAGGAACAAGATAATTAGTATTAAAAACATCATTTCGTGTAATTTACACGGGTCCCGCTAATAATAATAATAATAATAATAATAATAATAATAATAATAATAATAATAATAATAATAATAATAATAATAATAATAATAATAATGTGGTTATCAAAAAGAGGTGGAGAATACTAGAAATCTGTGGAGACTTGTTGTCACTCAGACTCCAGGGAATACCACTGGTCCCGCTAGTAAATATATAAAAAAGAAAGGAGTAATCGAAACGAACGGAGAAAGAAAAGACGTAGGTTATACAAGCTACTAATTGTTTTACATTCGTTCGCATCGAATCTCTACCTCCCCATACAACAGCTATTTTGTTTTGTTATTAAATAATCCGAAAAGTATTGAGATGCCGTCAAACATACTCATTGACCATTTCGCTTCTGCCAAATTAGATAAATAAATGTAGAAAAGTAGAAACAAAAAAGAAGTATTTTTGTTGCATTGTGCGTGTGCATTTAAATTGCAAGTTATGCCTAAAGCAAGGTTTGCTTACCCTTAATCACCGCTCAAACATTCTGGCTTTCAATTGCATTCCTGCCTTGTTTATTTGTTATTGGACAGAAGAAGTGGCGTGTTGCGGTCTGCGATCACCCAACACTGTTATTCAGAATTTACTCGTATTCACTGCTGATTTCGAACAATTGTCTGCGATCAGTGAGACGTCAAAATGCCAAGAATCACGTGGGTTAGGATCTATTCTTATTCAAAATGGAAGAACGAAAAACATTAATGATTGTGATATCTAAGAATTACGCAACACAATACCGAAATCCTTAATTGGTAGCGCCAACGCAAAAACAGCCAAGTTTTGTCTTTCCAAAAATTTGCTGTGAGAATTCGGTTCTTAAGTATGATAGGGGCGCGTGTTTTCCATTAGTCTAGAAGTACACATGTGTTCTTTGATATGACAGGAGCAAGTTCAATATTCAATTTTTTCTGTTAGTCAAAAAATACAAATTGGTACTTTGTATAGGATCGTGGTACGGCTTCCTTTATCTTTTTGCTAGAGGGAAAGTGTAGTATCCGAAGGAAAAATTATTCTCCACCTAAGGAATTTTCATTTTGTTCACATCCAGAGAGATCTTTTTTGGGGAGCTGAAAAACGACCTTGTGTCTAACTCTTCCCCCGTGGGGAGGCAAGTAAATAGGGGCCGTAATGCGTCTGAATAATCATGATTTCTTTTTGTTTGGGAGTATACATGGGGTATATGTTACGACGCTCAGCAGAGGCGCGAACGGGGTCCAAAAAAAGAACGAGAAACGGTTTAAAAACATAAATTTGCAACAAGTGAAGTTGACCTACGACGAGAATAGATATTTTTCTACTTACCTATGTAATTTGTTTTTATTTTTACCTATTATAAATGGGTTTTCATTAGATGTAAAAAAAAAAAATTCTTGTTTTTTTTTCTCACCGTTTTCACAAAAACAATATGGCGCTCCTAGTGCATTTGTTAGTAATCCCCCCCCAAATCGGCCATGTTTTTTTTCGAAGTTACGGTGTCAAAACTATTGATTTCTAATAAATAGCACTTCAAACGGGTTTAAAATACAAACAAATAGCACATGCAAGTTTGAAACTAACTTTTACAGCTTACAGTTACTTTTATTTGTTGTAAATTTGTTTTTTTAGCGTTTTTACTCTGCTGAGTCTCGTAAAAGATGCCCTATACATGTGTTCTTTGATATGACGGGCTGTGTCCTTGATGATTCGTCAGTGGATAGACGACTTTGCTAGAACGACAATGAAAACAGGAAGAAGAGCACGGGCACAACGTTGGGGTTGACGGCCGTCGATATGGGCAGCATTGCTCTACAATAATACTGATATTTTTTTTTACATTTGTACAGATTATTATTCAGTATTCCATTATTATTCTTATTTGATCCGGTTCCTTCTTAGTCTTTTTTCTAATGTCTGTTTAGCTAATGTCATTTGGAACCTAGAAAGTTATTGCTGCATATCTTGTAGCCAACCCTTCAAAAGACATCACTGTGTCTGAAACTCGACTTCCTGGTATGGCATATCATGGCGGACAGCGTTAGCACCACGCGTAGTAATAACTGCTAGCCGGTTAACAAAGGTTCTGGTAAAAATCAAAGAGAAGTCAGCATCAGGATCTGCCGTTCTTTGGTTATCTATACCTCATCATCATGTGGAATTGCAAATCGATGGAATAAAACCGACAATGTTGCTTCTACGCCATTATTCTATGTGTGCACTGGTCAAAACATTTCCCGACTTCGTATGCAACTGCTTTGTTTTGTTGCTCTCAGTGTCAGGAGTAAAACACCCTGCAATCTCTGCAATCTTGCAGGTTAACATATAGCTGCTACAACAAGGTAGAGTTAGGGGGATTCAGGCAGAGCCGGCATCCATTAGGCACGATCTTCATGAGCTCTGGATATAAATCTAGTCGAGTCGCTTAACAATAAAGACAAACCAAACAGTCATGCCTTAAATTGAGACAAACGGAGTAACCGGTTTCATATTTGCTGCGATCAATTTCAGATATGGGTTTCATATATCATTAAATATGGACGCTGAAATAGTCCTTTTTAGAATTAATATATATATATATATATATATATATATATATATATATATATATATATATATATATATATATATATATATAAATGTCATTCTTTCTCTAATTAGACATTACTACACTATTTGCAGCAGGCTTATCTGAAATATCCACACTTATACCTCCAAACAGAAAGTCGATAACAGACAATCCAGAAGTTTCTAAATTCAATTTTTTTGTGAACGGAAAAGTTATTTTATCTTTCTTCTATTCTTTCAATATGCGTGATGAAACGATGGCAAATCACCGTTTTCGCACAACAAAAGTCCCGAATAACATTTCCTCCGTCTGTTTAAACCACGTGTAAAATGCCGTTATATTATCGATTCCCGCTAATTAACAACCCTGGTTCATTTCTTTTCATTCAATGTTTTCTTACGATTTAGTTTCCAATCATCTTGAAATGTAACAGTTTTCTGGATTTTATTTTGTTTAACCAATCAATACGATTGATCGATGTTACTGAGAGAGAAATAGAATAAAGAATAAGCACATATATAATGATCATTCAATTTTCCTGGTTCATCATCACGTTGGTATTGGTCAACTGATTTATAAAATCGGGGGACTTATGTTTTGAGGCATGTTCGTCCGTCCGTCTGTCCGTCCGTCCGTCCGGATTTTTCTCCTCAACCATCCATTGAATTTCTCTTAAATTTTGCATGAAGTTGTACTTTGGTAAGGTTAGAAAGTGACAGTCTCCGATTTTTGAATAAAAATCTGGTTAGCCCCCCAGGGTGTCAAAAGGCCCCGAAATAGCAAAACATGACATTTTTTGCCCCATAACTTTTCAGCCATCCATCCAATTTCTCTGAAACTTGGCCAAAATTTGGAGGCAATTCTTCCTAATAGAAAATCGCTGACTTTGGAAAAAAATCTGGTTCGCGCCCCCAGGAGGTCAAAAGACCCCTAAAATAGCAAAAAATAACCCTTTTCTCCCATAACGTTTGATCCATTTATTCAATTTTTCTGAAACTTGGCCAAAATGTAGAGGCCATTGTTCTGGATATAAAATGAGCACCCTTGACCTCAGAAAAATTCTGGTTCGCGCCCCCAGGGGGTCAAAGGGGGGTCAAAATGCCTCAAATTGCCTAAATTTATTGCATATTACACTCGTCACATCGAGTCACATACAGAGGGGGACAACGCACGCGCGGCTTGTTATTATTATACAGTCAATAAATATAGATTGTTATTGTGTGAGCGTTGCGTTCTCATCAATGAAATAAGGTTCTGCCAAATCCCAGCATTCCACTGCGGAGGTTCCCAGATGCCGAGGAGCTTTCAACTCCAAAAGCTTCTTTCCTCGAGCTGCTAAACTCTGTAACTCTCTCCCTGCTCCCTGTTTTCCTGACGTTACTGACATGCAGAAATTTAAAACTAATGTAAACAGACATCTCGCTGCACAGCTCCAAATTTAGGTTGACCTCTCAAATCTTCACTCTTTTTTCTCAGTAGCCCTTACGTCTACAGTGGCGGCCTGTCTTGTTTGGGGTGAACTATGTTTTTAAAAAAATAAGGCTCACTTAAATCAAGACAGATTTTCCAAGAATGAGGGAACGCTTACATTCTCACGCGTTAATATCTATTGGCTCTTAAATATTCCCACAAAATTTTCACAAAGTAATAATATGGTAATTCATGAGTTTTCTTAGATATTAAAGGATACATATCACAAGATAGGTCGATACAACTTTTGAGAAAAGGACGTAGTATTATAATACGTCTCTTTATCAAAACTTACCTGTATTCGAAAAATGTTGAATGATAAAAAAATGAATGAAGGATACTAAAAATTGGATGAATGTGTACTGCCTTCATTATGACTACACTAGTCTTAAATAGTATAGTTTTGCCTTCAGACAGACAGACAGACAGACAGATACATAAACTGAATTATTAATAGATGTATATTTATTTACTCCTCTGCAGGAGTTAGGCACAAGGCCAGTTTTATCTTACTCCCACAAGTAAGATGTGACCACAGCTTGGGTCGAGTAAGTGGGGTTAAAAGCCAGCACTCGAGAGGTGAGCACTCTGGCCATTTAAAAATTGCCTGGGCAGCCCCGTCGGCATTCCCCGGTAGGGGCGCCTCAAGCAGTAAGCAATAAACTTACTCCTCCCCAAAGAGGGGAGGCGAAGCCTGGGAGGGTGGACCTCCTAGAACTGCACAGGACAAACCCACAGACAGGTGGAATCAAGCCCCGAAGGACAAGACGACATCCGTCTATAGGGGTGCAGTATCCATCGGAACAGATACTACACTTACTCCCTATATATATAGAGAGAGATTGAGAGAAAGAAAGCAATAGAAAGAAAGAGAGAGAGAGAGAGAGAGAGAGACATCCAGATTGAGAGAAAGAAAGATAGAGAGAGACTTCTGTTTTTGTTTAATATTATTTTTATATCTAATATTTCAGTTGGGTAATATTTGTTAATACTTTATACTCGTCTTTTGTACAACACACCATTAAATATCTATGTCGACAGAATGCACATATATTATTAATGAGTTGACTTTGATAAAATATATTTTGACTTTGATGAATAATTTCATAACATAGATCAATAGATGTTTTTAACAGAGTTGAAATTCAAAAGAAAGTGTCTTGCGCGATAAAAATATACAGCGTGTTTTGAAAAATCGATGATGTAACATCAATCTTGAGTATAAACATTGTGTTATACATGCGGAAAAACCAGTTACCGTCATTATTAGAAAAAACACATGGAAGTTCGCAACTATTATCCATACATCGTCAGCTCTTTGTTTTAGTACGCGTCCGCGCGTGATCCTTCCATGCTCAGGGCTTGCCGCCCACAATCAGAGCTCCTTATTTAGACTTTTGAAAAATAACTAAGTTCACCCAAGACTGATGGAAGACAGAAGAGTTTTACTCAACTTGATCTTCTTTCTAAATTACTAACAGTAAGAGATCAATAGTCTCTGTTTCGTCATATTTTCTTAGCTAGCTCAATCGCTCAATTCACACGTTGCGTGTTTCCAAGGAATTAAATATCTCTCTCTCACTCTCTCGATGAGCCATGTGACCTCATGCCCGTTTTTATTAACCGTCGCAGTCTCGTAATCTTAACGTCTAGTTCAGCAAGTTGAACTCGACTTAATTTTCGTTTTCTGTTAGTCTCAACTAACTGTTTGATATACTAGTGGGTTCACTCACCTAATGTTTAATAATGATGAGTACTTTTTACATGTGTAAAGGTTGTGGTAGTTGCTTTTGTAATACCAGTCTATTACTAGTCTTATTTCCTATGTTGCCTATTTCCTCCTCTGTGTGGTATTTCTTATGTGCTGATTATATTTATTAACCTATATTTGTAACCTATATTTGCTCGTTTGTATCCTGTTATTTGGAATAACAAGGGCCACCATTCGCCAAAAATTGATCGAGTCTCCCATGTTTGCTAATAAAAGACTTCCCTGACGATCCTCGCGCTCAGACCTTTCGTCTGAAGCGCACGGCTTTTATACTGGGTTTTGTGTCATTCTTTTTCATGATTTGGTTAGTATATGTGGCAACACCAGACTCAGCCTTATTTAATCTGTGATTCCGTCACAGAGATAATGTTTAACGATCTCATATATAGAGAAACAGTGCATTATCACACACATTGTACCGGTTAGATATTAACTATAAAGAATATTCATCGGTATTTGTTCCAATGCTTATAACTCTAAACCCAAGCTTTTCCGGACCTATCGCTTATGGGAACATCTTTTATCATTTCAATGAAATAGTATAGTATATACTATTTCAGACTAATTTACTATCTTTAAATGCTCAATTCAGGTAGTGTAGTACCGGGTGTTTCAAAAGTCTTGGGAACATTACAAATGCGTATATCTCATGAACTATTCCAGGTAGAAAAATGAAACTGGTGCCATTTTAAAGCTTGCTTAATCAAGTTTTTGGTCATACTAATGATTTTCGTGTTATCTTTCCAGGTGCAGTAATGGCGTTCTCTAAACAAGACAAGGCATTTTGCGTCCTCCAATTTGCAAAGACTGAATCGTGGACATGTGTTCAGCGTGCATTTCGCAGGAAATTTAAAAAAGAAGCCCCTGAAAGGAAATCCATTGTCAGATGGCATGCTAAATTTGTGAAAGATGGGTGTTTGTGCCCAAGTAAGCGAACAAGTCGCCCTTCAACTTCAGAAGATGCAGTTGAGCAAGTTCGGACAGCCTGTCAGCGGAGCCCCCGTAAATCAGTGAGAAGAGCCAGCAGGGAACTTCAGCTTGCTCCAGCAACTGTCTGGCGTGTCTTAAGGAAACGACTGCAAATGGTACCTTACAAGCTCAAGTTGGTCCAAAAGTTGAAGGACACTGATAAGCCACTTCGCTGTGACTTTTGCATTGCAATGCAAGAGAAGTTGGAAGATAACGGCTTTGATGACCGGCTTGTTTTTAGCGATGAGGCGACCTTCCATCTGAATGGCAAAGTTAACAAGCATAACACTCGCATATGGGGTACTGAGAATCCTCATGAACTTCTTGAGCACGAGCGAGATTCACCAAAAGTGAACGTGTTTTGTGCAATTTCCAAGAAAGGTGTCTATGGACCGTTCTTCTTTGAAGAGGCAACTATCACTGGTGAATCCTATCTCAACATGCTGGAAGACTGGTTAATGGCTCAGTTGGAACAAGCAGAATCTGATGACTTCATTTTTCAACAAGATGGTGCACCACCATACTGGAGTCTTAGAGTAAGGCAGTTTCTTAACACAAGGCTGCCTGGTAGATGGATTGGGAGATCTGGGCGAGGTGATGACGTTCTCATGCCCTGGCCTCCTAGGTCTCCAGATCTTACCCCGTGTGACTTTTTCCTTTGGGGCTTTGTCAAGCAACAAGTCTATGTGCCGCCCCTTCCAAGAGATATTGACGAACTAAAGGCTCGAGTAACGGCAGTTGTGGGAACCATTGACGTCAAGATGCTGGAACGCGTTTGGCAGGAAATGGACTATCGACTAGATGTCTGCCGTGTGACGAATGGTGCTCATATTGAGCAACTTTGAAGATTCCCCACAAAACTTGAAACTTTAACATTTCCAACGGTACCAATTTCATTTTTCAACTCCTAATAGTTTTGGAGTTATTAAAAATCGTTATGTTCCCAAGACTTTTGAAACACCCTGTATATGTTATGCTGTCATGATACCATCCTCCCAGGCATTTTCTCCTCTATTTTGAGAGGTGTGGAGGTAGTGTAGTATCTGTTCTGTTTTCATGATACCATCCTCCCAGACATTACCTTCTCATTTTTTGAGAGGTGTGGAGTTAATGTTGTATCTGTTCTATTGTCATGATACCATCCTCCCAGGCAGGCCTTCCTCCTTTTTGAGAGGTGTGGAGGTAGTGTAGTATCTGTTCTGTTGTTTCACATTATCATTCTTTATTTTCATTACGTTGTTAAGATAAGGTGTTTTGGTGTAAATTGAAGTTAAGCGAAGTATATCTCGGCCATTAGTAAATGGGTGACCATTTTGGAAAAATAAACTGCTGACTCATCCTTCCGGTCCTTCCGGAAGTGACATCATTTTGAGAAGATTTTTTCACATTATCATTCTTTACTTTTATTACGTTATTAAGACAAGGTGTTTTGTTGTAAATTGAAGTTAAGCAAGGCATATCCCAGCCATTAGTAAATGAGTAACCATTTTGGAAAAGTAAATTGCTGACTACTCATTTCGGTCCTTCCAGAAGTGACGTCATTGTTAGAGGATTTTTTCACATTATCATACTGTATTTCCATTACGTTGTTAAAACAAGGTGTTTTGTTGTAAATTGAAGTTGAGCAACAAATATCTCGGCCATTACTAAATGGGTTAACATTTTGGAAGAATAACCAAACTGGTTCTTTGATAGCATATTTAAACATGAGTTCTTTGATATGACCGAGGCGCCTCCTCAATTTTATTTTATTTTCTTAACTAATGTAGGGGGGAGGGTAAAAAATATTTGGTGGGGTGTAAAATTTTGTTTTTGTTTTTCATTTTTAACTGAAAATATTAATATGTATGGGGGAGTGTAAAAAAATTGGGAGGGATTTTTTTCTTTCTTTAACTGAAAATATTAATGTGTATGGGGGAGAGTAAAAAAAAATTGGGGGGGGGGGTAAAAAAAATATTGGTTTAAATTAAAAATATTACTATGTATGGGGAAGGGTAAAACAAAATTGGGGGGGGCAAACATTTTTTTTAACTAAAAATATTTCTATTTATGGGGGAGGGTCAAAAAATTTGGGTAAGGTCGAATTTTTTAAAAATTTTATTTTTAACTAAAAATATTCTTGGACGGAAACAAAGAAAATCAATGTCTAACCACCCAAGAAATATGACTGAGGTTCCATCGGTTTACGAGTGAGCGTTCATTTCTGACGCGGCAGCCTAGCAAAAATATGCGACCGGAGGGAGTATATATTTGCTAGTATATATAATTATTATTTCATGTATACACGTATACTATTATGAGATGATATTGTGTATAGATTTTCAGCATTTACTTCAACAGTGCCCAATACGTGAGTAGAGCTTAGTACTAAAGTATGAAAATATATTTATGGCAATTAAGCTACACATAGGCGTTCGATTTCATCCCTCACAAGGAATCGTAAGGAAAAGTGCACGGTGTTGTGTTAGCTATTGCTTTTATATATCCACGTGGTGTTTCGTCTAACTAACTCTGCAGAAGCATCGGATCTTATGGAGTTATATATTCTATTTACCCTCACAAATGATTGGCTACAATAAGGCATTCCAACAAGGTCAAGGGTAGAAAACTTAAAAGCATATAATACATCGTGAAATGATAAAATAGGCCTAAAAGATCGCGCCAATCTAATATACATAAACTTAAAATCCAATCGCTCCCATCCATCCTAAAACATATTTCTAATACTATCGAACGTAGGGATAGCAACGAAAATCTATTTAAGAAGTCTAGCGACATTTACAACACATCTCTAAAAATGGTGGATATAATATAACATCAGGATTAAATATGGAATAATATAATGCCAATAATTATAATGAAAATAAAAATAGAAGATAACGAAATATCATCTAATTTACGCCACCTTATAACCAGATGCTACAAACTAAACCAGGTAAGAAATTCTTAAATTTCAGCGAAAAAACACTTTCCCGTTACTAGACGCTTGCATAAATAGTCAATAAAATCATTTTAAAAAATTGTAAATACATATGTAAATTTGAGAATAGCAGTTATAAGTGTATATTTGTAAATATATATTTGTTAGAAGTTTAAAAGAAATGAATTATGTAAATTGCAAAACACGCCTGTTGTTTGAGCGAGTTTTGGTAACAGTATATAAAGTAGTTGAAAGAGTAATATGTTGAGTAAGATTTTTAACACCTTGTGTATTCAAATTACAGTCTCGTCTTTATTTAAAAAATTGGGGGGGATTTTTTTCTTTCTTTAACTGAAAATATTGATGTGTATGGGAGAGAGTAAAAAAAATCGGGGGGGGGGGGTAAAAAAAAAATTTGGTTTAAATTAAAAATATTACTATGTATGGGGAAGGGTAAAACAAAATTGAATTTAATCTAAATTAAGTAATTAATAGTTTCTCAACCTAATTATACAAAGATTCTCGCTGACTTGAAAAATTAAGTGAATAGTAATTAAACCCCCTCTCTTACGTTTTCAAAAATTCTCACCGACGGACAGACAGACAGACAGACAGACAGACGGAGAAAGTGGTCGTTATATTATAAGACTTAGAAACGATAAATAAGACAACAATGATAAAATACTAAACGAGAAAAAATAAAAATAAAATGCGTAAAAAGATTATCAATGTAGCAACAATTAAAACAATACTTAGACAAACTATAATGTAACAACTAGAAATAGTAATAACAAAAACAATAATGTTACCTCAAGAAATAGTAATAACTAGAACTAAAATAGAAATAAGAAACGTAATAGTTAAAAGAAATAATTTTACTTTAGAACTCGCAAACTTTGTTCACAAAAATAGCTTCTGCAATGTTTACCAAGCCACAATATTTGCTAAAGAGAACCCAGATAGCAAATAATACTACGTAGGTATAACTTCCCTATATTTTAAAACCAGGTATAACAACCATAAAAGGACATTCAATAACAAAAAACAACGATTTTTGATATCACTATCGAACTATAACTAGGAACTCAAATAAACTGGATGATCCCTAATAATCGATTAGATAATAATCTGATGGACCAGTACATGTAGAAATCAAGCCGATCAGTGTAGGTTATGTTTGAATAAGAAGCTTAAAATAAAATATTTTAGTAAGATTCGTAATTCACATTAGTGATTGTGGGATGTTAAGGTTTTACGAATTACGAAACTAATCACAACATTTTAAAGTGTCTAACATAGTGACTAACATTACTAAATTCTTAGCCATTAAGCAATCATACTTTTGATTTTTTACAAGATTAGAACAAAATCCCGATCGCATGCAACATTTAAAAAAAATCAACCGTAAAGACACAATTGTAAAGACACTAACACTAACACCACCTGATGGAGATTTGACGAATCAAATCGAAAGTACTTGCGAAGAAAATGAAAAATCGAACAAGAAAGACACGGAACATACGTACACCAATTAGACCGAAATACTAAATGGACTATTTTAAAAATTGAAAAAATGTTTCATCAAGCAAATCACTCCATGTTATATAATAATGTTTGCTTAAAAAATTCTGAAAAATATTTTACCCATCCTAAAACCAAAAACAAAAAGGAAAAAAAATACAACGAAAGAAGAAACGAAACGAAAAAAAGAAAAGAAAGGAAAGAAATAAAAAAAGAACATGAAAGAATAGAAACGAAAAAATCACAATATACAAAAAATATTCAATATGTTTGGATTCGAGAAAACAAATTTATTCAAGTCTAAATTAAGCAACTTATTTTATTCTCCCAGATTTACATCCCTTTAAATTGGATTTGTATTATGAATAACAAAAATGAATATTTACTCTGCTAAAATAAAAAATGGCGCTGGTTTTACAAGAATTCTTTAGATAAAAATCGATGGAAAAGAATGTTTGCTATAGTACGTTCCTTCACTTTTTTCATTGTTCTAGAAAATTCAATATATGTGGATTGATATATCTTGATTGTCTATATAAATGATAGAAATGTCCATAAAATTAATCTATTTACTGAAAAATAAAGATACAGTCATCGGAATCTGTTTGTCTATCGTCTATTGATAAACGTTTTGGTATCATAAATCGATATCTGTTGAGTTTATACTCTAAAAGGTTGACTATAAAAAATAATTTTATTTATATATGTATATATGGGTATATTAATAAGTATTTACTATGAAAACATTTAAATCAGCTTACGCAAATACAATTACGTTTCACCACTAAATGCTATCTCGGAGCCGAGAGGTGACAATGAAAACAAATTCACAGCGAATGCAAAAGAAACAAAACCGGAAATCCGCAATAACAACAACAACAACAACAACAACAACAACACGAATTACAACGGTACGTCGGGTTTCGAATCACGCCTACTAATATGAAATTAGTCAGCCAGTCTAATAGCCCATCTAAGTATGAATAATTCAAAAGAAAGGGTATGTTAGCTGGATCCTTACTATTTCTTATTCGTAACTTTCTCTTCCCTTCACTTTATTTATATATTATTTTATAAAATGTATTAATAATTTCCCACAAAAAAAAATACATGAAAGTGTCATTCTCTCTTTTACGACTCGGACGAATTTAAATCATTGCAAATATGTATAATAGTAGTGAAACTTAATTGTATTTGCGTAAATCGATTAAAGTATTTACACAATGAATATTAATAAAGGTCTTCCTGGTATTTAGCACTTTTGATAAATATTGGTTATTTAATTTATATATATATACACATATATATATGATAATTTTTATTTACACAAACATGTACAAAATCTGCGACACTGGCATGTCAATGTTATCGATCAACAGTTACTATAAACTGAGATCTCATCAGGTAGAGTTAGAATCCGATCTCAACCTCAGATAATATTTGGTTCTCCCCAAATATGATCTGAGGTTGAGATCGGATTCTAACTCTGCCTGATGAGATCTCAGTTTATAGTAACTGTTGATCGATGACATTGATATGCCATTGTCGCAGATTTTGTACATGTATGTGTAAATAAAAATTATCATATATAAAGCTATATTTTGATATTGAGCACTTTTTATAAACCCGGTTAAAATTCTCTGGATTACCACCCTGTGAATATTTTTTACCTGGATTATTACCATTATATATATATATATATATATATATATATATATATATATATATATATATATATATATTTTAGTCGGCCATGTTTCGCCCAGAAGATGAACATAAATATTTGTTCACATTCTATACATGCAGACTATTTCCAAGTAATATACTTGTGTTTATAACTTTTTTATTCTCTTAAACCATCCTGAGAAAGTTTTTACTCGATGAAGACGAAACGTTGCTGATTTAACTGATAATTTAGTTTCTCCTTCTGTCATATATATATATATATATATATATATATATATATATATATATATATATATATATATATATATATATATAAATACATATATATATATATATATATATATATATATATATATATGGTATGCTATGAAAATATATTTATGGCAATTTAGCTACACAGAGGCTCCCGCGTTTCATCCCCGAGGGAATCCTCAGGCTAACTCTACTTACGTATCGAGCACTGTTGAAGTAAATACTGAAAATTGATACATAAGAAATTATATCTCCTCATAAAATTTTATGTGGATAAATGAAATACTAACATATATATATATATATATGTGTGTGTGTGTGTGTGTGTGTTTTATTTGATGATCCCTTAAAATAGTTTTAGAAACTAACTAATATAATAACTGTAAAAAATAAATTGACTTACATGAGTGATTTTCCACTGGAAGACTTGAGACTATAAGTTTTTTTTTTGTTTTTCTTTTCTTTATATAGTGTTAATGGTTGAGAAACTTCCGAGACTATATATATATAGTATAAAAGTATAGTGATGGCGCTTATACTTATACACAACATATACACTATATTATATTATTATACTAGCGGAACCCGTCGCCCGGCGTTGCACGGGAGAAAGTACTACCTATTGCATGACGTCGGATAAAAAAAGAAACGGCCTATTGTTAATCTACCGTGTTGTGGAATGTGTTAAATAACAAAAAAAAAGACGTAGCGAAAAAGAAAAAAGTCTAAGCGTAGATCGGGATCGAACGCTGAAACTGCCGATTTTGAAGCCTAACTTCTAAACCATTCCCCAATGTTTCCAGTTTACAAACTATGTGTAAATACCCCATTTAAGTTAAGCTTGTTTATCGACCGAATATAAAGTTCAACTATGACAGAGTTTACGGCATTTGGTGATGAAGTAAAGGAGTTGGCCAAGATTTCTATAATATACGTCTTGTAGGTGTATGATTTGGAAAATGTAAATATTTCGGGCTCTACCAGTATGTTGGCGCTTATTCAATTAAGTAAGAAGTACATTCGATCAAGAAATTCTAGAGGCCATCTTGAATGATTAAATATCGCTGGAACTGTGTTCGTTAATTTCATTCGGTTAATTCCGGAATGAATGTAAATGTAGAAGTTATAGGTAGAATTACAAGTAACGTAATCTGATATTCGCGAATAATCATCGGAGTGTAAGGAGCCGGTTGTTAAGTTTTTGCGTATTGCTTAATATTATGTAGTATAATAATGCCAGACAAATACGAAATAACAATGGGTGTTTTGTTAAAATTATACTGTGTTTATTAGTTCCCGGTGTCGATGAGTGTAGTCACAGTACATCATTGTTAGGGAGAAAAGTTTTTACTACACCTATATGGAGTTGGTATTTCGGAGAGTCGTGGCGGCCGGGCCGAATGTAATATTCAGTGTTTGTTTGGAATAAAAAATAACAGATATACTAAAACACGCTGTAGTGAATAAGTGTAATGTAATGGTGAGTTTAGTAGCCTGTGATGCATGTGGTTATTTTCCTATTCTCCGAGAAGGTACAGGGGAAAAACGTCTCTACTTTATATATTAGATATAATAAAGTCCACATATCGCCAGGCGACACCATTTTGTCAACTGTTTGCCTCTATTTTCATGCCACTTATCGGTGTCTACCTCCGATAATATAGCATGATGTCGCTTCGAGATTCACTTACAGTATTTTCGAACACCTGCGAACTTGTCCTTGTGAAATTTTGAGAAGAAGAAAAACAGACACGGAATAATAGTAATACCATGAAAGACAAAGGAGAAAAAAGACAAATAAATAAAAATATGTAATTTTAGAAAGGTAGGTCATAGATAGATGGGAAAGAGAATTTAAAAAAATAAGGAAAGTAAGAGAAAAAACGATGCGAGGGTAAAGAATAGTGATTCTTTTTTATATGAATGATTCACCACTTACCAAGTCCACATTCCACTCGAAGATAAAAATTTAATGAGATTGTCAATTGGTGGATGGAAGAGCATTACGATAAATAAAACGACCAAATCTTGATTAACTCAAATAACGATATGACAGATATTTATTGACATTGAATTTGAAAAATAACATGTTGTAGTTTAGCAAAGCAGCCTCGCGGTTACGTGCTCCACAGGGGGAAATCTCTGGAAAAAAACATTTTTTCATTAAAGTTTTTTTTTAGTTTAGATACACAAATGAGGAAAGTTATTTGCAGTGTTGGTAGAATAACAACGTCTTTAATTACACAGAGAAAAGTAGAAATAAAAAAAAGACAAGGGAAAAACTACAAATATTATTAAATGTTTGCTGGAATTTATAAGTTACTCATAAATAGTAAAACTGACGAATCAATTTTTGATTTTTCCTAGCCAATCAATTGTGAACATTTATAGTCTATGTTTTTTCGTAACGATTTAGAAAAAACCCAATCGATGTTATCAAGTACTTATTCTATCCGATCCGATAATTTTTTCAGTAATAGAAGCCTACAGAGATTCACCGTTTGTTACACACACATATACATATATGTTTGTGTGTGTGTTTGTGTATGTATGTGGGTATGTGTGTATGTGAGTCTGTGTATGTATATATCGATATATACAGGGTGTTTCAAAAGTCTTGGGAACATAACGATTTTTAATAACTCAAAAACTATTAGGAGTTGAAAAATGAAATTGGTACCGTTGGAAAGGGTAAAGTCTCAAGTTTTGTGGGGAATCTTCAAAGTTGCTCAATATGAGCACTATTCGTCACACGGCAGACATCTAGTCGATAGTCCATTTCCTGCCAAACGCGTTCCAGCATCTTGACGTCAATGGTTCCCACAACTGCCGTTACTCGAGCCTTTAGTTCGTCAATATCTCTTGGAAGGGGCGGCACATAGACTTGTTGCTTTACAAAGCCCCAAAGGAAAAAGTCACACGGGGTAAGATCTGGAGACCTAGGAGGCCAGGGCATGAGAACGTCATCACCTCGCCCAGATATCCCAATCCATCTACCAGGCAGCCTTGTGTTAAGAAACTGCCTTACTCTAAGACTCCAGTGTGGTGGTGCACCATCTTGTTGAAAAATGAAGTCATCAGATTCTGCTTGTTCCAACTGAGCCATTAACCAGTCTTCCAGCATGTTGAGATAGGATTGCCTCTTCAAAGAAGAACAGTCCATAGACACCTTTCTTGGAAATTGCACAAAACACGTTCACTTTTGGTGAATCTCGCTCGTGCTCAAGAAGTTCATGAGGATTCTCAGTACCCCATATGCGAGTGTTATGCTTGTTAACTTTGCCATTCAGATGGAAGGTCGCCTCATCGCTAAAAACAAGCCGGTCATCAAAGCCGTTATCTTCCAACTTCTCTTGCATTGCAATGCAAAAGTCACGGCGAAGTGGCTTATCAGTGTCCTTCAACTTTTGGACCAACTTGAGCTTGTAAGGTACCATTTGCAGTCGTTTCCTTAAGACACGCCAGACAGTTGCTGGAGCAAGCTGAATTTCCCTGCTGGCTCTTCTCACTGATTTACGGAGGCTCCGCTGAAAGGCTGTCCGAACTTGCTCAACTGCATCTTCTGAAGTTGAAGGGAGACCTGTTCGCTTACTTGGGCACAAACACCCATCTTTCACAAATTTAGCATGCCATCTGACAATGGATTTCCTTTCAGGGGCTTCTTTTCTAAATTTCCTGCGAAATGCACGCTGAACACATGTCCACGATTCAGTCTTTGCAAATTGGAGGACGCAAAATGCCTTGTCTTGTTTAGAGAACGCCATTACTGCAGCTGTAAAGATAACACGAAAATCATTAGTATGACCAAAAACGTGATTAAGCAAGCTTTAAAATGGCATGAGTTTCATTTTTCTACCTGGAATAGTTCATGAGATATACGCATTTGTAATGTTCCCAAGACTTTTGAAACACCCTGTATATATATATATATATATATATATATATATAGTGGAAATACATTTCTGAAAAATATATAAATATAGCAATATTTTTTTAGTTATCTTACTATAGCATAACCCTATACTCTCAATGTTGGCATTGAGCACAATTAAAGTAAATACGGCAACATAAAATATATAAAATTACGGTTAATTAGAACAATTAAAATCGGTTTATTTAAACATGACTTAATACCAAAACCTACTAATATATTTAGTTGTAGTTTCTGTAATTAAAATACATAAAAATGGGATTAGAAAACCAAACCTTGACTAAATTTGGTTTATAATATATATATATATATACTCGTCCTGGTCAAAAAAATAGAACATATGTATAAAACTGTAAAAATCATTCCGTTATAGATAATGTTCGACTTTTAAATTGTGTAAGCGAAATATTCTATATGTAAATAACAATTACAACTATTTTTAATCATTTGTCATAGTTGCATATGTCAGACTTTATTGTCACAGAGTAGTTTATTGTCACATTGGGAAATTCAACGTTTCAATTTAATAGAACATTATTCGTTGAGTAATCTTAAACTCAAAAAAATTCTATGTTTAAAAAGATTTTGCAAGTAATTTAATCATTACCTCTCATTCTTATTGAGGACAATCTGTGAGATGTAATTGGTGTTAAAATATTCATATCACGCTAAACTAATTGAAATAGTTGTTTTACGATAGAAACTTTTTTTTCATATCAATTGCAATGTCAGTTTTTCAATATTTCGCGTTTCAAAATAGAACAAGACAGCTAAGAAAACAAAATAGATTTTTATTAACTTAAATACAAATAAAAATTAATCAATATTTAGTAGCAACACCTTTTGCCTTGATAACAGCATCAATTCGCCGGGGCATGGAATCAACAAGCTTCTCGCAATTATGTGTAAGTCGAATCCCATGTGTTCTGTATTGCAATCTTCATGGCTGCAAGGGTAGTAGGTTTTTCTTTGCGAAGCTTCCTCTTCATCTTATCCCACAAGGCTTCAATAACGTTCAAATCTGGCGAGTTCGCCGGCCATTCAAGAACAGGGATCGATCGTTCTCGGAGCCAGTAAGTTGTGGACTTTGCAGAGTGTGCCTGTGCTAAGTCATGTTGAAAAATGATGTCTGTGGCGTCACTGTCAAACTGATTATCCAGCACTTGCAGTAAATTAGCTTCCAGGATATCTTGGTACACTGTTGCGTTTACATTTCCTTTGATGAAGCAAAAATTACCAACACCCTTAGCACTCATACAGCCTTAAACCATGCAAGACTGCGGGAACTTCACAGACGTCTTGACGCATTCTTGGTTATACCGTTCCGTGGATCTTCACCAAACACGTGACCCTTGGTCGCCGAAGGAGATACAAAATCGAGACTCATCTGAAAGGATCATACGCCGCCATTCGTCTGCAGTCCAGGTTTGATAAGCAGTTGCCCATCGTAGCCTCTCCAACATCTGTTTTTTTGTTAAGGAGCAGTTTGGTGGCAGCTATACGATTTTGGTATCCCAGTTGCCGGAGCCTTTTGTAGGTAGGTCTTCTTGAAACGTCGGCACCAGAAGCCTGTTTCCACTCTTTAGTAATGTGGCTTGTTGACTGGAATCAACTTTTCTTTGCCACCTTTTCCAGTGTCCGGTCTTGTCTTTCAGTGGTGCTTTTCTTTCGTCTGCATTTCTTGCGATTGCTGTTGGAAACACCCTTAACATCTTTCTGGAGCACTTTGGTCACTACCGATCTTGAACATCTGACCTTGGTTGGGATTTCCATGTGCGTCTTTCCTACTTCCCGCAAATCGAAGATTCGCTGCTTCTCAGGCAAATATATGTCTTTAGAGCGACCCATAATGAGAGATTATGATTAAATTACTTGCAAAATCTTTTTTAAACACAGAAATGTTTTGAGTTTAAGATTACTCAACGAATAATGTTCTATTAAATTGAAACGTTGAATTTCCCAATGTGACAATAAACTACTCTGTGACAATAAAGTCTGACATATGCAAATATGACAAATGATTAAAAATAGTTGTAATTGTTATTTACATATAGAATATTTCGCCTACACAATTTAAAAGCTGAAAATTATCTCAAACGGAATGATTTTTACAGTTTTATACATATGTTCTATTTTTTTTACCAGCACGAGTATATATATATATATATATATATATATATATATATATATATATATATATAGTAGTGTGGTGGAGTTGTTATCCACAGGTCTGTGTGATGCGTCTAGTGCTACAGCGGAGCGTACTTGTAGTTGCATGGGCTTCCTACTCTTGCTATTTGCTTAGCCGCCAGATAGCCCACTAGTTGTGCGAAAAGGGAGCCGAGTGAGTAAGTCTCCCCTGCTGGTATATAGCCTATCCCCAGACAAGACTCTAGTCTGACCTCCTCGTGGTACACTATGGTAACTGGGTGCTTTGCGGCCCCAGGCTAACAGACTAGAGATCTCGGAGTAGGTTAGAACCCCAGAGGTGCAGTGTGCAGGGCCTGCTGGCATGCAGATACGTCCCGGCACTCACCAATCTAACCCCCTGCCACTGGGTAGTGGTCTGTCTCAACCTCTCTCTCTCTCTCTCTCTCTCTCTCTCTCTCTCTCTGTATATGTACATGTGTGTATATATGTATATGTATATGGCGCCGGATCAGGGAAATTTCCAGTTTGGTATCTGGGGGCGCGTTTAACCCACTAGGAGAGATGCCCCCTAAGCCTTTGTTAAGGCAGGTGTCTAGGAGATGGAAAACTCTGATGTATAACCTGAGGGTTGTTGCTTACTTTTTCTGTGGCACTCATTTGCACCGATCTTGTGCAATCAACAATTCCAAAAAGTGTGGATGGTCCTACACAAGCCTTCACCACTCAAATCAAATCATTCGTGTGGGTTTTCTAGCAGCTTTTCTAAAATCGACATGAGTATTTCTGGGTCCACTGGCGAGAGAGTAAAGGCGACGGGGACAGGCAAAGTATATTGCTGGAAGTCTCTAGCTGGCGCTCTACACAGTGGCGGCTGGTGGGTGATGGCCGTTTGGCACAAACTTTTAGGCAATTGTGCCGTTCGTGTCCTCCACCAGTAACAAAGCAGGCCTATCTAGGATCAGCACTGCTTTCCCTATTTCAGGGAGGGGGCGATAAAAGGAGCCCTAAACATTGCATGCCCTTCTTTGACTTGTTAGCCTACTGCAGCTGTCTAGTTATCCAATACAGCAGTCAGAAAACAAAGAAATTTATGAAGATAAACATTGGATCTTGGAATGTGCGCACATTGCAGGATAGTGATGCGTCACTAGAAAGGAAAACGGCCCTCGTATCAATGGAATTAAGGAAACATGATGTAGATATTGCTGCCCTTAGTGAGACGCGTCTGCCTGGTCACTCACAGCTGTGTGAGGTAAAAGGTGGATACACGTTTTTCTGGGCTGGTAAACCAGAAAACGAACCACGTCAATCTGGCGTAGGGTTGGCAGTTAAGACGGAAATTGCTAGATCACTTCCAACACTCCCAGTAAGTCATTCAGATCGTATTATGACCCTAAGACTTCCACTAAAAAACAACACATTCACAACACTTATCAGCTGTTATGCCCCTACTATGAATAGTTCAGATCAATGCAAAGCTGATCTTTACAATGATTTGCGTAGCTTAATCTAAAAAATTCAGCATAAGGATAAGGTTGCTTTGATGGGAGACTTCAATGCTCGAGTGGGGCTCAACTTTCAAACATGGGCTGGTGTTCTGGGTCACCATGGTGTTGGAAAAATGAATTCAAATGGATTGCGACTCCTGACGTTATGCAAAGAATTTAACTTCAGTGTGACTAACACGTACTTCCAACAAAAGCATTGTCGAAAAACATCATGGATGCACCCCCGATCAAAAGATTGGCATCTCATTGACTACATAATTACCAGAAAGCGCGACCTCAGAGATTTTAAGATAACACGCTCTTTCCATAGTTGCTGTTGTTTATCAGATCATGCGCTTATAGTCGGCAAGACCATCTTCCATTTAGACAAGAGGAGAGTGAAAAAGTCTTCTGTTCCAAAACGCCTAAATGTTCTGCCTCTAAAACAGGCAGATACACAAAATGAGCTGAAGGAAAAAGTTACGGCCGCTATAGCTTCTGTAGAGGTAAATAGTGACGTTTCAAGTTCTTGGGATTCATTGCGCAATGCTGTTTATGACTCGTCTGCTGAGGGTTGGGGCTTCCCTTTGCGGAAACATCAAGACTGGTTTGATAAAAACAACACTGAAGTGCAGAAGCTTATCGACCAAATGCATGTTTGCCACAAAACATGGCTCGAGGACAAAAATTCCACAGTTAAAAAGAAGGCGTATAGAGCTCACAAAGCACAAGTTCAGAAGGCACTTAGGGCATTGAAAGAGGCTTGGTGGTAATCCAAGGCTGTGGAACTTCATGACGCAGCCGACAGGAAGGATTCTAAGTCATTTTACTCTGGCCTGAAAGAGGTGTTTGGTCCTCAAAGGAATGGTTCTGCCCCAGTTTTTGCTGAGGATGGAGAAACACTGCTAACTGACAAATTTGCTATCTTTAAGCGCTGGAAGCAGAACTTTGAAACTGTCCTTAACTCTGCATCGGTGACTGACGAAAACATCATTTCCTCTCTTCCGCAGCATCCCGAAATTCCGGAACTGTCTTTTCCACCTACAGTTCAGGAAGTATCTCAAGCTAAAAAACAGCTATCGTCAGGGGCACCGGGCAGAGATTGCATCCCCATTGAGGTGTACAAACATGGCGGAAGAGCACTCGAGGAAAAACTGACCATCTTGTTTGTGGAGATATGGAAAGTTGGCGGAGTCCCACAGGACTTTAAGGATAGTAATGTCAAGCATCTTTATAAGAGCAAGGGAAGCAGGAATTCTTGCGATAATCATCGCGGGATATCTCTGCTTTCTGTTGCAGGTAAAATTCTTGCAAGGTTGATTCTGAACAGGATCATCAGACATCTTATTGATGAGATTTACCCAGAGTCCCAATGTGGTTTTCGCTCTGGTCGAGGTACAATCGACATGGTATTTGCCCTTCGTCAAGTTGCTGAAAAAGTCCGTGAAAAAAATCGGGAACTGTACATGGTTTTTATTGATTTGACAAAAGCATTCGATACGGTCAGTCGCCTAGCACTTTGGAAAGTTCTTCATAAGCTTGGAATCCCCAACAACATGCTTGATGTCATAATCTCCTTTCATGAAGGGATGAAAGCACAGGTCGTTTCCAATGGGGAAACCTCAGAGCCTTTTGAAGTAACCAACGGTACGAAACAGGGTTGTGTGATGGCACCTGTGCTGTTTGCATTGTTCTTCTCGGTGATGCTTCGGTGCGCATTCGCTGATGAAAGCACAGGTGTTAAGTTTCAATTCCGAACCACGGGTGGGCTCTTTTACCATCAGCGTTTTAAAGCCAAAACCTTGGTTCGAGAAGCCATCAGTCGGGACCTTCTCTTTGCAGATGATTCTGCCCTGGTCGCGACTTCTTTTGAAGAAGCTCAGAATCTTTTGACAAAATTTTCAGGTGCATGTGGGGCTTTTGGTTTAACAATCAGTTTAAAGAAGACTGAGGTGGTCCATCAACCATGCCCTACCCCTAAACAAGTTCAAGGAGTGAAACAAAATCAGCCTGGCCATGAATTTCCATTAGAAAAACTCAAAGTGGATGGCAGACCAATGAACTATGTCAAAAACTTTACCTTCCTAGGTAGCAAAGTTAATTCTGCTGCTCACTTGATGATGAAATCGTAAACCGAATTGCAAAAGCGGCAAATGCCTTCGGAAAG
>OY744542.1:62468019-62490519 GCA_963556195.1 Sepiola atlantica
ACTTATATATACATATATATATATGTATATACATATATATTTATATGTTTATATATATATATATATATATATATATATATATATATATATATATATATATAAAGTGGTGTACTAAAAGCGAACTTTTAGGAAAAGTGAAACCTATTGTGAAGAGTATATAGCTCAATATCCAGGATAGAGCAGGTAGAATGAAGAAGAATGGAAAGGAATTAGAGAAGCAAAAGTCAAATCATAATTCAATTCAAAAGTTCAAAGCAAGGTATATTCCGCAAAAAGGCAATTTATTCAAGTTAAATTTTCCTTAAGCCAGGCTTTTCAAAGATCAAACTCTTATCATCAGAGGAAGTCGCTGGGATAGATAAGTTGGCAAAGGCCAAGATTTAAAATTTGAAAAAATAAAATAAAAGTTGTAGGGGGAAGAAACACAGGGCAAACTTCTGCCCGAATGCAAGCAAATGTCCGATTGCTAAAAAGTCCGGTGTCGAAAAATCCAGCGGAGAGAATGAGATGTAGATAGGTAGGTCGTTAAAAGGTCCGAAGGTTGTGAGAGAGGAATGAAAGTTAAATTCCAAGAAGCCACAACTTCAGGAGCGGCGAAAATAGAAAATCCAAAGGGTAAAATGTCCAATAAGTGCAGGCAGGCAGGCTCAGAAGAGAGTGAGATGGAAAACATTCGCCATTAACAATACTTCCTGGGCAAAGATGTCAGAGAAAATGCTTTAAAATGGGAAAAAATGTAGCGAAAATATTTTAAAGTTAGCCCGAAGCGAAAGCTGACTTGAAAATGAGGAAAGGCATAAATTCCTGTGCGACCAGTAGGCAGGGAGGGAATGAGTGAGGGGTGTGTGGGGGGAAAGAAGAACGGGTGCGAAGAAGGAAAAGGGGTGTGGAGAGTGGATGCGGTTAAAACTAAGAGTGTGATTGTGGGGGGTGAGTTGCATGAAAGTAGAAATTGGATGTTAGCGCGAATTTGGGTTCAACTGGAAAAGGGAAAGGGTTGGGTAGGAGTAAGTCAACGAGTGCTGGGAGGGAGAGTTCAAATGCCAGAATGCGTCTATAAATAGAGTTCGGGGTTTAGTTGTTTTATCAGGATACCTTACTTATAAACAATGAGGCAAAATATATTGAAGAGAAGAATTAGAGAAATAGTAAGAATAAAAATTAAAAATTGAAAGATTAAAAAAGTAAAAAAGTAACATAAGAATAGAATTAAAATTAAAGATAAAAATAAAAATATAAATATAAATAATAAAAATAATAAAAATGAAAAAGAGATAATAAAATTAGTATTAGTTTTAAACTCGCAAAGGAAATTTATGGGAAGCCTGATAAGAGAATAATAATAGAATGAGGGAAAAAGTCGATAAAATTGGAACTCGAAAATGAGTATTAGAATGAGGGAAGATTAAAATAGACCTCGAAAGGATATCCGGAATGGGAATCCCCAAGGTGGTTAAAAGTATGGGTTGAAATAAAATGAGCAGTTACGAGACGCTAGTGCTTTATGGAGGAGGGAGAATTAAACTTTGAAACAAAAATTTTCCAAAAAAAATATATAAGGAGGTTGATTAAGAAAATTATTAATTAGGTTAATGATGGCAGAAAGAAGCAAGAGACATACGAAGTTAAAGTAGTGACAATAGATTAAACCAGAGTGAGAATGGAGATCGCAGTTAAAAGTAAATATTATGGGGGTTAAAAGATGTAGAGTGAGGGCGGGTTAGGGGTTGAACATGGTCTGAGAGAAGTGAGCGAAGGGCGAGGTAAACTAGGGGGGAATAATCGAGGCTATTAAAAGGGTGGGAATAATTATTTAAAAGTAAAAGCAGGAGGGGAAAAAAATATAGAGTGCACAGAGAGAACAGTAAGGAGATCGATATTGGAGTGTGCAAAGAGCTTAAGGAAAATTTAACTTGAATAAATTGCCTTTTTTGCGGAATATACCTTGCTCTGAGCAATTGAATTGAATTATGATTTGACTTTTGCTTCTCTAATTCTTTTCCATTCTTCTTCATATATATATATATATATATATATATATATATATATATATATATATATATATATATATATATATATATATTTATATACTTATGCAATAGACTAAACTATGATAGGGTTTACATCATAATGAAAGACTAAGACGAAAGAAAAAGGGAGAAAATATGAATAATGTTACACCGGCTGTTCTTACACAGGAGAAACTACACCGGTTGTCACTATAAATAGTGCGAGTCACCAGAAGACAAATCACCACCTTGTAACTGTCTAGCCAAGAGCTAGTCACTTTCTTACTTTGTTAATACACTTGTTAAACCAACTCTCGACTTGACTTCCTTTATTTATTATTTACTGTGGGACAACTTCACAACAAATAAAAAGAAGGAAAAAAGAAAAAGAAATTTATATAGATGATTATTTTAACTACAATAGGGTTAAGTATCAAAAAATCAACTCAATACAATTACCTTTTGATTTTCTTCATTCTGATTGTGGAGATTGTACACAGATGAAGCCTTTTTGTAGTTGGTTATGATGTTTGGTATATCAGATAAATATACATTTTGAGAATGGGCAGAAACAATTGTCTGATGATAAAATGTTCTGGGATAATCAGCATCATATTATATTACATTATGGGATTTTGTCAGATACCCTTTCGCGCTACTACATGAACTTTTGTGTGAACGAAAAGAAATTTAGATAAATATATATATGTGTGCAGTTGGTGACAAGCGTGTTGATATATAGGCGAAAAGCGGCGATTTTGTCTTTACGTTCGCTTGAATATTTTCTCCAATGGAATAAATCAATTCATAGAAAAAATCTTGACAACAAATGTTTACTCTTTCTCGTCCCTAAATCACTCTAGCTATTCTTGACCTTCCATAGCTTTGTCTTCGTAGATTAGCAAACATAGCAAAAGTATATACGAACATGGCGACACATATCGATTTAATAAAATTAAAAAAAAACACTATCATAAGGAAAGAGGTATTGATTAGCATCAAGTTGAGAGAAGCCATTCCGCTATTCTTCCTTCCAAAGATATATGTCTTCATAAAACATCTCATTCTGTCTTGTGGTCTTACTGCTTCTTTTAGTCACGTATATATGATATTCATTAGGATATTCATTAGGATATTCACTAGTCACGTATATATGATATTCATTAACATATTCATTAGGATATTCATTAGTCACGTATATAGGATATTCATTAAGATACACATATATATATATATATATATATATATATATATATATATATATATAGGATATATGATATTCATTAAGTTAAACTTGTCCAGGCAACTCTGAGTAATTACTTCTTTTTTATTTTTACGTTCATTCATTTGCTGGGGCATTCTTCCAAATTCCATACGATCACCCGCTATTTACAGACTCCAATCAAGAGCACTTTTCAGGATTATGGCTGCTCCCTTGAGTGCAGTTGTTTAGATTTATCTTGCACTTGGTTCACTAGGTATACTTGCTAAATACTTTTTAAAGTTTGGTATGTTGATTCACTACCTTTGCAGGAGGTTAGACACACGGTTAGGCAGATTTTGAAAAGCCAGCGGACTAGAAGTGCACTTTGGCCTATATAACATGCCTGAGCAACCCCTTTTCTTCGATACGGTGTCTCAGGCGATTGGCAATAAATAAACCCCTCATCAGAGAGAAAGTAAAGCCTGTGAGAATAGACCTTCTTCAACTGAACAGGACCATACCTAATCCCGACAGCCTCTAAACTACTGTCGGCTGATTGTCAATGACGTATCCCCGACTAGTACGAGCAACCGGTACTTAAGATATACCAGATAATATTATGTAATACTTGTAAAAAACTTGCCAATTCAAATACTTAAAAAATAAACATCGAGACGTCATGATAATTTGTTAATCAATGGTCGAAAATTATTTACAACTTATTTACAACCAAACGGATTTCTGCATTGTTTTTCAAAATAAACGATAGGCAACCAAAAATAGACTAGGCGTGGCTGCGAGAGGCCAATCTATACAGACTAAACAGAACCGAAATGAGTGCATAAAAACTATTTAAACAGACGAAGCGATGCCCTGACGTACTATACATTCGAAAAAGTCGAGTAAAAAGACATAATTTATTAAGGAAGATAGTTAAATCAGTTTTCGATTAATAGTAGACGAGCCAGACCAAAAATACGTGGACTTTTCTAGAAAAATCTAATTTTGACAAATAGATGAAAAATCAGATTTTTGACAAACGGATGAAAAATCTAATTTTGACAAACTGATGAGAAATCTAATTTTGACAAATGGATGAAAAATCTGATTTTGACAAACTGATGAAAAATCGAATTTTGACAAATGGATGAAAAATCTGATTTTGACAAACGGATGAAAAATCGACTTTTGACAAATTGATGAAAAATCTAATTTTGACAAACGGATGAAAAATCGAATTCTGACAAATGGATGAAAAATCGAATTTTGACAAACGGACGAAAAATCGAATTTTGACAAATGGATGAAAAATCGAATTTTGACAAACGGACGAAAAATCCAATTTAGACAAATGGATGAAAAATCTAATTTTGACAAACGGATGAAAAATCTAATTTTGAGAAACGGATGAAAAATCAAATTTTGACAAACGGATGAAAAATCAAATTTTAACAAACGGACAAAAAATCAAATTTTAACAAACGGACAAAAAATCGATTTTTTTACAAATGGACAAAAAATCAAATTTTAACAAACGGACAAAAAATCGAATTTTGACAAACGGATGAAAAATCTCATTTTGACAAACGGACGAAAAATCTAATTTTGACAAATGGATGAAAAATCTAATTTTGACAGACGGATGAAAAATCTAATTTTGACAAACGAACAAAAAATCAAATTTTGACAAACGGACAAAAAATCAAATTTTGACAAACGGACAAAAAATCGATTTTTTTACAAATGGACAAAAAATCGAATTTTGACAAATGGACAAAAATCGAATTTTGACAAATAAATGAAAGCGTTCATTGCAAAATTAATATGGAGATACGTACGGTACTATCATGTTTACAGCTAATTTTGTGCCGACATCAAGATCTATGTTATTTTATTTAGTAGAAACAACATTTATTTCTTGCCCTTTTGGCTAGGAGCAAAGTGTAGTATATGTTCTGATACTGCACTTTATCTTTTCTGTCCTCGGTCATTGAAAAAGGGATCCTCCTAGATTGAAGCAAATGTATATTTGTTCTAATCTAGAGCGCCTTTTTTGGGGGGGAGGGAGCAGGATTTCTCCCACATTAAAAACCGACTGTGTCTAACTCTGTCCTCGTGGGGAGCTGCCAGTAAATAGGAATCAATTAAAAAAGCCGAAACCAAAAACAACAGCTTAACTGATCGCTTTTTCTTTCTCTATCGACTTTCGATGTCAAGGTTTAAGGCAAAGTTGTTTTGGGTTTTTTAATTCATGGAAATCGCTCCAGACAAGACATAAAGCCACTTGATGTAAGGAGCTAAAAATTAAATATTACTTCAAGGTCAAAAACTAACCAACAAGTGTTAGATGAATAAATTCCGACCCATAAAACAACAATTATTACCCCTTTGTAAGAAAATCGCTTATGGAATGTGAGGACTAAAGGACAAAATAAAAGAAGCGAGTGTAAACCCAACGTCTACTTTTTACTTTCCTTAAGTTAAGAGCAAGGTTGATTTTGACTGATTGGCAGGTGATAGACATGTAATTGCCGCACTTGAAAACATCTAAACATGAAAGCATTTAAATGTTTTTTTTTTCAAAGAACACAATCATGAAGCGCATTAGAGAAAGAAAAGCCGAACTGTTGAATACTGCTTACCGTCGCGGGTGTAAAACGTCACACAATCCATGCATTTTCAGTTGTAACGCAGGTTTTGGCTGTTGATTGAAAACCTCGTGGACGCTGGTTTGGTTTTAAAAGTGTTATCTAAACAGCACCAGGCAAGAAACTGAAATGCGTATGTACGAGAGAAGGAGAGAGAGAAGGTAAGAGAGAGAGAGAAAGAGAGAGAGAGAATGAATAAATTAGAGGGAGCGATACCAATAATATATGAACAGACATGTCGAATGTTAGCTACCTGTACACCACCCTCCCGGCCTCCTACCGAAGCTGGACGAGGCTGTCCGAGACGATCACGTCTCGCGTTTGTTTGGGCGGAAGTCACGTGATTTTTCGTCTTGCGCTTTTACCTCCACTTTTTTTTGGGGACGCCCTATATCCGGCTCCCCTACGCTATCTAACAGTACGCGTCATTGCACGTCGACTAAGTTGAAAATCGATTGACATGTCATGTGATGCTTCTATATGTGGGTTGTCTTTATTTTGTTTCTCTACACAAGGGCAGACTAGACACAAGGTCGGTTTATAATATGGGAAAAACCGGCTCCCCACAAAGGAGCACTCTGGATTGGAGTAAAAAAAAATTACCAAGGATAGAAAAGAGAATGCAGCACCGCAGCATATATTGCATCTTGATCCTAGCCCAAAGCCAAAAGGATTTGGTGTTGTGAGTTTATGAGAGACCCAGTAATTGGCTTACTCTCAAAAATAGGCATCACTGATATATACCTCAAAAGTACTTAACGTCGGCGTCACCAGTATTCAAACAGCATTTGTTCGAAATCAAGAAATGTGAATAACATGCAAAATACATGAGACATCATCACCGCCAGCAGCATACGCAAGTGATCACGTGTTAGCAAGTGATCACGTGGTAGCAAGTGATCACGTGGTAGCAAGTGATCACGTGGTAGCAAGGTTCATTAGTGACGATTGCTACGCGCGCCTCGTCTCGTTAACGAACGAAAATAAACGCGTTTTGTTGAGAACATCCAAATCGCATTTATAATAAGACTGCAGAGATAAACGTACACTATTATTTATACATTATTTTAATACCCTGTCCAGTTGAAAAGGCTGTTGCTGGCGCCAGGGGGTTGCAGTATCGCCTAAACAACCGAAACTGCATCACTACGCTTTTTTTTGGCGGGTGATGAGGACCGGGTCTCGCACGTAGTATCACTTTTTTTTATCTTAGAAAAAAATGAGCATAACTTTGCACAGAAGAATTAATTTTCTAATCTCTAGATTTTAGGTGTTCCTCTCAATTATCACCCTCCTCCTCCTCTTCCTCTCCCCTTCTCCTCCCCTCCCCCTTATACTCCTACTACTACTACGATTACTATTACCACTCTTACTAAACAAATCTCGAATAAAAAGCATAAATATTCTTCCCCCATTGTTCCTTTTCCTTTTAAACTTTGAAATAAAAGGCACAAATATCCGCCTCCTACTCTGCCACTCCATTTCCTCCTCTTATTTCTCTTCACTCCTCCTTTTGTTCTCCCCTTCCTCCTACTACTTCTACAAATTTTAAATGAAAGGCGTAAATATCCTCCTACTCATCTAACTAGTAGTATTATTATTAGTAGTAATACTACTACTACTACTACTACTAATACTAATACTACTAATAAGATAAGTAGGAGGATATTTACGCCTTTCATTTAAAATGTGTAGAAGTAGTAGGAGGAAGGGGAAAAAAAGAGGAGGAGTGAAGGCAAATACAACAACTACTACTACTACTACTAAACAATTTTTTCATAAAAAGCAGAAATCTCCTCCTTTTTCTTCCTCCCCACCAACCTAATACTACTACACACATTTTGATTGGCCGTATACTTGACAAGATGGCCATGTTCTAGCAATCACCCGTGTTTACGGTTAAAGGTTGTCATCTCGACGACATGACACCTGGGTCACTTAAGCGAAACGATTTGGACGATATTTTATATCCGATCGTTGAGCACTTTACAACTACTTCTGGATGAGAGGAATCCTTAGACATCAACATGATTACCGCCGGACGTCTGAATATTCTCTGGTCAATTCAAATTTGCTGAGACGAAGTAGTAGGATAAGTAGTAGTAGTAGTAGTAATAGTAGTATTAGTAGTGGTAGTGGTAGTATTAGTAGTAGTTGTGGTAGTGATAGTAGTATTAGTAGTAGTGCTAGTAGTAGTGGGAGTGGGGGTAGTAGTAGTAGTAGGAGTGGGGGTAGTAGTAGTAGTAGTAGTAGTAGTAGTAGTAGTAGTAGTGGGAGTGGGGTGGTGGTAGTAGTGGTAGTGCAAGTAGTAGTAGTAGTAGAGGTAGTATTATTATTATTAGTAGTAGTAGTAGTAGTGGTAGTGGTGGTGGTAGTAGTGGTAGTGCAAGTAGTAGTAGTAGTAGTAGTAGTAGTGGTAGTAGTAGTGGGAGTGGGGTGGTAGTAGTAGTGGTAGTAGTAGTAGTGGTAGAAGTAGTAGAAGTAGTAGTAGTAGTAGTAGTAGTAGTAGTAGTAGTAGTAGTAGTAGTAGTAGTGGGAGTGGGGGTGGTAGTAGTAGTAGTAGTAGTAGTAGTAGTAGTAGTAGTAGTAGTAGTAGTAGTAGTAGTAGTAGTAGTAGTGGTGGTGGTGGTAGAAGTAGTAGTGGTAGTGGTGGTAGAAGTAGTAGTAGTAGTAGTAGTAGTAGTAGTAGTAGTAGTAGTAGTAGTAGTGGTGGTAGTAGTGGTAGTGCAAGTAGTAGTAGTAGTAGTAGTAGTAGTAGTAGTAGTAGTGGTAGTAGTAGTAGTGGTAGTAGTAGTAGTGATGATTTATAAAGTTTTGACAGATACAGCTGTAGTCTCGTAAATGCAAATACGTTTTTTCTGTACAAAGTTTGTTGTTACAAAATACCATATCGTAGTAAGCTGGGAAGCAGCTCCGTAGTATTGTGTTTTCTCATGGAAGTTATGTTTAGTTTTTGGTACTCAAAAGCAGAAAGGAGAATTATTCTTAATGGTTGTAGTTAGACGAGTTTTACAGGGGGTGTGCAGAGATTCGAGCTCAATCGAGCACTTACCATCAAAATAACCATCTTGATAAAGACTAGCAACGTGTCTTCTATGAGAAATGGGCTGTAGGGAAGCAAAGAGAACACATCCTACGCTAGATTTGAATATCGATTTTCAACCCTGTCATGGCATGGTAGAGTGGTGTCAGTTGTAGCTCTACCCAGATGTAGAAACATTCCTTCATCTTATTTTGACGCATTTATAGTATAAATAAGATATTTTATAATTAATCTGTTGAGTATTAAACGAATATAATGGGCAAGTTTAGTATTGGGACGACATGGAAAAAAATGTAGAAAAAATAAGAAATATCTTTATGATGTACGTACTCGTGACAGAAATATTCGTGGACTACACGCATGAGGTCGAAACAAGTCTTTTGTCATGTTTTTCGTTAAATAGCATTTGTGTTGGTCTGCCACGATTTATGGTTGGAATAGAATTAAAGAGTTCGATTGCATAACGCGATAAATCCAATGTCTTCAAATTGATTAATTAAACCATAAAAATACAAACTTATCAAAAGTAGACTTGGGTTTTCAATGAAAACCTAAAAATCTTTAAAAAATATGCCGGAATCATATCATGTAAACAATGATTTTAAGGTGTAGTCAAATACTGAATTGCTAAACCTTTTTAGTACTAGCTTCGTAATTTCTGAAATGCCGGCGGCCTTTTGGCTAAGATCAAAGTGTAGTATCTGTTCCGATGGATACTGCACCCCATAGACTGGTATTGGCTTGGCCTTCGGGGCTTGATTTACGCCGATCTATGGGATTGTCCTGTGCAGTTCTAGGAGGTCCACCCTCCCAGGCTTTGCCTCCCCTCTTTGCGGAGGAGTAAGTTAATTGCTTACTGCTCACCTCTCGGGCGCTGGCTTTTCAACCCCCACTTTCCGGCCCGACCTTGGGTCACATCTTACTTGTGGGAGTAGGATAAAACTGGCCTTGTGCCTAACTCCTGGGGAGGAGTAAATAAAACTATTATTTGCATTGGTCTGCCTCGCTAAATTTAAAATGGAATTTGTGTCGCCCTTCCTTGTGTAGCTTTGAAAAGGTATTTTCAGTCATATTCCATGCTTGCTTTTGAATTGCATGTTCTTTGGTCTGTCATTATAAGTTTTTAAAAATATTTAGTTTGTCCGTGGTGCTTCAGTTTGAAATAGATTTTTTTAGTCTGTCATGCTTAACCATTTTCTTTTATCTGCCATGCTTCTTTTTTTTAAATAGCATATTCCTAGGTCTGTCATGCTTAAGTTTGAAATAGCATTTTCATCCGTGTGGTATGCTTAATTTTTCAATAACATTTACCTCGTTAACGCTGTACATTGAATAAGCGTATGTCATGAATAAATCTTTCTTGCTTCTAAAACGGCGTCAATGTTGTTTACAAGTTATATAGCTGCCATGTTTGTTTAACTTGTTTTAGAAATCTGGCTTTGGAAGAAACCAAAACAAATTTAGCTCTGGGCGCAAATGTGTGAAAGACAAAAAGTAACGAGTGAAAGAGAGCGATAAATAGCGTCTCTCTTGGTTAGGGTGAATCCTCTGAAAGGATGCGTATTTGGCGTCGGTAAATTACGAATGTTCATAAGATCCGTCCATGCAACCTACGTTTTTAACGAGTGAAATTACTATTTTTTAACTCGATAGACAAGCGAAATTACTATTTTGTTTTAACTCGATGGACAAACGAAATAATTATTTTTAACTCGATAGACAAGCGACATTACTATTTTTAATTCGATAGACAAGCGAAATTATTTTTTTTAATTCGATGGACAAGCGAAATTATTTTTTTAAATTCGATTGACAAGTGACATTAATTATTTTAAAACTCGATGGACAGTGAAATTACTATTTTGTTTTAACTCGATAGACAAGCTAAATAACTATTTTTTAACTTGATAGACAAAGCGAAATTACTAGTTTTTAACTTGATAGACAAAGCGAAATTAATATTTTTAACCTGATAGACAAACGAAATTATTATTTTTTAACTTGATAGACAAAACGAAATTACTAGTTTTTAACTTGATTAACAAAGCGAAATTATTATTTTTTAAGTTGATAGACATGCGAAATTACTAGTTTTTAACTTGATAGACAAAGTGAAATTACTATTTTTTAACACGATGGGCAAGCGAAAGTACTATTTTTTTATTCAATGGGCAAACGAAATTACTATTTTTTAACTCGATAGACAAGCGAAATTATTTTTTTTTAATTCGATAGACAAGCGAAATTATTTTTTTTAATTCGATGGACAAGCGAAATTATTTTTTTTTTAATTCGATAGACGAGCGAAATTATTTTTTTAATTCAATAGACAAGCGAAATTAATTGCTTTTTAATTCGATAGACAAGCGAAATTATTTTTTTTAATTCGATAGACAAGCGAAATTACTATTTTTTTAATTCGATAGACGAGCGAAATTATTTTTTTTTAATTCGATAGACAAGCGAAATTATTATTTTTAATTCAATAGACAAGCGAAATTATTTTTTTGATTCGATAGACAAGCGAAATTACTATTTTTTAATTCGATGGACAAGCGAAATCACTATTTTTTAACTCGATAGACAAGCGAAATTATTTTTTTTAATTCGATGGACAAGCGAAATTATTATTTTTTTAATTCGATGGACAAGCGAAATTAATTTCTTTTTAATTCGATAGACAAGCGAAATTACTATTTTTATAACTCGATAGACAAGCGAAATTACTATTTTTTTTAATTCAATAGACAAGCGAAATATTTTTTTTTAATTCGATAGACAAGCGAAATAATTTTTTTTAATTCGATAGACAAGCGAAATTATTTTTTTAAATTCGATAGACAAGCGAAATTATTTTTTTAAATTCGATAGACAAGCGAATTTTTTTTTTTAATTCGATGGACAAGCGAAATTAATTGCTTTTTAATTCGATAGACAAGCGAAATTACTATTTTTATAACTCGATAGACAAGCGAAATTACTATTTTTTTAAATTCGATAGACGAGCGAAATTATTTTTTTTAATTCGATAGACAATCGAAATTATTATTATTTTTAACTCGGTGGACAAGCGAAATTACTATTATTTAACTCGATAGACAAGCGAAATTATTTTTTTTTAATTCGATAGACAATCGAAATTACTATTATTTTTAACTCGGTGGACAAGCGAAATTACTATTATTTAACTCGATAGACAAGCGAAATTATTTTTTTTTAATTCGATAGACAATCGAAATTACTATTATTTTTAACTCGGTGGACAAGCGAAATTACTATTATTTAACTCGATAGACAAGCGAAATTATTTTTTTTAATTCGATAGACAATCGAAATTACTATTATTTTTAATTCGATGGACAAGCGAAATTACTATTATTTAACTCGATAGACAAGCGAAATTACTATTTTTTTAATTCGATAGACAATCGAAATTACTATGATTTTTAACTCGGTAGACAAGCGAAAATACTAATTTTGATCTGCCCGTATGGAGAGTGAACGGAAACAAAAAATTAAAAAAGATATAAGAGCGAAGTCATGTCTATAAGTTATTTATTATGTGTCCATTTACTGATGCTGCTTTCACGCAGCAGAAATGTGCTTTTCATTTTTTGGTTTTCTTTCACATTCAGTAGGGAAGATCAAAATTGATGACTGTATTATTTTCCCGCAAAAAATATTCCTTTTCCCAAGGAAAATCGCATTTCCTATTCTGCCTTTGTATATGAGTATTAATGTTGCAGCATAGAATTTGATAAATGTGTAGTTTGTTTAAACATGTAACTACTTCTGTATTATTTGAGTTATTCGGACTACTGGACTAATCTTCAATGTTGTGCTCATAACGTTTCGGCCGATGTAGCCTCCGACCTTCTTTAGGTGCGTCTTGTCGAACTCATGAATCGCAAGGACTTGTGGCGCAACGAATAAAAGTGCCAAGTGATAATCAGGTCTAAATGACTGTCTTCTGGAGGTTGAAGGTTCAATCCTAAGTACAGGCGATACAAATGATACAATTACGAATTACTTTCGCCATGAGTCCGGAACCAGAGCAAGCTATCACTGAAGAAGTTTGGGAGTTACCTCGACCGAAACGTTGTGAGAACAACGTTAAAGATGAGAACAATAGTCATTATAACCTAAATAATAAAAATTATCAATTCTCATCTACTAGAATATCGTCCATATAACTGTATACGAAATCGTAGTCACGTACAACTTCATTCATAAAAAGCTGAAAATTACAAGTTGCAATACTGTTTCGACACCTAACGAAAACGGAGTTACCTCCCTTGAACCATTTAGATAGTTAAGAGTTAGCGCCCTTGGGAAAAGGGTCGTCTGCCCGGAGAGTAAGAAAACAAAAGACCACGGCGTCAGACTGTGAATATATCAATCGCGTCCAGCGGCCAATTAACTCATTAATTCATTCTGTGTTCAGTTATAATAAATCTGTTAAACGTTTCTCTTAATAGTTCATCCATTTATTTACAAGTTATTATTTATAATTAACCTAAATCGCGAGGTTATAAAAATTACGTAAGCTGAATGGCGCGGTTAAAAATTCAAAAGCTCTGAAGAGAGAGAGAGAGAGAGAGAGAGAGAGAGTAGTTACATCCATTTTCAGAATATCTGCCGAATTAACCTGGATTTGGTGGTAAGCGTTGACCAGGTCCAATTAATAAAAAAATATCAATTCTCATCTAACAAATTACGAAATTTTATAATTTCTTCTTTATTTAGTAGACAATGAGCATATATTCTTTATGGACATACGCGATGGGCTTAAAACCTGTACATAATACGTGTAAGTCTTGCTGGTTTAGATATAATTGATATTACCATTCGATAATTAAGAAGCTACGACTTAATGAAATTAATTTCGAACAGTTATCTATAATTAAATGGATCGTACATTGGTTTGCTGCCAGCCAAAAAGGAAGGAAATGGTATCCATGCAATGTTATCTTTTTGAAATAATAAAATTCCTTTTCTTTGTTTGTACATTTCTATTACGTTTTCGAAACAATTTAATTATCCCATGCTGACTGCTTACAGGGAAATATGACGAAGCCAATAATTTCTGTGTTAGAATACGTTTCCTCCTTTCAATGTATTATCCTAGTTCATTACGTGTTGTCAATTGTTTGATAATTTTAGTTCTCGTCTGCCCGGTCTGAATTGATCGAAGCCATCTTTGTTTTTCCTCTTAATGGAGTTTGTCGTGCTTTTGCTAATTAATGTATTTCCTTTCAAAGGTCTATTACAATCATTAACCTTGTGCGTGCTACTATTAAAACTCATTTGATTCAAAGGTTGATAATTTAAAACTTTTGTCTTTCGTGTAATGCTTATTTTGAAAGGCCAACACAAACGAAGGAAAATTGCTTTGAGAAAGAGTGACAGCTATAACAAAGAAATGGACGGAAATGTTGTGTCATATATATATCTATATATTTATTTATTTATATATATATATATATATATATATATATATATATATATATATATATATATATATATATAAGTACACTCGTTTTCTTCTGTAATTTTGACTACATTATAAGAACTACTAACTGCATCACAGGCTACGAATCAGGTAATTTACTCAACACTGTTCCCAAATATTTTAATCTAATTTAATCTTGAAGCATTAAATACTATTATTAGACCACTCTGTCTTACTCTACCAAATACGTGCTCCAAACAGACAGTAGCAAACACTTTTTTCTCTAACATGTTTCTACTACTCGTCTCCTAATTAACACTAGGAAAACATATACAACGAATACTTAAGGAAAATTTAAATGTGATTGTTGTAATTCTAAATAAATAATTTACAAACGAGTCCAGAGCGTGTATTACGCTCATTAACATTATTTCTTGCACTATTAAATCCAATCTGATTTAAAAGCTGATATTTCCAACTTTAGTAATTGTAAGAATAGAAATACTAGCTTGCCATTACCGAGACTCAAAGAAGGCGGATGCTTGAGTAGAAAATAATACGACAGGCCAGTACATGTAGAAATTAAGACGACCATTGTAGATTATGTCTGAATGAGAAATTTTAAATTCTAAACTTTAAAGACCCCCAAAACCTACTAAACTGTAAGAGTGAAATAGCAAACAACTGTATACAGAGAATAAACTTTACTTTAGGATGACTATACAAAAGTAAAATAAAATAAAATAACATAATTAAATAAAACAACTGAAATAGAAATTTAAAAAAGTAATAGTAATTCGACACATTCACAAAAAAGAATACGCTACCTATACAAAACTAAACAAAAAGATAGGAAATGAAAGTCAGCTGAACATTAGTTTTAGAGAAGACCTGGCATTGGCTAATGGAAGCATTAACCCGTGGGAAAGAATAACAAAGAAGTTGATTGCTCAGCCGCTTATCTTTGATTTCTTGCTGGAAACGACCATAGGTCCTATCTAGATTTTGGTGGCAATAAGCTAAGCTATTGGCCTAGTACTCTCTTCACCCTACCAGTGGAGGTATGGTTAGTACTCCCCTCTTTGCTCTTTCCATCATCCTTGACCCTTCATGAGTGTTTCGTGTGGTATCCACCGAGGCTTTTACCATCACATTGTGTATGTTATATTTTTGGGGGATGATGGGGTAGTTTATTAAATTTCCTTTTATTATCATCATTATTATTATGCATGTGTATGCGTGTGCGTGCTGTGTGTGGTGATGTGAGTGTGTATGGGTGATATTCTATATGTAGGTGTGCAGTTGTTTTGGAGACATGATTAATCAGATTGAATTCCACCGTCACCGGCACCGCCATTATTCATCTGAGATCTCCCGTGCAACGTTGATGAAAGTCATTAAAAACGACGATAAATCAACAAATTATCACGTAACGAAAAACGATTCAATCAAAATCGAAGAAAATTAACTGGAACCGAAGAGAAAACACCAAAATTCGATTTAGTTCGGTATTAAAAAGCATTTTAATTTCTTGTTAAAAAGGCATTTCCATCTGATTTTCAATTTGGTTGGATCAGAAATTACCACAGAAGCGCACAGCATTCGCCGAAACAAACAGCATTAACCACACGTAAGAGAAATGCATGCAACCACGGCACACTAAGGTGAAACAAAACCACAAACATGCTGCTATAATTACAAAATAGCAACAGTAAGATAAACAAATGCAAGCAACCATAACAGCTACAGAAACATACAGCATCCCTCCCCCAGCAAAGTCTAGCTCTTCCTCAATATGGTAGGGGAGTGGCAACGTGATATAGTCAGAGCTACTCGGATAAACATTGGCTAAGATCAAAGTGTAGTATCTGTTCCGATGGATACTGCACCCCATAGACGGGTATTGTCTTGGCCTTCGGGGCTTGATTTACGCCGGTCTATGGGTCTGTCCTGTGCAGTTCGAAGAGGGCCACCCTCCCAGGCTTTGCCTCCCCTCTTTGGGGAGGAGTAAGTTTATTGCTTACTGCCTGAGGCGCCCCTACCGGAGTAAGGCGACGGGGCTACCCAGGCAATTTTTAAACCCCACTTTCCCGACCCGACCTTGGGTCACATCTAACTTGTGGGAGTAAGATAAAAACTGGCCTTGTGCCTAACTCCTGGAGAGGAGTAAATCATTACTCGGATAAACATTGGCTAATATCAAAGTGTAGTATCTGTTCCGATGGATACTGCACCCCATAGACTGGTATTGTCTTGGCCTTCGAGGCTTGATTTACGCCGGTCTATGGGTCTGTCCTGTGCAGTTCTAGGAGATCCACCCTCCCAGGCTTCGCCTCCCCTCTTTGGGGAAGAGTAATTTTATTGCTTACTGCCTGAGGCGCCCCTACCGGGGAATGCCGACGGGGCTGTCCAGGCAATTTTTAAACCCCACTTTCCCGACCCGACCTTGGGTCACATCTTACTTGTGGGAGTAAGATAAAAACTGGCCTTGTGCCTAACTCCTGGAGAGGAGTAAATCAATACCCAGGCAATTTGTAAACCCCACTTTCCCGACCCGACCTTGTGTCACATCTTATTTGTGGGAGTAAGATAAAAACTGGGCTTGTGCCTTACTCCTGGAGAGGAGTAAATCAATACTCGGAGAAACATTGGCTAAGATCAAAGTGTAGTATCTGTTCCGATGGATACTGCACCCCATAGACGGGTATTGTCTTGGCCTTCGGGACTTGATTTACGCCGGTCTATGGGTCTGTCCTGTGCAGTTTGAGGAGGTCCACCCTCCCAGGCTTCGCCTCCCCTCTTTGGGGAAGAGTAAGTTTATTGCTTACTGCCTGAGGCGCCCCTACCGGAGTAAGGCGACGGGGCTACCCAGGCAATTTTTAAACCCCACTTTCCCGACCCGACCTTGGGTCACATCTAACTTGTGGGAGTAAGATAAAAACTGGCTTGTGCCTAACTCCTGGAGAGGAGTAAATCATTACTCGGATAAACATTGGCTAATATCAAAGTGTAGTATCTGTTCCGATGGATACTGCACCCCATATACTGGTATTGTTTTGGCCTTCGGGGCTTGATTTACGCCGGTCTATGGGTCTGTCCTGTGCAGTTCTAGGAGATCCACCCTCCCAGGCTTCGCCTCCCCTCTTTGGGGAAGAGTAATTTTATTGCTTACTGCCTGAGGCGCCCCTACCGGGGAATGCCGACGGGGCTGTCCAGGCAATTTTTAAACCCCACTTTCCCGACCCGACCTTGGGTCACATCTTACTTGTGGGAGTAAGATAAAAACTGGCCTTGTGCCTAACTCCTGGAGAGGAGTAAATCAATACCCAGGCAATTTGTAAACCCCACTTTCCCGACCCGACCTTGTGTCACATCTTATTTGTGGGAGTAAGATAAAAACTGGGCTTGTGCCTAACTCCTGGAGAGGAGTAAATCAATACTCGGAGAAACATTGGCTAAGATCAAAGTGTAGTATCTGTTCCGATGGATACTGCACCCCATAGACGGGTATTGTCTTGGCCTTCGGGACTTGATTTACGCCGGTCTATGGGTCTGTCCTGTGCAGTTTGAGGAGGTCCACCCTCCCAGGCTTCGCCTCCCCTCTTTGGGGGGGAGTAAGTTTATTGCTTACAGCCTGAGGCGCCCCTACCTGGGAATGCCGACGGGGCTGCCCAGGCAATTTTTAAACCCCACTTTCCCGACCCGACCTTGGGTTACATCTTACTTGTGGGAGTAAGATAAAAACTGGTCTTGTGCCTAACTCCTAAACAGGAGTAAATCAATACTCGAATAAACAAGGCTCTCGTTTAAATCCACGAGGAGCCGGCATTAAGATTTGTCGCGCTTTGGTCATTTCTCCATCTGAGTATAGTAAGCGAACAGGTATCATGATTGACACCACAGAGTAGAAAGTTGACCTTGGGTTTACTTTAAGCAGCTTCGTCATTCTCGCTTCCTCTATTTTGTCCTCACATTTCATGAGCGATGTTTCTGACAAAGGTGGAAGCATTGCTGTTTTCTGGGTCAGAGTCTACCCATCTAAGACTTTTCGTTTGCTAGTTTGTAACCTTGAAGTAGGTTTCTTTCAGCTCTTACATCAATTGGCTTCATGTTTTGTCTGGAGCTATTTCGATCAAAAAAACAATGGAGTAAGAGTGACAACCATGCTTCTGCGCTATTTATTCATATGGTCTGGGCAAAACCTTGCCTTGCTTTCCTCCGTGTCCGGTTAAGAATCCAGCAATCCTGCAGGTTAATGAATAGTTGCGACCAACGACGGTTGCTTCAGAAAGACAAGACCATCCTGAAGCAGGATCTTCGTAAACTTTACGAAGAATCAAAGCGTTTGATGATACGTCAACATAGATAAACAAGAGCCAGTAGAACAATCTCTATCACAAAAACGGCAAATATTATGGACAAGACTATTTCATTAAGGATTAGAAAATCAGCTAACAAACCTGTCACGGAAATAACTCAAAATAACTCAAAATAGCTCAAAATAACTCAAAATAACTCAAAAGAGCTCAAAATAACTCAAAATAACTCAAAATAGCTCAAAATAGCAGCCAGAATTGCACCAAAGTTTTCTATTGCAGAAAATTGGAAAAATGGACCAACCAACAACGTGGCAAATATTTTCTGGATGAACTATACCAGGAATGTATAGATAAAGAAAAACTCTGTAGACTGGCTCAAAAGTGCATCCCTCTACTATGATTAGGAGAGGATGATCATGTCTTCCTAAGAGCAAGGCTTGGTGACCAATGTTTTTTTTAAAAAGATGAGTACTCTCACTAACTACAAGTTGACGTTCTGCCACAAAAAGTAGAGAATGTGAGCCACCTGACATCCAGTTGTTAGATTTTGCTTGTGGGCAGCTACTATGCAATACGACACAATGGAGTGTGTAAATATCTCGACTCGACTCGACCATTCAAAAAAAATGAAGATCCAGTGTAGCAGCAAGTCATGGGAACGTATACCAGAAAGAAATGTTGGAAACAAATCATATGCCATCCACTGGGACTTTACAGTTTTATACCTAGAAAACAGCGCTGTTAAAACTGATAGTTATATGGGACTAGAGGGAGAAAGGAGTAAGTATACCTAATGAGGCTTGCTGACACAGAGCTGAGAGCAAGAAAATGACTGTATACGAAAGTCTTATGTACGACATGAAAAAAAACTGGAATCTTAGGAGGATCTCCATAATTCCAGTAATTATAGGAGGAAGCAGGCTGATGAAAAAGTAATTTTAAAACCTGGCGAATATACACGGTTAACTAATTGCAAGAAAGAGACAAACAATTGCGCTTAAAGAGACTGTTAGAATCCTTTCAAACGACCTCTCGATTTGAGTTTTTGAAATAGCGGGTGAATGTCCAATCCTAGCACAAAGCAAAAAATAACAAAATTGAACAGAATTAGTTCAAATAATATAACCGCACTTATTAATGGGTTAAGTAAAATAATCAATTAGCGAGAAGATAAAGAATGGTAGAAAGAGAAATGTCATGTGTTCCAACCCACCATTTTTGCTTAGTCCAAACAAATATCCTCAAAGTGTTGTATGAACTAATGGAACGTAACTTCCAGCTCTCCATTGTTAGGTAATAAATAAAATACAATATAGATATCTCATTCCTCAGGTACAAGTCTAGGCCAAAAACGGGATTATATCTAATTACAATGAGATTAAGAAATTCTAAGCAAATGAAAACACTAGCGCAATAGATATGTTAATTTATTGTAAATACAGGACGAAATGTCGATTGTTCTCTAAATGATAATTGCATATATAATCATGTGGTGTAGAGGTTAGGGTTAGGGTTTATTTTAGGGTTATGTTGTTTAATCTATTAATATTAATATTTTTCTGACTCTTTTCCTCGCCTTTTTATTATTATTTTTATAATTATCATTAATAATAATAATAATAATAATAATAATAATAATAATAATAATAATAATAATAATAATAATAATAATAATTAACGTTATCATTATTATTATTATTATTATTATTATTATTATTATTATTATTATTATCATTATTATTATTAATAATTTTATTATTATCATCATCATTATTATTGTTATTATTATTATTGTAATTACTATCACTAGCGGGACCCGTGTAAATTACACAGAATGATGTTTTCAATACTAACTATCTTGTTCCTAACCTATACATGTTTGAATCAAATATGATAAGATTTGACTTGTATATTTATTTTTTAAAATGAACAATACGTCTTGTGCTTATTTTGGTAGGTCAACACAAAAAAGAAGGAAAATTACTTTGAGAAAGAGAAAGAGAGAGCTATAACAAAGAAATGTTCCATCTCTCTCTCTCTTTCTCATATATATATATATATATATATATATATATATATATATATATATATATATATATATATATATATATATATATAAGATAAGTCAATGAAAATAATTAGATCTGCAAATGGAAGAAAATCATAATCTTCGGCTGTTAAGAAAAAGGACATTTAGTGTATAACAATATATATTTTTCTTCTCTTTCATTCCTTAAGCCAGGCTTTTCAAAGATTAAAATCTTATCACCAGAAGAGGTGAATGATGGATAAGTTGACAGATGAGGACAGTCAATATTCGAAATTTGAAAAAGATTTAAAGTTCAAACGGGAAGTTTCCAGTGCAAAGGAGTGTCACCAAAACGGACATCCAAGTAGTATGGGGTGCAGATGTATTTGTAAATCCAGAAGAATCCGTGTAAAGATCCAACGACGACGATTCCATCCAAGTTTGTAGTCTGTGGAGGGAGGATCAAATAAAATTGGGCATGCTGAGAAAACGTAATTCCCATCTTCTGTCTTTCCATTCTCTCCCGTGCTTTTTCTCTCTTTTTTCTCCTATCCCACAATTCCAAATAATCATTATCCAATACAAAAGTTCGTCCTAAGGTTTTATTGAAAACTTGTTGCTGATTTTGTCTCTGAATCCGTTTCATACAAAACATGAAGTATATATATATATATATATATATATATATATATATATATATATATATATATATATATATATAGTTACATATGTGCATACATGTTTCGGCTGTACTCTTCACAAAGAGTCAACCTCTTCAGACAAATGAAAACAGAGAAGTGGTTTTCTTTAGTCTGAAAAGGTTGACTCTCTGTGAAGAGTACAGCCGAAACATGTATGCAATATGTAACCAATAATGTGTGTATGAATAAAAATGTATACTTAAGAACAACTCTACTTGTTATTGAGCACTTTTAATAAACACTTGGGTTTCAACGGATTTACATCTACAGTAACTAATACAATGCATGTACTATATATATATATATATATATATATATATATATATATATATGTGTGTGTGTGTGTGTGTGTGTATATATATATATATATGCAAACATTGTTTAAAATAAATGAATTCGTTTGTTTAATTATACCTTTATTTTATTTTTTTTATTTTTCCGATGGTCTTTTTTGTATTAAAATCAAAAACATTAATAAATGTTTCATAAGTTTCACAGGTTTCACGAACGTTTTCGATTCTTCGTCGGATCATGCTCAGGTGTCAAAAGCAAATGAAAAAAAAAAGCTGAAGGAAGAAGAGTATTTTTCAAAAGCGGCGGAGAAACTAGATAGTGTTTTTAAAATTCTCTCCTCTTCCAATTTTTTTGTTCATTTGCTTTTGACACCTGAAGATGATTCGATGAAGAATCGAAAACGTTCGTGAAACCTGTCCAACCTATGAAAATTGAAAAAATAAAATAGGTTTAATTAAACAGACGAATTCTGTTATTTTTAACAATGTTTGTATATATATATATATATATATATATATATATATATATATATATGAGAAAGGAAGGATGAATGTAATCCGACGTAATGGGAAATGAAAAAGGAAAAACCAAGAGATGTTTTTTATGTATTCATCACTTACAGCCATCCACATTAATTTCATTCACTCCCACCCCTCCACTTTTTTCACTCACAGCCATCCACATTAATTTCATTCCTTGCCACTGATTTCTCTCAGCCCGGACCTCGGTCCTGCGCTTCCAGTAGTGGCTACTACTTCTTCTCATTAACCCATCATGTCAACCCAATACTTTCTTGCACTA
>OY744542.1:62495519-62515519 GCA_963556195.1 Sepiola atlantica
ACCGTGCATTGAACAATTGAAATTTGAAATAAATTTGGACAATCGTCGCATATTTATCACTCTTTTTTCTTCTATCTCTCTCTCTATATATATATATATATTTATATATATTTATATATATATATATGTGATTGTGTGTGTGTGTGTGTGTGTGTGTGTGTGTGTGTATGCTAATAGAATACTTATATCAGGAAGGTTATAAGCAATAAGTACATTATTAGTTTTTAATTTAATTGATTTTCTTTTGGGAAGGGGGTTAGGGTTATGTGGGGGTTAGGGTTAGTTTTAGGTTGCGAGGGCCACCCTCTAAATGTTAAAGTTTACCAAACAAATAAATGTGCCCAAGTTACTCATCTTTGGCCTTTTGGCTAAGATCAAAGTGTAGTATCTGTTCCGATGGATACTGCACCTCATAGACTGGTATTGTCTTGGCCTTTGGGGCTTGATTTACGCCGGTCTATGGGTCTGTCCTGTGCAGTTCTAGGAGGTCCACCCTCCCAGGCTTCGCCTCCCCTCTTTGAGGAGGAGTAAGTTTATTGTTTACTGCCTGAGGCGCCCCTACCAGGAATGCCGACGGGGCTGCCCAGGCAATTTTTAAACCCCACTTTCCCGACCCGACCTTGGGTCACATCTTACTTGTGGGAGTAAGATAAAAACTGGCCTTGTGCCTAACTCCTGGAGAGGAGTAAATCAATACTCATCGTTTTGCCTAAAATAACATACTTATCTGTCTGTAAAAAGTTCGGTATTCTTGTTTCTTTATATGTTTATATATCTGAAGAGTTCGAATGCAAAACGCGATTAATCCAATCCGTTTAAATTGAGACATGAAACAATAAAAGGACGAATATATTAAATCTAGCCTTTGACTAAAAGCTTATTTTAATTGTAAACAAAAGGAAATGATGTCGGTATCATACTATGTAAAACATGATTCTTGGATGTGGTCGAGTGTTGAAATGCAACGTTTTTTATAAAGATAGTACGGTAATTTTGAAAATGGTTTTTATCGCGTTTTGCATTCAAACTCTTCATTTGTATGTACACGATTCACTCTTCAACTAAATTAAACGATTTTTATGAATGTTGGAAGACGGCTGTTTAAACCTAAGGCCACCGAACGTGAGCTATATTTATTTTTATAAAAACCAGGCAAAATATCTAATTTTATCTAATGATATACTTATTTTGAGAGTCGATTCATAAACTAATAAATCGATCGTACTCGTTTTATAAACATTGCGTACAGATGTTTCATAAAAAGAAACATCAGATTTCAGTACAAGAGATTCATTCCGACTGGCAGGACCATTCGAAGCAGGAGGACAGCGAATTGAATAAACAACAAAAAAAATTCAAAACATCTAGAGTATTCACATATAGGTTGAATCGAAGAGGGAGACAAATTGCCTAGGTCTAAAAATACATTAATAAATATTCTTCAATAAAAATAGACAAATTGCCGAGGTCTAAAAATACATTAATAAATATTCTTCAATAAAAATAGACAAATTGCCTAGGTCTAAAAATACATTAATAAATATTCTTCAATAAAAATAGGATAAAAAACTGAATAAATGTAACATTTATGTCTTTTAGGACCGATAAGATAATTTCCCCTATGATAAACAACTTTAAAATAAATTAAAAAAGATAAAATTTAATATATATATATATATATATATATATATGTATATATATATATATATATATATATATATATATATATATATATATATATATATATATATATATATATATATATGATGAGCGCAAAGGAGGGCAAAACTCGAGTCTAGGACTTCCGGTTTGTTTCTTTCATAAGTTGTGGGCTGCGGCGTTGTCTGATTGTGGAACTAATTATATATATCATCTCACATTCAAAAATCTAATATTTATTTGCTCGCGTCGTTAGCTTGTTGGATGACATCGTCCTAGCGAGTATAAAATCTTACTTGTGAGACATCAGTCTGGGTTCTAAGTAGGTACATTCCACATCGCCGCGGTTTGCTTAATCTGTGTAAATTAATAGACATTCTTGTATGTGGCGAGGTAGCTCAGTGGCAGAATACTCATTTTGTATGCAAGTGACTCGGGTTTCAAATCCTGGGTTCGGATTGTTCTACTGATGAGCCTAAAGGAAGGCGAAACTCGAGTCTAAGACTTCCGGTTTGTTTATTTCATCGGTTGTTTGATTGTGGATGTATATATATATATATATATATATATATATATATATATATATATATATATATATACGCGCGTTTGTATATGTGTCTCATTTTTACATATACCAGTGAGCTCAATCTATAAATAAAGTATATATATATATATATATATATATATATATATATATATATATATATATATATATATATATATATATAAAAGAAGTGTGGTAAATTAAATACCATCAAAGCTTGTTATAGATGCAATATGTATTTTATAAAAAAGAAAAGACAAAATCGAAAACGATTTTTTTTTCTTTTTTTATAAACTAACATTATGTATGTAGTTTATAGTTATACAGATATTTCGCTAATAAAATTATGAACCTTTAAAATATATATATATATATGCATGTATTTAAAAGAAATAAACTAAACACACATGAAGGCTATCCGCATTATAAATTATTTCGACCTAGATGGGTCTCATCAGACGCGTGCACGACCACATTTAGGACTTTCCTAAATGGGTCTGTGTACGCATCTGATGAGACCCATCTAGATCGAAATAATTGATAATGCGGACAGACCTAATGTGTGTTTAGTTTATTCCCTTTACATTTATTCCTGCTCTGTTGACAAGAACATTGAGCTCTTTTACTCGAATTTCCATCGAAACCATTCAACTCTGCCCATATATATATATATATATATATATATATATGATAAGATTTTGATCTTTGAAAAGCCTGGCTTAAGGAAAAATTTAACTTGAATAAATAGCCTATTTGCGGAATATACCTTGCTCTGAGCAACTGAATAGAAATACGATTTGACTTTTGCTTTTCTAATTTCTTTTCATCCTTCTACATATCTATCTGCTCTATCCTGGATATTGAGCTGTATACTTTTCACAATATGTTTTACCTTTCCTAAAAGTTCGCTTCTAGTTCACCACTTTATATACACACACACATATATATATATATATATATATATATATACATATATATATATATATATATATATATATATATATATATATATATATATATATATATATATATATACTCAATCTTGGTGTGTGATGTTTGGTGTTTCCTGTAGAAATAAAAGTTACATAATCTACATAAAATCTAAAAGTGTTTTCTATTGTAAAATTTACCGGAGAAAGCCAATTAACGTGGTTTTGAATATCTAAGTACACCTTAAAAATGGCCTATGAAGGCATCACTCTCTTAAAACTTCAAATATATAATTTAGTTATGAAGTTTACATCATTAGTACAATATTTTCTGAGGAAAACAATGGAAGTTGTTCCAACAAAATCTCCTAGTTTCTTCCTAACCGAATGGAGCTAATATCCGATTTTAATGAAATTTAAACCGTACGTATAAGACACTAATTCAGAGAGTTTTACTAACTTCTGACGACTATATAAGTTGGTACAACGGAAAGAAGGGGCAGAAAAAAGAAAGTTAATAATCTGGGAATAATAATAATAAATAGTAGTGATCTTTATTCAATCCCGAGCAACCTCGGATCTTCACGTAAGTAAATATATATAAAATATAGTCACTTGCAGATATTTACGTACTCGTATAGCTGATGCGCCAGATTTCTGTGACTTTGCGTCCGCAACAATTGGGCAGGTCGCAGAAGCGCTTGGGACTAAAACGCGGCTGAAACTGCCAAGCGTTTAATGGAAGACTTAAAAAAAAAAAAGGGCATAGATAAAAAGAAGAAAAAACGAACAAACCGTAGCTGAAGAACTGTAAATAAATATATTTTTATTTTTTGGTGGACCAAATGAACCATTGTCAATCAAATATGTAGATGCAAATGTTTTTATTTGTGTGTGAAAATAATGCTGGTTTTGGAGGGGTGGCGGGATACAATTTTATCAATGTTTTTTGTTACATCAAAACAAAGAAAGAAATTAAAATGTTATGCTTTTGAATTAGTCGTTCCGGAGATTCGACGACATGACATAGTTGATAATAATTCATTATTGTTGCAATAGAACGCGATTATTGTTTTAATTCCAAATATTGTCGGCTGCTTGCTATAGCCTGCTTGGTGAATAAATGCTGCAACCTGATTGGTTAATACTTCGTCAGCTCTCGTTGCCGACGCGAAGTCACGGAAATCTGGCGCGTCAGCTATAAGAGTTTTTTTTTGTTTTTTTCGACTCATAAATATATGTAATCAGAATTTCCCTAATGATATGAGTGAAATACTTACTTGTGTTTACGTAAATGTATACAATTAATAGTTGACACTAAGCATTGTATTCCGGTAAAAGTGGTTCATGTCGACGAACAGAAACAAACGATACATAATTGCACAGCATAATTGCAATTTATATTTATCGTTTTTAAATAAGTGTTCTGAAATCTCACCATTCAATACGCAATAAATCAATCTATTGAATATGTAATCAATTTTACATGTTATCTTTGTATATCTCGCTAATGTATCTTTCAAACAATTGCCAGGTGCCCACCCACGTGTGCAGGTGGGCGTCTTATTCGAGTTCACCGCCCACACACTCTCCTCTTTTGTTTCCACTGAATTCAACTCCTGCTTTAACGTTCGTGCACGACTCATCTTCTACACTCACACCTATACGTACGAGGCGATAACATCATTAACGCAACAAATGGATTTATCTACATTTTATTAAAAGAGAAAAAACTTAACAAGCATCAGCTCTGTTTTAAAAACGAAAACAAGTTATTTTGTTTTAATATTTACTGTTAAAAATAAAATAAGTTTATCACCTGGCATACAAGTATTTAAGAAACCTAAACTAGACTAAGTTATATATATATATATATATATATATATATATATATATATATATATATATATATATATACATTTATATATATATATATATACAATAAAGTAACACGGAATCAGATAATCAACGGTGCGATAATTTATTTCGACCCTCTGGCCCTTTCAAACATGTATTCTCTTCGTTTAGGTGCTTGAAAAGACCGAAGGGTCGAAATAAATTATCGCACCCGTGATTATGTGATTCGGTGTTATTTTTTTGATTCTTGCTCTGTTTATTACATTGAGAACTCATACTCGGATTTCCTTCAGGAATTAATTTCACTCCAACTCCTTAAATATATATATATATATATATATATATATATATATATATATATATATATATATATACAATAAAGTATCACGGAATCAGATAATCAACGGTGCGATAATTTATTTCGACCCTCCGGCCTTTTCAAACATGTAATCTCCTCGTTTAGGTGCTTGAAAAGGCCGGAGGGTCGAAATAAATTATCGCACTGATGATTATGTGGTTCCTTGTTATTTTTTTAAATTCTTGCTCTGTGTATTACATTGATCTCTCATACTCGTATTTCCTTCTGGAATCTATTTCTCTCTAACTCATTTTATGTGTGTATATATATATATATATATATATATATATATATATATATATATATATATATATATATATATATATATATATATATATACAAGGTTATATATACAAGGTTATGTTAAAAAGAAATCAATAAAGTGCTCGATCGCAAAAAAGTGAGAGCTAAATAGAAAATGTATGTTACATATTAAAAAAATTCACCGCGGTTTCATCCAGATAGACAGACTTTTCAAAATGTTAAAAATCGTCTATATAGGGTGGGCAAAAATAAGGGTCCTATTTTTAAAAATTCATAACTTTTTTATTTATTGATTTTTTAAAATTTTTTTTTAGAATAAGTAAAGGACCCCTTCCGAAGCAAGCATGAGCCGTATTAGCCCTAAGGAACGTACCCTCATTTAGAAAACATTATTTTTGCTTAAAAAACTCAAAACAGTGTAAAAAACAATACTTTAGTTTTTGTAAGTTTTAAGAAGTGTTTTTCGGCTAAAATTTGTTTTGTTTATTTCAAAAAATCTCGGAAGGGTCAGTCTACACACACATAAAGTTTGGTGAGTTTAACTTTTATTTTGTGGAAGTTATTCAAATTCAAGTTATTCAAATTTAAAGATAGGTCCCTTCTTTTGGCCCACCCTGTATAAGGAATTTTCAGCGACTCGAAATGAAAATAATAGGAAGAAATAGCGTTTGAATTCACCGTTATACGGTGCATTGCTGAAGCGTCTCTTTATTTTTAAGACGTAACTCTGGATTTAGCTAATAACTCTACTAGACCATATCACACACCTATCAAACAGATCAGATATGTCAACACCATATTCTACCAGCCCCTCTTATATTTAGGAACCTTGTATCTAACACAAGAGAATCTCCCACCTACATCCAGCCCCGAGATATTCCAGCAAGCCGCCCCATATTAAAATAAAGCCCTCCGCGAAAGTGTTTATAGCGAAGAAATCTCTTATACACCCACCCAATCTACCAGACAACACAGACAAAAAGGCAAAGAACATTATCTGGTCTACCCTCCCTGATTCTATCAGATAGATTTATCTACCTCCCACAGCGATAAGATGTGACACAAGGTCGGGAAAGTGGGATTAGAAAAACCAGCGCCCGAGAAGTTGAGCACTCTGGCCATTAAAAATTGCCTGGGCAGATCTGTCGGCATTCCCCGGTACGGGCGCCTCAGGCAGTAAACAATAAACTTACTCCTCCCCAAAGAGGGGAGACAAAGCCTGTGAGGGTGGACCTTCTAGAACTGCACAGGACAAACCCATATACCGGCGTAAATCAAGTCCCGAAGGCCAAGATAATACCAGTCTATGGGGTGCAGTACCGGAACAGATACTACACTTTGATCTTGGCCAAAAGGTGCTCCAATTAATAGACAAACAGTTCCCACCATCAAATATGTTATTCTTACTTTCGATCCGTAGCATCCATTCTAGCCTCAAAACCAACAACATTAACCAATCCTCTCAACCCCCGCTGCTCATTCAAAAAATTGGTAGTAATCCCCTTAGAAGGGGGCTACACAGTCAGTTGTGTAGTGTATGAAGCCAAAGTAATATCCGATGTAGAAATCAAGGAGCATGAAAATTTCATCTGATGACTCAAAGGGTTTTCAAAAAAAGGCTCTACGCTCACAATTACAAATCAAGTCTCTGGGAAAAGACAACATCACCAACCTATCAAACACTATATAGGGACTAAAGAGGTCTAACACTCCCTATGAAATTAGATAGAGCATCATTGAAAAAACAAAATTCTCCAGGATTTCGCCACAATGCACCACTGAAAAAATCCGGATTCTACAGGCAATCAATAACCGTGACATAAATAGTATAAAGATTCAAACCGAGTTCTTCAAAAATGTCCCACAAAAAAAATTGTACTAGCCCAATGGACTAGCCACGAAAAGAAATAACTAACTAATAACCGCATAAGAGCGATGATATCACCATCATAGAAAAGATATGACATACTGACTCACCCTAAGACCTTTTCTAAAATTTATCATTTTTCATATACCACATCACAACTTCCCACAAATCTTTCGTTTCATGTTTTTCTCTTGTATTTAAATCTGTTTTTTGTTTGACTTTTTTACACACACACACACATATATATATATATATATATATATACGAAACGTATACGTACATAGATAATAAACAATAACAAATATTTATATTTGTCGCTCCTCGTAAAAAAGTAGAGCACTGTAATGGTAGTACTAACACAGCATGACGTCACTTGCTTTATAATGCATCATCCATTCCCTAATAGAAGTAGAATTCCTGGACGTCAAGCCGCTTTAAAGGTGTTAAAATTATCATTGTTTATCAGCTATTTAAAATTGGCCGACGTTGGATTTAAGTTGAAAAATACTTGTAATCCAGGGTTTCGAATCGCATAACCGGTAGTGAATAGTCATATCTCTATGCTGATGAGTCCAGATTAGAAAGGACGAAACGTATACATACATAGATAATAAACAATAACAAATATTTATGTATATATATAAATATATATGTGTATATATTTATATTTATATATATATAAATATAAATATATATGTATCTCTCTCTCTCTCTCTCTCTCTCTCTCTCTCTATATATATATATATATATATATATATATATATACATTATTTATTTATTTAAAATTAATATTGTTATAAGCCCCTTTAATAACATTAAAGTTGATCGCTGTTCGAAAAAATTAAAAATAGACTGACACGTAGCTATAAGTCATATTCCGACAACGTTAGTAGAATCTTTAGTCAGTCTTTCTAGATATGCCGTCCTTCGCATCAATATAACTTAAATTTTATTTCTTGAATGTTGTAATGTCTCGTGACGTAATGGTTGATTTTGTGGCAGGGGTTTGAACCGTGCGACTGTCCGAAATCATCACCCCTGCCCTGATGAGAGCGAAAGCTCAAAACACTAGCGTAACAATGATTTCAAATTATTTATTTAAAGTTTATATATATATATATATATATATATATATAGTCTAAAGAAGCTTTAAGTCATTTTAACAAACAAAAAATTTAAAAAAAAAGAAGTAAAATGCAGTTTAAATTCCCAGAGAAACTAACTAAATCCAAGATATTGCAGACTTAACATTCGTTGAAAAATTCATGAATAAAAAAAATGTTTTTTTAAATAAGTAAATAATTTTTTTTAAAAAGGGGGGGTTTAGTATCTAACAGTGAAACAAAAACAGGAGACCTTAAGCATCTAATATTAACACGGGGATTATATATATATATATATATATATATATATATATATATATATAAATAAAATATTTGTTGTTGTTTATTATCTATGTACGTATACGTTTCATCCCTTTTCAATTAGGACTCATCAGCATAGAGATATGACTATTCACTACCGGTCGTACGATTCGAAACCCTGGATAACAAGTATTTTTCAACTTGCATCCAACGTCTTTAACCGCGCGCCCAATATTTGAATAGCCGATAAACAATGATAATTTAACACATTTAAAGCGGCACGATATATATATATATATATTTAAATGGAGATTAACACTATCAGTATTGATTGGACATTTTAGCTATTTGATTTTTACCAATTTCCACGGAAAATACATATATTTTGTTGTTATTATTTACTACAGTGGCAACGATCTTTTACCTTGGACTTGAATTTTCCTATCTCTTAAGCTTCGACTAAGATCTACACTTGTATTACTTTCTACTCTTAACTCTACATGTGCTCCATATTTCTGATTCCTCGGATTTCTTACATGGACATCTTATGCTTCAGTGAAAATAATCTACTTTGCAAGAATTGTTTTTTAATTAATAAAACATTTTCGTAAAATTTATATTTCAATTTTTTTCATATTTCAATTTTAAAATGTGTTTTTATATGATCAAATGTTTGCTTAACAGAAATATGAAATTTTCTGTTTTATCATTCGAATTTGTTTCTAATGATAAGAGCATATGTTTCGAAATCTATTGATTCGGAAAACGAAAAATGTTTTTTTTTACATAATCCTTATTTGAATTAATTGATGATTGAACAAATATTGTATTGAACCAAATTGTTATTCATAATTTTGTCAGATTCTCTGCATAGTCGGGGAATTCTTCTGGTATTGATTATTTTTGACAAAGGGAAGTTTATTTTCCCGAAATATTAAATAATGCTTTTTTAATCATCCGGACGTCACACAAACAGCTAACACCACACTTGCTGTTATATAAGATTTTAGGAAAAATAAATAGTAAGTCATATTTCGTATTCGATTTATTGTTTTTGTTCCTTACAACTTGCATCTTACTCGGAATTTGCATTGCTCACAGCCTTTAAAAAAATACTATATATATATATATATATATATATATATATATATATATATATATATATATATATATATATATATATATATATATAAAGTGGTGTACTAAAAGCGAAATTTTAGGAAAAGTGAAACCTATTGTGAAGAGTATACAGCTCAATATCCAGGATAGAGCAGGTAGAATGAAGAAGAATGGAAAGGAATTAGAGAAGCAAAAGCCAACTTGAATAAATTGCCTTTTTTGCGGAATATACCTTGCTCTGAGCAATTGAATTGAATTATGATTTGGCTTTTGTTTCTCTAATTCCTTTCCATTCTTCTTCATTATATATATATATATATATATATACATAAATAGTACATGTATTGCATTAGTTTCTGTAGATGTAAATCCATTGAAACTCAAGTGTTTATAAAAAGTGCTCAATAACAAGTAGAGCTGTTAATAAGTATACATTTTTATTTATCCAAATATTATTGGTTACATATGTGCATACATGTTTCGGTTGTAATTTTCGCAGAGAGTGAACCTGTTCAGTGTAGTCTTTGGTTCGAAGAGGTTCACTCTCTGTGAAGAGTACAACCGACACATGTATGCACATATGTAACCAATAATGTTTGTATGAATAAAAATGTATACTTATATATATGTATATATATATATATATATATATATATATATATATATATACGTGTGTGTGTGTTTCGTCGGTTCTATGACTCATAAATGTGGTAATAATATTTTTTTAATTATTATTAATTATATTTTTAATTTATTAAATTATAAATAATGTTTAGTTGTATTTCTGGCAGGTTGTGTTGGAGCCAATTACACTTTTTGCCGCTTTTATATATCAGCCCGTGAGACATACATAAACGGGATCCTTATCTATTTGCCTCCCTACGAGGGCGGACTTAAACATGAGATCGTGGAAAATCCAGTCTAGAATAATCCCTCCTTCACTGACCGAGGACAGAAAAGATGAAAGGTAGTATCAGGAACAGATGCTACACATTGCTCCCAGCCCCCCCAAAAATAACTGTGTAATAATATTATTACCAGTAAAAATACCCGCCATTTTTTAACAGCTGCTATGAACACGTCTCTTTTTTAAAACCGCGATGTTGCTATGCGCTTTATTATGTTCTTGATATACAAGAATTGTTTTTAGTGGAGATTAGTAAACGCGCACTCTTCCAAAAATAAGACTTCAGAACAACTGGCCAGTTTTAGCGCTTTGCCTTTCAATTGTGTTTAGACACAGGAAACCGCTGATCAGTCGGTTGCTAACTGCAATGTATGACGAAACTACGTCACAAATACGTCACAATTCGGAGAAAAAAGTAGAAATTCTCTTCCTGCGTCTGAAAATACTTTTCTTCTGATATATATATATATATATATATATATATATATATATATATATATATATATTAAATGAAAATGTATAAAATCTCAAAATAATTCTCCGTCAGAATTCAGAGAAAAAATAGAAAATGCTTCCCCCTATTGAAAATACATTTACTTAGAAAAAAAAAATTTATATATATATATATATATATATATATATATTTATATATATATATATATATATATATGTATATATGTATATATATATATTAAAACCTACACTTATATATATATATATATATATATTTATATATATATATACTTATATATATATATTTATATTTATATATATATATATACTTATATATATATATTTATATATATATATACTTATATATATATATTTATATATACACATATATATATATATATATATTTATATATACACATATATATATATATTTATATATATATATATTTATATATATATATATATATATATATATATATATATATATATATATATATATATATATATATATATATATGTATATTAATGAAAATAAAAGGAATTTAGGTTATGTGATGAGACTGCAGCACACGAAAACATTGTTTTCTTTTGTTTAGAAACACGCGATCTATGTCTGCACTTCGAAGAACTTTAATAATACTAATCTCTCTCTATCTCCCTTTCTCTCTCTGTCTCTCTCTCTCTTTCTCTCTCTCTCTCTCTCTCTCGCTCTCTCTCTCTCTCGCGACCGGGTGCACATTATGCAATGGGGAAAAAGTTACTTTTAACACATGTCTTATCTTTCACCACTAACGCTCAGATTCTTACTTTGCCCCACTTGAAATTGATGGAGCTCTTTTGAGGAGGGTCCTTTATAGTTATAAGCTTTTAAAATTGACTTTAACACCAGAACCTTAATGTATACAGCCTTGACTCCGGCTCCGATATTTTTCTCAAGTCTTACCCAAGAAGAATTTTCTACATGTGAGTATTTCGATATGACAGCGGAAATTTAAGATATGTTTTTATTTCTCTTACATCGGTTGTCCTACGAACACTTACGAGCTTTGTCTACCCAATTATTATTCCCTTGATAAGTACAAACCCACAAGGTCAGTAACCTGGGAAGAGTCCGAATATCCCATAGTAATATCGAAATTTTAAAGAATATATTTGTGGTCGTGAATTTATTGTCAAATTCTAATAGGGATCTTGTAGACAAAATTATTAGTTTGATCGCTAAGTAGATAAGAGGCTCCAGGTAACATAAACTGTTCGCCTATAAGTAGTATAAATTCTACACGACTTATATTTCAGCAACAAGGACTGGACTTTATTGTCAGAACACGGGCGCCGTGAGAGGCTTTTCATAAACTCTTGTCTTTGAAACTTATTATTTTCTCTAAATAATCTTTTACACCAATCCTATCAAATTTTTTACACTCTCTCTAACTATACACATGAAGTAATTTATCACCTCCGTCTAGGTAAAAAGTCATTTACTCCACCAAACTGTCGAGTAAAAATAAACGCAACTCTTTAGAATGTTGTATTTGATGTGGGTTTTTTTTTCATGACTATTTCTATCTGCGTGCATTGCAGTTGGTTTTGTAAATGAAGTCATTAAATATCGATTGTCCGCCATATTGCAACATGCTTGTTTGGATGTGGCAGTTACTGTTGAATAGCCGCTGATTTGAATGTCCCTGAAATCGAAAAATAAATATGCTATATTTGGATGCTCTGAAAGCATCCTAAATGTAGGAAAAAATAATTTGAAAAAATTTATTTGTTTAAAGCTTCATTTCCAATGAAAATATCTCTAATGTTTTTTTTAGACTCGCAGACATGATAGGTTAATGAGTGCGTATATATATATATATATATATATATATATATATATATATATATATATATATATATTTATATATGTACATATATATGTATATATATATATATATATATATTTATATATGTACATATATATGTATATATATGTATATATCTATATTTGTATGTATATATATATATGTATATATCTATATTTGTATGTATATATATGTGTATATATATATATATATATATATATATATGTGTGTGTGTGTGTGTGTTGCATAGCCCCACTCTTGGGCCGCGGCGGCACTCATTTACTATACTCGTCCCGGAACGGACCGAAACAGTTCGCGTTTAATCACTCGTCGTTTTTTTAACATAAAAAATCATATAGTTTGCATACCTTAAAATTTATCCATCGCCGCGTAAAGGGTGCCCTCTCGATGTCGTCTAGTGGTTGAACTCCTTCCTCATTCTTCTGCCGTGAACCACGCTACTGCAACACAAAAGCTCCATCATCGAATCGGAAGACAAACAATATTTTTAAATTTAACTTCAGTTTTTATTTCAAGCGTTAGTTATCAAACCAGCTGGGAGATATTCACTAACGTCGAGAGAGAGAGAGGGAGAGAGAGAGCAAATTACTACTTTATCGTAGTTACTTATCAAATAGTCTTAACCATTCGTGGAAGGGGGAGATATTTCGCCTGTATTTTCTTAGCGAAATATTTCCCTTACTCTGCTGTAGACTACAATAACGTTCTATAAGTTCGCCTCCAACACCCAGACTGCTAAAACTCGCTTCTCACGAAGAACGAGTGACGTCACGGATCCCTCTGTTTTCCACGCAAAGGCTCGTGACGTCACAAAGCCTCTCGAAGGTGCACATTGACCCTTGATCTGAGGGCTCGTTACGCGGTGACCCTGTCACGTCTGTGAGCTCCGACTGTGAGAACAGACCCTATTCTGCACCCGACCGCACGGGTCCACAATCTAAATCGTGCAAGCAAAACCAATGATTTCCAACAGGTACGTCCATTCCCATAGGGCCATTATCCAACATATGTATATATTTATATATATATATATATATATATATATATGCATACATGTAATATGTATATATATATATATGTATATATGTATACATTTAATATGTATATATATATATATATATATATATATATATATATATATATATATATGTAAATATGTATATATTTAGTAGTTGAATTATTATGCTGAATATCATTATTAGTAGTTGTATTTTTAAGTTTCAAATCATTAATCTGATTCATTCATAAACAATAAAATTAGGGAATTCGTTGTGAATAAGGACGTGTTTTATTTATTTTTCATTCAATAAATAGTGTTTTGGATTGAGGAAATTAGTGTTGAACGGTTTAGAAGGTTTTCAACAATTGCTATTTTGTAACAATAAGGACATTTTCTTTTGTAATTTTAAAGAATAGAAATAATACTTGTCTTTTATGAAGCAAAATGTTGAACGTACTATTAGGGATGTCAATGAGTACATCAAAGAATGAGATTTTATCATTAAGTGTTTTGTTTTAGGGTGAATTTAAGAACTTTTTTTTTTAGTAAATGTGCCGTACTTTGCGTATTTTGTCATTATTGTCATCAAAAATAAGAATACAATCGACATACCGTACGTAAATATAAGGTTTTATGATGTTTTGTAGTAATCAAGGTAAACACTATTATTGAATAAAAATAATGAGAAAATAAAAATATTTATAATCAATTCCTTATTTATATCGTTAATGAACAAATAAGATTAATGATTAGACAGTGGCACACACTACTATTACTAATTATACCCAGCGTAATATCTCAAAATCTATTGTAACCTTCGACTGTTAATGAACAGTAAATTAGTGCTTTAAGCAAAAGCTATAGACCTAAAGAAATCAAACGTTTTCCCCAGCTATTACGTGTGCTTTATCAAGAGCGAAAAAAGTGTAAAGTGGTAAAATTGCCGAATTTTGGCACTTTTAGCATTTTTCGCTCTTGATAAAGCCCACGTAGCATCCTGGCGAAACGTTGAGTTTGGGTCTTCCGCTTTTCTTTTTTAATTCATATATATATATATATATATATATATATATATATATATATATATATATATATATATATATATATATACATATATATATATATATATAGTCTCGGAAGTTTCTCAACCATTAAAACTATATAAAAAAAAAAAAATTTAAAAAAACTAAAAAAAACTTATAGTCTCAAGTCTTCCAGTGGAAAATCACTCATGTAAGTCAATTTATTTTTTACAGTTATTATATTAGTTAGTTTCTAACACTATTTTAAGGGATCATCAGTTGTTTACCATGAAAAACTGTTATATATAATATAATAATATAAGTTAACAAAACATCTATACGGAACAAAACTTAGGTTTGGTATACGGAACGTTTATGTTTTTGTCTTTTAAGGGAAGTGGGGTCTGATCAACTCTGCTGGGAAGCCATGAAATTAAATACTGTCTTGTTTTTAAATTCCCGAAACAGTTTTTCATGGTAAACAACTGATGATCCCTTAAATAATGTTAGAAGCAAACTAATATAATAACTGAAAAAGTTCAATTTACTTACATGAGTGATTTTCCACTGAACGACTTCGGACTTAAGTTTTTTTGTTTTTTTTTTAAATATAGTTTTAATAGTTGAGAAACTTCCAAGACTATATATATATATATATATATATATATATATATATATATATTGGGAAAGAGAGGGACGTTGAGTGATAGGGGTGTGAGTGTAGAGTGGTAACACTGTTTGTGTATGTGTGCAAATAATTACACGATGTCTGGGAAATAATGGAATCTCATATGAAGAGGATCTTAAGTACAATTTACATTAATTTCCAAGTGGTTCGCGTAAGAAGACACACTTTTTTCTCTAATCTCACGGCAGATGCTCATCAGAATTGCGAATTTAACCGAAGACCTCCAATCGACACGATCAGTCCTCGCAAAGGCAAATCTCTTAAGGCTTTTTAATTAGTGCGTTTGCGATGTATACCAAGCTCGTTGTAAATAATCAAGCACATCGTTAAGATATCCACACGGATAGTCGTCAACCCTCTTAATCTCACTATCTTCTCTTGCTTAGTCGAAAACTTCGTCATAAGATGTATGTTAGAAAAATGTAGACCCGTTGGGACACCCATTGAGATTGGATTACATTGTTTGAGTCAGGAAAAAGTCAATTTCTAAATCCAGTTAAATAGTTTTTTTTTAATATAAAATTAGTTTTCTTTCTTTGTTCGCTATCTTTCTCGCTCTGTCTGTCTGTATATATATATATATATATATATATATATATATATATTTATATATATATATATATATATATCCACCTATCTAGTATTAATAGATGTGGCGGTATTCTCTTCTGTTTATAATGTACTATTACAAGCTTCTGTTTTGTTTTTTTTAGTTAGTTTTATTGCATTTGACTGTTAATAGAGTGAGAAAGAGAGAGAAAGAGAGAGAGTAGACAGAAACTGTATACAATGAAAGCGGTGGGAATACAACTGTGAGAGAGGGTGAGAGTGATAGATAGTAACAGATGATTGACTTGGTAAGTCAACTTTAGTGATCGATAAAAAAAAACGGGGTGGATAACGTAAGATATGTACCTTACAGATGTTCTTTGTAGTGAAGGTTTAAGATGGAAAAGACAAGAGGTGGATTCAACGATGCCATTCCTTCAGATAATCACAACACCTCCCAGTTCTGTGGTGATGTCTGTAAATGTCTAGGAAACCTAAAGAGTCATATCCGCACCTCTCATTGGGAGGTTTTACGCTAATATCACTTCGATACACAAAAAAAGTGGTAATTCTCGAAATCTAATAGACAGCCATCATATATATATATATATATATATATATATATATATATATATAATATATATATATTAAATTCCCGAAACAGTTTTTCATGGTAAACAACTGATGATCCCTTAAAATAGTGTTAGAAGCAAACTAATATAATAAATGTAAAAAATAAATTGACTTACATGAGTGATTTTCCACTGAAAGACTTGGGACTAAAAGTTTGTTTGTTTTTTTTTAAATTTTTTTGATATAGTTTTAATGGTTGAGAAACTTCTGAGACTATATATATATATATATATATATATATATATATATATATATATATATATATATACTTATGGGTCCTACAAACAAAAATATTTTCATAACATGCTAAAATATTCCGTGCATTTTCTGTTTTAACCCAGGTTTTGGCTGTTGATTGAAAACCTCGTGGACGCTGGTTTCGTTTTTAAAGTCTTATTTAAACAGAACCAAACAAGAAACTGAAATGCGTATGTACGATATATATATATATATATATATATATATATATATATATATATATATATATATAATGTATTTAGAGGGCCGAAAGAAAATGCAGGGAGACGGATTGATGAGAAGCTGGAAAGAACAAAAATAAAGAAATCGAAGGAAAGGACTTACAACTGTCAATTGATTTTTATTTTCAATTATACATGAAGAGCAAGTAGGGTTTGCTGGATGTGATCTCCGTATGATGATTAGAAATCATTTGATATTTCGGGAAAATCTTCCCCTTGTCAAAAATAGACACAAAAGAAAAGTCCGACTGCGTGGTATTCACTAAGATTGGTGACAAAATCTGACTTCGTAATACAATTGCCAGTAATGCTTCAAGCCAACTACCATTCTCTCTCGCTCTCTCTTATTATTATTATCATTATTATCATCATCACCATCCTCATCATTATTATTATTATTATTATTATTATTATTATTATTATTATTATTATTATTATTACTATATTTAATATTATTATAATTTTTATTATCATTATATTTATTATTATTTTTATTATTATTATTTTTATTATTACTATTATTATTATTATTATTATCATTATCATCATTATCATCATTATTATTATTATTATCATTATTATTATATTTATTACTATTATTTTTATTATCACTATTATTATTATTGTTATTATTTTTATTATTATTATTACTATTATTATTATTATCATTATTATTATATTTATTATTATTATTTTTATTATCACAATTATTATTATTATCATCATCAGCATCAGCATTATTATGTTTATTATTATTATCAGTATTATCATAATCATTATTATTATAATTATTTCATTCATAATTAATATCATTATTATCATTATTATTAATCATTATTATTATTATAATTATTATTATATTTATTATTATGATTTGTATTATTACTATTACTTTTATTATTATTATTATCATCATCATCATCATCATTATTAGGTTTATTATTATTATCATTGTTATAATCATCATCCTTATTATTATTATTATTATTTTATTTATAATAAATATCATTATTATCATTATTATTAAATATTATTATTATCATATTTATTATTATTATATTTGTTATTATCATTTTTATTATTATTATCAACATTATTATTAAATATTATTATTATATTTATTATTATTATAATCATTATCATCATTATCATTTTTATTATTGTAATTATAATTATATTTATTATTTTTATTATTACTATTATTATTATAATCATCATCATTATTATGTTTATTATGATTAATTATGATTACTATCATTATAATAATGATAATAATCATAATTAATCATAATCATTATTATTATTATTATTTTATTTATAATTAATATCATTATTATCATTATTATTAATAATGTTATTATTATTATTATTATATGTATTATTATTATATTTATTATTATTATTTTTATTATCATCATTATCATTATTATTATTATATTTATTATTATTATTTTTATTATCATCATTATCATTATTATTAAATATTATTATTATTATTATTATTATTATTATTATTATTATTATTATTATTATATTTATTATTATTATATTTATTATTATTATTTTTATTATTATTATCATTGTCATAATCATTATTATTATTATATTTATTATTAATATATTTATTATAATTATTTTTATTATTATTATTATCATCATCATCATTATTATGGTTTTTATTATTATTATCACTATTATCATCATCATCATCATTCTTATTATTATTTTATTTGTTATTAATATTATTATTATCATTATTATTAAATATTATTATTATTATTATTATTATTTTTATTATTATTATTATTATTATTATTATTATTATTATTATTATTATCTATGTATACTTTAATGTACGAGCTATCGTTGATATATAAATGAGAATTTGGAACCTGAGAATCGGAATGGGAATATCAGAGTAAATATTGTGTGTGTAATGAGCGGAATCAGACAAGACGTGATTACAAGGTGGAAATCTGAGAAGCGGCCAATCCTATCATTAAAGCAAATTCAAATACGCACGTCTCGTAAGAGAACCGCCAATAATGTTCAGTAATGGCTGACAAGCGCGAAGAGATTAGACAATGGATGGGCGAAACGTGTCTACAAGAAGTCGTCAAATATATGACCTCGTTGATCTCATGCGAATATTATATATAGCTATATATATTTATTGTACCCGCCATATATATATATATATATATATATATATATATATATATATATATATATATATATATATATATATATATATATAAATTAGTAGAGGATATATATATGATCGGATCTATGAATATATATATATATATATATATATATATATATATATATATATATATATATATATATATATACATTCATAGGTTTCATTTGTTAGGATTTTAAACCGATGGTACCGATGTTGTACTGACATTCTGTAATACGAATATTTATTAACAAA
>OY744542.1:62520519-62523019 GCA_963556195.1 Sepiola atlantica
CGAGTTATATTTCTTTCTTCTCGTGTGTGTAGTGTTTCGGATAATTGCCTGTCTTGGCAACAGTTTATCAAACGCTGATTTTACCTTTCTGGCAAACATTAGATCAGCTGGTGATATGTTTGATGGTGTACTAGGATGTGGTGTGATCCTATAAACTTGGAAGAATTGTTGCAAAGCTTTTTCTGTTGGTGTTCCAATGGATTTCTTTAACGCTCGTTTTAGCGTGTCCACGAACCTTTCCGCAAGGCCGTTCGATCTTGGATGATACGGCGGAGTCGTGATGTGCTTCACTCGGAACGTGTCGCAAAATTCCTTAAACTCTGCGGATGTGAACTGCGTTCCGTTGTCAGTGACCAGTGTGTCTGGTACACCGAATCTTGCAAACAACTCGTGTAGGAACCCTATTGAGTTGTTCGTTGTTGGATTCCTGCAATGCATTACCTCCGGCCATTTTGTGTAACTATCCACTACAATTAAATAATAGTTTTCTCCTACTGGACCAGCGAAGTCCATGTGGATTCTCGACCATGGTTGGTCGGTTTTCGGCCAAGGTTTGTGTACTATAGGTGGGGATTTTGCTGCTAACTGGCATCCTTTACATTTATTTATTGTTGCTGCTATGTCAGTGTCCATGTTACGCCAGTACACGTAGCTTCTCATTAACGACTTCATTCGATTTATCCCCGGATGCTCCCGTATGGAAATCTCTTAACATCCTATTCTGCAATGTTTTGGGTATTACCACTCTCTCACTGTACAGTAACACATCGTTACATATGGAGAAAACTTCCTGCACCTTTGTGTCCGTTATAATTTTCTCTTTTATGTCCTTTATGTATTCGTCTTTCTCGGCTTCCCTTTTAATGTCCGACAAAGTTACGAGTAGTTTCTTAATGATGTTTGCTACCATATTTTTTACTTCAACATTTGTCCGAATTGCTGCAATGACTGATTCTTCCAGATTGTGTTTCTGTGGTATCAGTCTTGACAGTCCATCCGCATGGCAAATCTTTTTTGATGCTAGATGTTGTAGCTGGAAATCGTAATTAAGTAAGATTGTACCCCAGCGCAGCAATCTATTTGCGGTGTATACCGGCAATCCTTTTTTTGATCCATAGATCGTGACTAACGGTTTATGGTCGGTTTCAAATAAGAATTGTCTACCATATAAATATCGGTGAAATTTAGTCACGGAAAAGATTATGCTCAATGCTTCTTTTTCGATTTGTGAATATGCCCTCTCGGCTGGTATCAGCGTTCTCGAAGCGTGCGCTATTGGTTTTCTAGACCCATCCGGCATAATATGTTGAATGCATGCTCCTAAGCCGTAGGAACTAGCGTCACTAGCGACGACTATTTTTAATTTTGTGTCAAAGTTCGTTAAGAATAATTCGGATGTTAGTGCGCTCTTTATTTTGTCAAAAGCGGTTTGACATTCTTGCGTCCAGTTCCAAGGTCTATCCTTTTTAAGCAGATTATTTAAGGGGGCTCGCAAGTTATGCATTCCTTCAATAAAAGATTGATAATAATTTGCGAGTCCTAAGAAACTCTGCAAGGTTGTTACGTTATCAGGTGCTGGCATATTTTTTATTGCCGCAGATCTGTCTGGGTCTGGACGTCGTCCATGTTTGTTTATTATGTGTCCAAGATACTTAATCTCGCTCATACAAAAGTCACATTTACTTCTTTTACTTTAAAGCCGAATTCTTGTATTCGAGTAAATACTTGTTTCAAATGTTCCTTATGTTCTTGTAGGGATTTGCTCCTGACAACAATGTACAAATGAAGGTGTCGAGTCAGAGAGTCTTGGTGGGAGGACATGTACGCTCTTCGGCGTCACTTCCGGTGGCATTTAGGTAACACACACTAAGGCCAACCTAGGCTTGCCATTTATAGTGTAACGTTATTCGTATATGCAAATGAGTGGTTGCCACCACAACATATATATATATATATATATGTGTGTGTGTGTGTGTGTGTGTGTGTGTGTGTGTGTGTGTGTGTGTGTGTCGAGGCAGCATTTTTTCTCTAAGGCATGTATTATTAAAAATAACCGACAACTCGTGTCTGGATATTTTTGTATAAATCCCTTCCATTTTCCGGATTAAAGTCCTAATCTCGGATGAGAATTGGCTGATGAATCTGCCGTAATTTTCTTTTACGTCCAAAGTACTTTCTAACCCATTTGGGTCCATCTTCAGTGGGAATAATGTCAATCAGGTAAAGACCTGGAGTGAGTTTATAGTTAATTTCGTCTGGTCAAGGTGATTGAGTTCTTCTTTAGTCCAGCCTATGAATGGCCCAGAGTATTTTTATTAGTGATACTGCCTAGGTTTATATTACTTTTACTAGATTTCTGCTATATATGATTTAATTATTATTTTTACTGTTATTATTATTATTATTATTATTATTATTATTATTATTATTATTATTATTATTATTATTATTATTATTATTATTATTATTATTTGTATAATTTTTGTTTTTGCTGCTGTTG
>OY744542.1:62528019-62543019 GCA_963556195.1 Sepiola atlantica
TAATAATATCTAGATTTAGTTAAGGGTGTAAATCTACAATAATTCCATCATAATAATACCTAGATTTAGTTAAGGGTTTAAATCTACAATAATGCCATAATAATAATATCTAGATTTAGTTAAGGGTGTAAATCTACAATAATGCCATCATAATAATATCTAGATTTAGTTAAGGGTGTAAATCTACAATAATGCCATCATAATAATATCTAGATTTAGTTAAGGGTGTAAATCTACAATAATGCCATCATAATAATATCTAGATTTAGTTAAGGGTGTAAATCTACAATAATGCCATCATAATAATATCTAAATTTAGTTAAGGGTGTAAATCTACAATAATCCTATCATAATAAAATCTAGATTTAGTTAAGGGTGTAAATCTACAGAAAATTCCAGCATAATAATATCTAGATTTAGTTAAGGGTGTAAATCTACAATAATGCCATCATAATAATATCTAGATTCAGTTAAGGGTGTCAATCTACAATAATCCTATCATAATAAAATCTAGATTTAGTTAAGGGTGTAAATCTACAATAATCCTATCATAATAAAATCTAGATTTAGTTAAGGGTGTAAATCTACAATAATGCCATCATAATAATATCTAGATTTAGTTAAGGGTGTAAATCTACAATAATTCCATCATAATAATACCTAGATTTAGTTAAGGGTTTAAATCTACAATAATGCCATAATAATAATATCTAGATTCAGTTAAGGGTGTAAATCTACAATAATGCCATCATAATAATATCTAGATTTAGTTAAGGGTGTAAATCTACAATAATGCCATCATAATAATATCTAGATTTAGTTAAGGGTGTAAATCTACAATAATGCCATCATAATAATATCTAGATTTAGTTAAGGGTGTAAATCTACAATAATGCCATCATAACATTATCTAGATTTAGTTAAGGGTGTAAATCTACAATAATGCCATCATAATAATATCTAGATTTAGTTAAGGGTGTAAATCTACAATAATGCCATCATAATAATATCTAGATTTAGTTAAGGGTGTTAATCTACAATAATGCCATCATAATAATATCTAGATTTAGTTAAGGGTGTAAATCTACAATAATGCCATCATAATAATATCTAAATTTAGTAAAGGGTGTAAATCTACAATAATTCCATCATAATAATACCTAGATTTAGTTAAGGGTGTAAATCTACAATAATGCTATCATAATAATATCTAGATTTAGTTAAGGGTGTAAATCTACAATAATTCCATCATAATAATATCTAGATTTAGTTAAGGGTGTAAATCTACAATAATGCTATCATAATAATATCTAGATTTAGTTAAGGGTGTAAATCTACAATACTTCCATCATAATAATATCTAGATTTAGTTAAGGGTGTAAATCTACAATACTTCCATCATAATAATATCTAGATTTAGTTAAGGGTGTAAATCTACAATAATGCCATCATAATAATATCTAGATTTAGTTAAGGGTGTAAATCTACAATAATTCCATCATAATAATATCTAGATTTAGTTAAGGGTGTAAATCTACAATAATTACATCATAATAATATCTAGATTTAGTTAAGTGTGTAAATCTACAATAATGCCATCATAATAATATCTAGATTTAGTTAAGGGTGTAAATCTACAATAATTACATCATAATAATATCTAGATTTAGTTAAGGGTGTAAATCTACAATAATGCTATCATAATAATATCTAGATTTAGTTAAGGGTGTAAATCTACAATACTTCCATCATAATAATATCTAGATTTAGTTAAGGGTGTAAATCTACAATACTTCCATCATAATAATATCTAGATTTAGTTAAGGGTGTAAATCTACAATAATGCCATCATAATAATATCTAGATTTAGTTAAGGGTGTAAATCTACAATAATGCCATCATAATAATATCTAGATTTAGTTAAGGGTGTAAATCTACAATAATTCCATCATAATAATATCTAGATTTAGTTAAGGGTGTAAATCTACAATAATTACATCATAATAATATCTAGATTTAGTTAAGTGTGTAAATCTACAATAATGCCATCATAATAATATCTAGATTTAGTTAAGGGTGTAAATCTACAATAATGCCATCATAATAATATCTAGATTTAGTTAAGGGTGTAAATCTACAATAATGCCATCATAATAATATCTAGATTTAGTTAAGGGTGTAAATCTACAATAATTCCATCATAATAATATCTAGATTTAGTTAAGGGTGTAAATCTACAATAATTCCATCATAATAATACCTAGATTTAGTTAAGTGTGTAAATCTACAATAATGCCATCATAATAATATCTAGATTTAGTTAAGGGTGTAAATCTACAATAATTACATCATAATAATATCTAGATTTAGTTAAGGGTGTAAATCTACAATAATGCTATCATAATAATATCTAGATTTAGTTAAGGGTGTAAATCTACAATACTTCCATCATAATAATATCTAGATTTAGTTAAGGGTGTAAATCTACAATACTTCCATCATAATAATATCTAGATTTAGTTAAGGGTGTAAATCTACAATAATGCCATCATAATAATATCTAGATTTAGTTAAGGGTGTAAATCTACAATAATGCCATCATAATAATATCTAGATTTAGTTAAGGGTGTAAATCTACAATAATTCCATCATAATAATATCTAGATTTAGTTAAGGGTGTAAATCTACAATAATGCCATCATAATAATATCTAGATTTAGTTAAGGGTGTAAATCTACAATAATGCCATCATAATAATATCTAGATTTAGTTAAGGGTGTAAATCTACAATAATTCCATCATAATAATATCTAGATTTAGTTAAGGGTGTAAATCTACAATAATTACATCATAATAATATCTAGATTTAGTTAAGGGTGTAAATCTACAATAATGGCATCATAATATTATCTAGATTTAGTTAAGGGTGTAAATCTACAATAATGCCATCATAATAATATCTAGATTTAGTTAAGGGTGTAAATCTACAATAATGCCATCATAATAATATCTAGATTTAGTTAAGGGTGTAAATCTACAATAATTCCATCATAATAATATCTAGATTTAGTTAAGGGTGTAAATCTACAATAATTCCATCATAATAATATCTAGATTTAGTTAAGGGTGTAAATCTACAATAATTCCATCATAATAATATCTAGATTTAGTTAAGGGTGTAAATCTACAATAATTCCATCATAATAATATCTTGATTTAGTTAAGGATGTAAATCTACAATAATGCCATCATAATTATATCTAGATTTAGTTAAGGGTGTAAATCTACAATAATTCCATCATAATAATATCTAGATTTAGTTAAGGGTGTAAATCTACAATAATGCCATCATAATAATATCTAGATTTAGTTAAGGGTGTAAATCTACAATAATGCCATCATAATTATATCTAGATTTAGTTAAGGGTGTAAATCTACAATAATGCCATCATAATAATATCTAGATTTAGTTAAGGGTGTAAATCTACAATAATGCCATCATAATAATATCTAGATTTAGTTAAGGGTGTACATCTACAATAATGCCATCATAATAATATCTAGATTTAGTTAAGGGTGTAAATCTACAATAATGCCATCATAATAATATCTAGATTTAGTTAAGGGTGTAAATCTACAATAATGCCATCATAATAATATCTAGATTTAGTTAAGGGTGTAAATCTACAATAATGCCATCATAATAATATCTAGATTTAGTTAAGGGTGTAAATCTACAATAATGCCATCATAATAATATCTAGATTTAGTTAAGGGTGTAAATCTACAATAATTCCATCATAATAATATCTAGATTTAGTTAAGGGTGTAAATCTACAATAATTCCATCATAATAATATCTAGATTTAGTTAAGGATGTAAATCTACAATAATGCCATCATAATAATATCTAGATTTAGTTAAGGGTGTAAATCTACAATAATGCCATCATAATAATATCTAGATTTAGTTAAGGGTGTAAATCTACAATAATGCCATCATAATAATATCTAGATTTAGTTAAAGGTGTAAATCTACAATAATGCCACCATAATAATATCTAGATTTAGTTAAGGGTGTAAATCTACAATTATGCCACCATAATAATATCTAGAAGTTCTTATATAGTAAAAGAATCTACTTAATGTATGCAAAAAACAATTCAAAGTATAATATTACATTGAAATATTAGTTTAAATATGAAACACATTACTAAAAATATGTTAGTAATTGATTTTATATTCATAAAACACATTTACATTTCTTTAAAATGATATATATATATATATATATATATATATATATAAAATAAAATATAATAACACGAAATCACATAATTGTCGATGCAATAATTTATTTCAACCGTTCGGTTTTTTCAAGCATCACTCAGACAATTACATTTTTGAGACTGATAGAAAATTGAATTTCCCTACCACAGTTCCAATACAATCATAGATGGTAGTAGTAGCAACCAATTTGATACATCTTTTATAGAGAGGGGGAAAATTTTAAAACTTATCTTTAACTATGGCGGGCGAAGGGGAGGGATCTTTAAGTTAATCAACTAAAAACTGCCATGTCAAAATTATGACACATACGACTTGGCGATATCAACCATATAGGCAATTTTACTCACGCGCATACACAAAACTAAATACGCACACATCATATGCGCACTCACATACATAATCTCACTCGCACATTATCATAACAAAGCATAATCACATACGCAACTTTTATTCATCTCCAGCCAGAATGCGTCCGGCGAAACTCGTGTTCTCAAATTCGGTTAGAGAAAAGAAAGAAAGAAACAATTAACAGGCACAGAGAATATATAGACAGACCGCGTGTCATAAATTCTCAGTCCGTCTGGGTTGAAATAAGATTACACGCACATACATATATGTATACATACAAATCCATACGCACATACACACACATATATACACATACACACCCACACATATACATATCTATACACACATACATATACACACATATATACATATATATATATATATATATACATACATATACATACATGAATACACCCATATATATCTCTGAATCTATTTGAAATATTGACCAAATGCATACGCATGTAGTTGTTCACACATGTAAACATACATACACATACATACACACACACATATATACATATACGCACATATACACACATATACGTACGCACACATACATATATATCCACACACCTACACACAATATTTACATAACACTCTATATTCTTACTGATGTAATATGAGTTCTAAAAATTAGTCTTACCTTATTTATATTTTAGATTAATTTGATAATCTATTATTATAAATATCATGCGGGGGGGGGGGGTTATCGTACCTAATGTTATTCAATTTGGTATCTTCACCGTTGTAATTCTAGAGGCCCATCGGATTACTAATTCAAGTCTAATAATGTCTATTGGTAATATTTGACATTTATACTTATATTAATTCAAAAACTAGTGTATTACCTGCAGAAAAAATTTTCATACCACTATCTTATTTTAAGTAAATAATAAATATCCGCGTATCCACAAATACTATATATCACCAAGTCAGTAAATCTGTGTCTATCACAGATATTATTATAAATATTATGGGGGGGGGGTTTACCGTAAGTAATGTTATTCAATTTGGTATCTTCACCGTTATAAGTCTAGAGGTCCATCGGATTACCAATTCAAGTCTAATAATGTCTAGTGGTAATATTTGGCATTTATACTTATATTAATTCAATAACCGCAGAATTTTTTTAAAAACACTATCTTATTTTAAGTAAATAATCTGAATAAATAAATATTTCAAAATACCATTATATACGCATACACACAAATACTATATATCACCAAGTCGGCAATTCTGTGTCTATAGCAGATATTATTATAACTATTATGTTGGTGGTGGTGGGGGGGTTACCTTAAATAATGTTATTTAATTTGGTATCTTCACCGTTATAAGTCTAGAGGTCCATCGGATTACTAGTCGTTGATTATTTTAAATTTATATTTATGTCTGCACTTAGCCATAAGTTCATCTCGTTTATTCAAGAGGTTATTTCGATCATATTTTAGGATTCTTATTTTTTCTTCTAGACATAAGTTGCATCTTTGTCTAAATCCATCTGGAATATTCGAAAAACATAAGATTGACCACGAAATCACCGGGGACCTGTTCTCATTTTTCAGATGCCACCATTGTTTAGCTAACTCCGTTTTGCTCTTGAGTTCTGGGTTATTGAAAGAGTGTTTGTGGTCATAAAAACGTTGTTTCCAGTTTCCCGCGGAGATGCCGATGTAAACCTTTTTATCCCTGTTGTTATCTTCCGGATGAATAGTGGCCTTATAAACCACACACTCAACTTTACAGTTACCGTCCAGTGGGCAGTTATTTTTCACTTGACAATTACATTTATTTACTGTGACCTTATTCTTACTAGGATTGTTAAGTAATTTACGATTATGGGTGCTGATAATTCTGTCCATGTTCTTGGTGCAAGAGTAGCTGATTTTAATGGTTTTTCTATTAAATATCTTCCTAAGTGGATTATTTATGCTAAAATGTTTATCTACCAGGTTCAAGAATACTCTCCCGATGTTGATGTTAGATAGTTGGCAGTAGGGAGGATTGAACCATATTATTTTTCGGCCTCTATTCCTGGATTTATTTTTATTTTCTTTCTTGGTATATTTGAGTTTTTCATTATATCCGCTTTTCTCTAGCGCTCCATTGTATAAATGCTTATTTGCTTCAAAAATGTCTCTGTTAGCCGAAAGCTTATTTATTCTAGTATTAATTGTTTTAGGTATTTGTTTAATTATGCAGTTCGGGTGGTTAGATCTAGTGTTGATATAAGATGGTGTGTGATTATCTTTATTGAAGGGTTTGTATGTCCCCTTTCCTAAGTCTAAGGTAATATCTAGATAGTTTACTTCTTTACAATTTGGGGTTATATCTATTTTAAATCCAAGGTATTTGAATGCTCTTATTAATTTTTTATGTATTTTGGATACCAGGGGGCCGTCACTATTGGGGATAACAATTAGTCCATCATCCCTATATAACCCCACTAAATTAGGCTCTACAATTCTGCTAATAGTGTACATTATAAAAATGCCCACCAGATCGGCAATCTGGGCTGAGTCAAAAGCACCCATCGGGACATCAAATTTGTTGTTGTTCAATTTAATCCATGTTTCTCGATTGTTTATAAGGATGGATTTGCGACAGGCCATAATTAATCTTACCTGCTCATCGGATATATCCACGAAATTCCCAGCATAGTTAATGCTGTTCGTAAGTAATTCCTTGGAAATCGAGGGGTAAAAATCCATAATATCGAATTGTATAAAGCAGGCATTCCTCTTATTTTCAATTGATTTAAACCATTCGATAGTATCCGCCGAGTCCTTCCAAAGATTAAATTTGGTAGCTTCTAGAGTTACATTAATAATATTTCGTAGAATCTCCCTAGATACATGGCCGAGTTCCGATTTCGTAGAGTTGATTATTCTCGCTTGTTTCTTAATGTGGAAATTTTTCTTATGGTCCTTGATGAGTATGTATGCGTTTCTCTTATCAATTTTTCCCACTCTATCCTCGATATTCAGTTTGGATGCAAATTCCTTGGTATCCTCATTGATTATTTTTTCAGTGTCGTGGGTATCCTTTCTGTAATTATTACAGATTTTTTCCAGAATAGTTTTCCTATATTCGGATGGGCACATCTTGTAAATATTCGCTGACTTATCAGCCTTCACCCAAACTTTGTTCGACTTCTTTATCTCTGCGATGTCATTCTTCAGAGTGGACTGAAATTTGTTTGAATACCTTCGGAACTTAATTCTTTTGACTAGGTCAAACAAATCATTCTCGAACGGCCTTAACGCCTCAATGGGTTTGCAGGTATTCTGTGATCTGAAGTTAAAGGTTTCTTTGTGATCAGATTCCTCGTCCTTCAAATAAAAATACGCTTTCCATCTCAGTCTGTTGGTAAAGTTAAAATCATTAAAATCAGCTACTCTTGCACCAAGAACATGGACAGAATTATCAGCACCCATAATCGTAAATTACTTAACAATCCTAGTAAGAATAAGGTCACAGTAAATAAATGTAATTGTCAAGTGAAAAATAACTGCCCACTGGACGGTAACTGTAAAGTTGAGTGTGTGGTTTATAAGGCCACTATTCATCCGGAAGATAACAACAGGGATAAAAAGGTTTACATCGGCATCTCCGCGGGAAACTGGAAACAACGTTTTTATGACCACAAACACTCTTTCAATAACCCAGAACTCAAGAGCAAAACGGAGTTAGCTAAACAATGGTGGCATCTGAAAAATGAGAACAGGTCCCCGGTGATTTCGTGGTCAATCTTATGTTTTTCGAATATTCCAGATGGATTTAGACAAAGATGCAACTTATGTCTAGAAGAAAAAATAAGAATCCTAAAATATGATCGAAATAACCTCTTGAATAAACGAGATGAACTTATGGCTAAGTGCAGACATAAATATAAATTTAAAATAATCAACGACTAGTAATCCGATGGACCTCTAGACTTATAACGGTGAAGATACCAAATTAAATAACATTATTTAAGGTAACCCCCCCACCACCACCAACATAATAGTTATAATAATATCTGCTATAGACACAGAATTGCCGACTTGGTGATATATAGTATTTGTGTGTATGCGTATATAATGGTATTTTGAAATATTTATTTATTCAGATTATTTACTTAAAATAAGATAGTGTTTTTAAAAAAATTCTGCGGTTATTGAATTAATATAAGTATAAATGCCAAATATTACCACTAGACATTATTAGACTTGAATTGGTAATCCGATGGACCTCTAGACTTATAACGGTGAAGATACCAAATTGAATAACATTACTTACGGTAAACCCCCCCCATAATATTTATAATAATATCTGTGATAGACACAGATTTACTGACTTGGTGATATATAGTATTTGTGGATACGCGGATATTTATTATTTACTTAAAATAAGATAGTGGTATGAAAATTTTTTCTGCAGGTAATACACTAGTTTTTGAATTAATATAAGTATAAATGTCAAATATTACCAATAGACATTATTAGACTTGAATTAGTAATCCGATGGGCCTCTAGAATTACAACGGTGAAGATACCAAATTGAATAACATTAGGTACGATAACCCCCCCCCCGCATGATATTTATAATAATAGATTATCAAATTAATCTAAAATATAAATAAGGTAAGACTAATTTTTAGAACTCATATTACATCAGTAAGAATATAGAGTGTTATGTAAATATTGTGTGTAGGTGTGTGGATATATATGTATGTGTGCGTACGTATATGTGTGTATATGTGCGTATATGTATATATGTGTGTGTGTATGTATGTGTATGTATGTTTACATGTGTGAACAACTACATGCGTATGCATTTGGTCAATATTTCAAATAGATTCAGAGATATATATGGGTGTATTCATGTATGTATATGTATGTATATATATATATATATATATGTATATATGTGTGTATATGTATGTGTGTATAGATATGTATATGTGTGGGTGTGTATGTGTATATATGTGTGTGTATGTGCGTATGGATTTGTATGTATACATATATGTATGTGCGTGTAATCTTATTTCAACCCAGACGGACTGAGAATTTATGACACGCGGTCTGTCTATATATTCTCTGTGCCTGTTAATTGTTTCTTTCTTTCTTTTCTCTAACCGAATTTGAGAACACGAGTTTCGCCGGACGCATTCTGGCTGGAGATGAATAAAAGTTGCGTATGTGATTATGCTTTGTTATGATAATGTGCGAGTGAGATTATGTATGTGAGTGCGCATATGATGTGTGCGTATTTAGTTTTGTGTATGCGCGTGAGTAAAATTGCCTATATGGTTGATATCGCCAAGTCGTATGTGTCATAATTTTGACATGGCAGTTTTTAGTTGATTAACTTAAAGATCCCTCCCCTTCGCCCGCCATAGTTAAAGATAAGTTTTAAAATTTTCCCCCTCTCTATAAAAGATGTATCAAATTGGTTGCTACTACTACCATCTATGATTGTATTGGAACTGTGGTAGGGAAATTCAATTTTCTATCAGTCTCAAAAATGTAATTGTCTGAGTGATGCTTGAAAAAACCGAACGGTTGAAATAAATTATTGCATCGACAATTATGTGATTTCGTGTTATTATATTTTATTTTATTATTGCTCTGTTTACTACATTGAGCTCTCATACCCGGATTTCCTCCTGGAATTATTCCACTATAACACAAATATATATATATATATATATATATATATATATATATATATAGTACACGCATTGTATTAGTTTATGTAGCTGTAAATCCGTTGAGACTCCAGTGTTTATAAAAAGTGCTCAATAACAAGTAGGGCTGTTCTTTAGTATAAATTTGTATTTATACAAACATTATTGGTTACATATGTGCATACATGTTTCGGTTGTACTTTTCACAGAGAGTCAACTTAAAGGGAAAGTTTTCCAAATTTATCTCATTTCTCTTTCTTCTTTGGTCTGAAGAGGTCGACTCTCTGTGAAGAGTACAACCGAAACATGTATGCACATATGTAACCAATAATATTTGTATAATGTAACCATGTATTTGTATAAATAAAATGTTATACTATATATATATATATATATATATATATATATATATATAGTATAACATGTTATAAATATATATAATAATATATTAATATATATATATACATATATATATATATAGTATAACATGTTATACATATATATAATAATATATATATATATATATATATTTATATATTATTATGTATATTTATTTTTCGGTACAGAAAAATTAGTACAACATTAGTACCGTCGGTTTTAAGCTCAGAAGCACTTAACCCTCCGGCTCTCTTCAGCTTGTGTTGTCACCTGTTTTAGAAATGTGAATCAACGTATCACTCTCGTTTGGATGCGTTGTTTGCTTTAGAGTGACATGTATATTTGTTTAAAATTTGTGTTAGGGGGAGAGTGAGACTATAAAGTTTAATTAAGGTGCGTGCATATTAGTGTGTCTGTTTTGTTAGTGAGAGAGTACATGTACTAACCTCTGTGCTAGTGATTTCAATTAGAACTGTGCATATTGCTAGTGTTATATCAATAGTTTCGGAAATTCGCTTCATGTCATGGGAACAGGGTGCTGAGAATATTTTGTGATTTTGTCGGCTGTGGAAGATAATTGGAAAAAGGCGAAAGAAATCTGCGGGTGTAAGTTTTTATATTAGGCTCCGGAATTTGCAGTTAACATCCTTAATTTTTTGGTTGGCTGAAAAATACTGATGGTTGGAGTTTCTGTCCAATAAAAAGCCAATATGTAAAAACAACATTGACTGCCGCTGCTACTTCTAACTAGAGATATTATCTAAAGAAATCCGACAAAGAATTGCGGCAAATTAAACGATAATTATGTTAGACGTCAATTTCGAATTTCCAATAATACCGACAAGGAAGAAAGAAGAATTGTGCACTACTTCAACGACTCGCTTAATCGATATGTCTGTCACCAGAGACGAACTGTCGGGTTTAGATCTTTAATGGGTATAATGGGGGTTGATAATTCAGTTACTCACATGGGTTTCTGCATGGCTAGCTAAGAAACGAGATATCTGCGATTTAGAAAACTCAGTAGTGGATCAACAACTGATGTCCGCTCGGCTTAAATTTAGTCGATTATCTAAAACTGTGGGCGTAAAATCGATAATGGATTCATAACCATTGTTCAGGAAATAAGCAATTTACGTGATTTACATAGATTTTTTTCTAATCTATAAAATGTGGTCACGAGACAGCTGTTTCGTTGTGTCACAACTCATAAATCTGGTTAGACGTAGCGAACGCATCAATCACTACCAACCGTGATCACCGATAGGCTGATACCTTACCAACTGAACTAACGAACCCGTCACCCTTAATAAAAGAATTGGGGTACTTTTTTTTTTTTTAATAAAATCGTTTATTTGTTTACATTTTACGATAATGAGAACCAAGAGACATCATTTGTTTTACGCAAGGGTATTGCATTATATGTGACTAAAAAGATGAATAAGAATTCTCAGAATAATATATATGGTAGAAAATGAAAGGTGCATTTAGTACAAACGAAATCCATGCACACAGTTGCGAATCGCCCTTACCTGTTGGTAGATGCGGCCACTTCCGTTTATATGTATTTATATTTACCAAAACTACTTGTCATATCTGGTTTTCGCTTAAATAAGTTAGTAATATCTCTCTCTCTATCTAAATAATTGGTCCAGTGGTAGAACGCTGGACTATAGACATCAATATCGAAGGTTCGATCTCTGTCTAAGTTAGCCATGCTGATGACGGCTGTGAGCCAGAAACACGTGTCCATGGATTATTTTTATGCACGTATAAAATAAATAAAAATATATATTAACGTAAAAAATACGTCCTATGAAGTTAAGGGCGACTAATAATGCAATTTTCTGCATCTTAATCACTTAGGAAAGTGAGACAATCGAAATAATAGTAAGCAAAATAACAACGAACGCTACAATCACCAATAAAAATAATTACATAAAAATACATTTTATATATATATATATATATATATATATATATATATATATATATATATTCTATCAAACATTTTTTTAAATAACGGAATTCGTCTGTTTAATTATACCTTTTTTTTCAATTTTTCTGATAGACGTTTTTGTATTAAAATAAAATAAAAATTAATAAATGTTCCATAGGTTTCACAGGGTTCACGAACGTTTTCGATTCTTCGTCGAATGGCGAGAGCACGAAACATCTTGAAGGACGATCGAGAACTGGTCTCTGCAGCGGTTGACACCCTGGACTCGCCAACAGAGGGCCTACGATGCTATACATGTGGTGGCCCCAACCACTTCTCCAGAGACTGCAGAAGCGGCAAATGTGTGCAGCAATCACTCTTGATGAACCCGATTTTCACGCAGAATACGACAAGGGCACAAACACTTGGACAGCGTCCTGGAAGTGGGCAGGCGACCAGCCACCAGTGTCTTTGCGGAATCGGCTGACAAAGTATCCCCCTCCTGCGTGGCTTAGGGGGCAGTACGAGGCAGAACTTCAAGTGTGGCTGGATAGCGGCTGGTTAATTCCATACCCAAAAACTCAGATAATTTTAAATGATCTGAAAAAAAAACTTTTAAAAACTGACTCCCCAATAACTTAAAACAAAACTGAAAAAAAACTGAAATGAAAAACTGAAAATAAAAACTGAAAGAAAAACTCGGATAATTTCGAATGATCTGAAAAATATATTAAACCTAAAAAAAACTAAAAAATTTGACCTTCCCCCCCCAAAAAATAACTGAAAACAAAACTGAAAAAAAACTGAAAAGTAAACTGAAAGAAAACTCAGATAATTCCGAATGATCTGAAAAATATATTAAAACTAAAAAAAAACCTGAAAAATCTGACCCCCCCCAAATAACTGAAAACAAAACTGAAAAAAAAACTGAAAAAAAAAACTGAAATGAAAAACTGAAAATTAAAACTGAAAGAAAAACTCGGATAATTTCGAATGATCTGAAAAATATATTAAAACAAAAAAAAACTGAAAAATCTGAAAACAAAACTGAAAAAAAACTGAAAAGTAAACTGAAAGAAAACTCGGATAATTTCGAATGGTCTGAAAACAGAAAGCCGAAGCTGTTGCTCCCGAAAAAGCGAAGACGAGCATTAATATTTGCAGAATGATTTACGACATAGTTGTACTCAATCTGGCACCTCTTCTCATCCATCGCAGACAGGAAGCAATGAAGAATTCGGAAATGATCGTCCAGAAATGCCAACTCAGACTTGAAGACCATTCTTCAAGTTTTCCGGGAAGCGCTGTCCATATCTGGAAATAAATCTTTCGCAGTTGTTAGAATCCGACATTTTCCTTTTTTTCTTTCTAAATTTATTCCGCTCGCTTCTAAATGTATTCCGTTTAAGCAACTGCGGAGGAAGATCGGAAAAAATGTGAAAAATCCAGAAAGATCCAAAGACTGGGTTGAATTTGATTGTTTTAAAGCTCAACTAATTGAACCGGTGATTAATATTAGTGTATGTTGTAAACGAAAGACGTCCTTTTTTCTTGACTTTTAAATTAAAATTCAATCTAACCTTTATACTTATTTAAAAGTTATAGAAAACAAATGCGCTTCCTTAAACCTAATACTTAAAATAAAACAACTTTGTTCACCCCAAACAATGCCAGTTGCCACTGTACTGAGAATAAGGTTGAACATTTAAGAGGTAAACTAATTTAAGTTCACCTCCGAAATTTTCAACCTTCGAAGCTGTGCAGCGAGATGCTTGTTCACATGCCGGTACAGTCAGGGAATAAGAGAGCAAGGAGGGAGTTCGAAACGCCGGTAGTTCTAGGAAATAAACAATTACAGTAGAAGACTCTCCGGTATCTGGGGACCTCCACAGTGAATAGGTGTGATTTCGATGATTGTCGGGTTAGTCAAGTGTATTTACGTCGAGGGGGCATCAGAGCAGAAAGTTCATCGGAGCACATTCCATTGAAGTACTTGTAAAACAAGCAGAAGGATTCAACATTGGACAGGGGCTCGGGCTTGGTGGATAGTGAGATACCTATCAGAGTGGATACTCTTTTTTTACCTTCTCTAAGAGGGAGGGACTAGTGAATGGTCCACCAGCCCAGATCTAAAAACAATACTCCATGCATGGGTAGATGGTGGCGTAGTAGAGAGATAAGATACTGTCTGGCGTGAGAAGTTTTCTAGCACGGTAGTAGGAGACCACTTTTTTTGCAGCAGCAGCCTACTAATTTTGAGTCCAGCTGATTTCGTGGCGGCGATTTTTTTGCCTTTTTGTTTGACGATAATTCAAACAGAAATGGCATGTCTGGGGCGCACCCCCCCCCCCCCAGTGAAAGGAGGGCAGCCTGTA
>OY744542.1:62548019-62680519 GCA_963556195.1 Sepiola atlantica
AATATATTAAAATATTTACAATTAATGCCCATTTAAGATTTATAGTCTTAATAGTAGATTACGGTCTGAAATTACAAAAGTTGTTGTTATCAGAGATCATGAAAAGTTCCGGTCGAACACTCTCGACAACAATAACGCTTGCCCCAGCCTCTCGGGTAGGTGTACGTCAATTTCAGCTACTGTATATGGCGATTTCCGGCAGCCGTGTGGGCATAGTTGTTAGGATCGTGATTCTACGTTCCATCCCATGTGATCGCGTGCAACCGCCACTCCTGCACTGATGAAAATAAAAAACGAAACGATATCGTCTGTAGGTATAATAGCACTTTAATAATTAAAAATATTTAGTATATATATATATATATATATATATATATATATATATATATATATATATATATATATATATATATATATATATATATATATGTACATATATATATATGGCGTATATATGGCGTATTACTGAATAAAAATTTATAATTGTCTACATAACTTTTAGGATGTACTAGCTCTGAACGAAAATAATCTAAATGGCGTATTAGTGGGTTTCCCCACGTGTGAGTTTTCTCTTTTCTTTGCTTTTTGTTTGGTTTCACCCAAAAAGGAACAACTGTGTAATGTAGTTTTTTTTTCAAGACACTTTAATCCCAAAACTTTTTACTCTTTATGAATTTTTTCTGATGATTTTGTAATGCTACAGAGACGATATTGACATAAAAATGTTGTTGGCTCAAGACAAATGAACGGACCGTAAAAATATATCTCCCAGAAATGTTATGTACTTTGGAAATGTGAAAAAATAAAAATAAAAATGATCAAATAAAAACATGGTTATTGGAATATAATATGAACCTGACTTATAGTTGCTCTGTTGTTACTAATTGACAATCATCGAGCTGAATCTTTTAAGGAGACTGTAAAGTAAAAGGGCACTGATAGTATATGCTAATACGTATATTGTCATTAATTGACATTAATAATTATACATATATATATATATATATATATATATATATATATGAATATATGAATTAGCATATCAAAATTATGTCATACCGTTCATGCAGTAAAAAAACAACTTCCGTCGTCAGATCATTGTTGTCCAATGAAAGCCGCACACCATCAAAGCGAAACTTCATGCAAGAAGTGTTAACCTGTCCATATAAACAACAACAGAAAACACTAAAATTGTCTGATCGAAATCAAAACACTTCACAAATGTTAACAAATCACTCAGATTCGAATGTTCTAAAAAAATTCGTTTGCATATTGAAAACGGCTTATTGTGTTAGTTATTTAATAAATATTTACAGCTTTGAATATTGATTTTCATTTTGTGCTTTTGTTTCTATTAAAGGAGGTCGAATTAGAGAGAATTACATAGTCATTTCTACTTCCTGTTTTCAATAAGTCGCCGGCTTCTGTCTGTGTGCCTCTCTCATTTTCTCCTTTCATCTTCTCTCTCTCTCCCTATCTACCACCGTACTTGTCGGTCTCTTGGATTGATTGACTGTCATCGTAGGAGTTTATCAAACATCATTCTTTTAATTGTGAACTCTTACTTGAGGCAAGTATTGTGATTGGTTAGGTTAATACATAGTTTTTCGCCTTTTCTGCTATTTTCCCATATGTAAGATTTGTTGTTATTTCGGTATTCTTGGGTGAATATTGTAGCCTTGTAAATTGTGTTACTTTTAGGTTAGTTTAAACATCTTAATTATTCTCTGTCTGTCTGTCAGTATATCGGTGTGTCACACTTACGTTTGCAAAACGTTTAATATGACTACACGTACCTTTATTATATGATCTTTCAGAGTGACGGTTGGTCGGTCAGTCACGCTTAAGGTTGGATTGTCATTTGTATGACTAAATGAGGAGATCAAATGGTCGATACGCAAGGATATCTGTTTGTGTTTTCTCTTTCTATCTTTTTCTAAGGCTCCTTTTTCCCCCGCTTTCCACACACACACGTACCCTCTGTCTCTTTATATTTGTATCTCTCTATTTCTCAAATACTGTATGTAGCAATGTGTTTAAATTTCTCAAATACTGTATGTAGCAATGTGTTTAAATTTCTCAAATACTGTATGTAGCAATGTGTTTAAATTTCTCAAATACTGTATGTAGCAATGTGTTTAAATTTCTCAAATACTGTATGTAGCAATGTGTTTAAATTTATCAAATACTGTATGTAGCAATGTGTTTAAATTTATCAAATACTGTATGTAGCAATGTGTTTAAATTTCTCAAATACTGTATGTAGCAATGTGTTTAAATTTATCAAATACTGTATGTAGCAATGTGTATAAATTTCTCAAATACTGTATGTAGCAATGTGTTTAAATTTCTCAAATACTGTATGTAGCAATGTGTTTAAATTTCTCAAATACTGTATGTAGCAATGTGTTTAAATTTCTCAAATACTGTATGTAGCAATGTGTTTAAATTTCTCAAATACTGTATGTAGCAATGTGTTTAAATTTCTCAAATACTGTATGTAGCAATGTGTTTAAATTTCTCAAATACTGTATGTAGCAATGTGTTTAAATGTGTTTAAATACTTCGTCCCGGTATCGCAGTCCACTTCACGAGTCAATTTGTGTCCTTAGGTTCTCGCTAGTGAGAATACTATTTGTTTTGCTTTCAGGGAATCGATCCTGGGGGCAAGTACGACGAACCCAACAAACACATCTGCTCCCAACAATTCTCCTTCCCTCCCTCCCCCCCCCCCGCCCCGAAGCGATCCTGTCTCGATCAGCTTTAGCAAACATCCTGACCCACTCGTATTAATCAGAAATTGCCAATTTGACGCCAGGCTGACTATTCGGGAGACGTTCAACGAATATATCGACTTGGTGAAAAAGCCGAAAATAAAATTTTATCGACCAGTAGCGTCGATAATAAAATGGCGACTGTCAGCTTTCTCGCTTTGAGGTGTAAGCAGACACGACCTTTTAGGGCGGAAAATGCTCGTCTCCCGTACGGCAGAATATCAATGCTATTTTTATGACCGTCCAGTCAGGCCAGTCCGGTTTGCGATGGCAGTGGATGCAAATAAGATGTTTTCCAATGAGGACTATATGACTAATCACTGTCCATTACGGATTCCCACTCGTTTTATTTCCCATCTAATAAATAGTTATTAGTAACGTTTGGATCATCCTGCACGGTTTACGTCATATCAACCCCTTTTAGTATATAAGTCGAGGTTCAATACCTTGTGTGAACGATTTATTATAAGATTTGAGTAATTATTTTGTGGCATATCACACCTTTTTAGCTTATTTAATTCTTAATCAGTGTTATTACTTCAAACTATTTATTCATTGGTTTCTTTTACTTTTAAACCCTTAAATGCTTTATTTTTTTATATTGGTTTGAAAAAAGATTATCAAGTGAAAAAAAAAACGTTTCATATGCGTAATATAAAGAAGTATAAATGGTTTTTGGAAAAAATAATATATTTATTAATTTTATAAGTCGAGGTCCAATACCTTGTGTGAACGATTCATTACAAGATTTTATTAAATATTTTGCGGCATATCACACCTTTTGGGGCACAGTGGCTAAGTGGTTATCGACGCGGACTGAGCACCTGGGTGTGCCGGGTTCGAATCCAGTTCGTTCCACAGAAACACTTTGATTAAAACCCACATCTGGCCTTGTGTCTAACCTCCTGGAGAGGAAATAAATATGCAGTTTACGTCATATCAACCCCTTTTAATATATAAGTCGAGGTCCAATACCTTGTGTGAACGATTCATTACAAGATGTTCTTAAATATTTTGCAGCATATCACACCTTTTTGGGCACAGTGGCTGAGTGGTTATCGACGTGGACTGAGCACCTGGGTGTGCCGGGTTCGAATCCAGTTCGTTCCACAGAAACACTTGATCAAAACCCACATCTGGCCTTGTGTCTAACCTCCAGGAGAGGAAGTAAATAAAATACCAACAGATGCAATTTACGTCATATCAACCCCTTTTAATATTTAAGTCGAGGTCCAATACCTTGTGTGAACGATTCATTACAAGATTTTATTAAATATTCTGCGGTATATCACACCTTTTTGGGCACAGTGGCTAAGTGGTTATCGACGCGGAACTGGGTGTGCCGGGTTCGAATCCAGTTCGTCCCACAAAAACACTTTCATCAAAACCCACACCTGACCTTGTGTCTAACCTCCTGGATAAGAAATAAATAAAATACCAACAGATGCAATTGATTGTTGGGACGAGGTCGAGGATGAGGATGGATGAGGAAGTGACTTTGACTTGGTATCAACAAAACCTCACTCAAGCTGTACTAGAAGTTCACAAAAAAATATGAAAGTATTCTTTCACCTCTTTCGAGAATAAATAAGTCAAGATTCTGCTAATGAGCTGGTGGTTTTGGTTTACACCTCCTGACAGCTGTATCTAACCTCCTGGGGAAGAGGTAAATAAAATATCACACCTATTTAGCTTATTTAATTTTTAATCAGTAGTATTGCTTCAAACTATTCATTCATTGGTTTCTTTTACTTGCAAACCCTTAAATGCTTTATTTTTTATATTGGTTTGAAAAAATATTATCAAGTGAAAAAAAAACGTTTCATATGGGTAGTATAAAGTAGTATAAATGATTTTTGGAAAAAATAATATATTTATTAAACAAAAACAAATTGATGCTGCACATGTGTAAAAAATCCTAGCACAACTAACATTACTTCTACTTGACGGACGGAACCTCATATAGAGTTTTGGACGCATCAATAATAATGCGTGTGTTTTTTCTTCTTTTTTTTTAAACACATTTTACACAAACAAGGCAGTTCTCCACTGTAGACGTAGGGGGTTTCTGAGAATTTGGGTGTAGGTTTGGGGTGTCATTCTAAGTTAGGAGCAGTGTAGCGAGATGTCTGTTTACATTAGTTTTAAACCGCCTGTATATCAGTACATTCGGGGAAACAGGGAGCAGAGAGGGAGTTCCAGAAGCCGGCAGCACGACAGAAATAAGCTATTGGAGTAGAAGGCTCTCAGACATCTAGGGGCCTCCACAGTGAATGAATGGGATTTGGCTGATTGTCGAGTTGGTCTAGTGTATTTAAGTTGAGGGAGCACCAGAGTTGTAAGTTCATCGGAGCACAATCAATTGAAGTATTTGTAAAACAAGCACAACGATGCAACATTGCGGCGATGGGGCAGGGGCTGGAGCTTGATTGATAGTGAGGGACCTATTAAGTTGGCGACTCTTCTGGGGGCCTTGTCTAGGAGGGAGAGACTAGTGGATGATTCACCAGCCCAGATGTGGCAACAATAATCCATGCATGGGCGGACGGTGGCTTTGTAGAGATACAGGATATTTTCAGGTGTGAGGAGTTTACTAGCACGGTAGAGGGGGGCCACCTTCTTTGCTGCAGCCTTGGCAATGTCTTCAATGTATTCGTTCCAATTCATGTTCCCTGTGAATGTTAGGCCGAGGAGTTTGAATGTTGAACTCTCAGGTCAATCTGATCATTTAGCGATGAAACAGCTATTTCCAACTTAAACGTGAGCGACCGACAGACAAACCATCTCAGAAGGATTAGAGGACGCATCTGTTGATAAAATGGCAGATGGTTTATCCGTTTTAAAGTGGGATGTTCAGGATGAATAATCGTTTCTATTAAAATGAGTTTCTTCTTCTTCCCTTTAATAGAAGATGATGTATGTAAAGTCCGACCGGGATTGCCGACCATCGTTTTAATAGCAATTTATTTTCCGACATTTTTTCCTGATGTTAGACAATGTGATTCGGACCTATACATCGAAGATTAGTTGCAGTAAGACACTGACAAAGTGGTATGACCGAAAATACCGCAATGGAATTTTTGTGTTCTTTTAAATTATGCGAGTTACAATTTTTCAAACATTCTGCAGATAAAACAAAAAGATCAAGTATGAAGAAGACATTTTTATCTTCAGAGCCGAGGTGTAAGCTGAACAGTTTCGCCAGATGGAGAAACAAAAAAAAGTTAATTCGGCCATCACTCCCCCAAAAACGATTCAACAATGGTGATGAAAAAACAAAAGCGTACAAAAAACAAGCGGGCTTCATATAAATACGAATTTCATGTAACAAGTAAGAGTGTAAAAACACAATGTCTTCTATTCTCAATATATAAAAAGACACGGTTCAAAATTGCTTCTATTCTCAATATATAAAAAAAGACACGGTTCAAAATTACTTCTATTCTCAATATATAAAAAAACACGGTTCAAAATTGCTTCTATTCTCAATATATAAAAAGACACGGTTCAAAATTACTTCTATTCTCAATATATAAAAAAGACACGGTTCAAAATTACTTCTATTCCCAATATATAAAAAAAACGGTTCAAAATTACTTCTATTCTCAATATATAAAAAAGACACGGTTCAAAATTGCTTCTATTCTCAATATATAAAAAAGACACGGTTCAAAATTGCTTCTATTCTCAATATATAAAAAAAACACGGTTCAAAATTGCTTCTATTCTCAATATATAAAAAAGACACGGTTCAACATTGCTTCTATTCTCAATATATAAAAAGACACGGTTCAAAATTACTTCTATTCTCAATATATAAAAAAGACACGGTTCAAAATTGCTTCTATTCTCAATATATAAAAAAGACACGTTTCAAAATTACTTCTATTCTCAATATATAAAAAAGACACGGTTCAAAATTACTTCTATTCTCAATATATAAAAAAGACACGGTTCAAAATTACTTCTATTCTCAATATATAAAAAAACACGATTCAAAATTACTTCTATTCTCAATATATAAAAAAGACACGGTTCAAAATTGCTTCTATTCTCAATATATAAAAAAACACGGTTCAAAATTGCTTCTATTCTCAATATATAAAAAAGACACGGTTCAAAATTACTTCTATTCTCAATATATAAAAAGGACACGGTTCAAAATTGCTTCTATTCTCAATATATAAAAAAGACACGGTTCAAAATTACTTCTATTCTCAATATATAAAAAAACACGGTTACAAATTGCTTCTATTCTCAATATATAAAAAAGACACGGTTCAAAATTGCTTCTATTCTCAATATATAAAAAGACACGGTTCAAAGTTGCTTCTATTCTCAATATATAAAAAAGACACGGTTCAAAATTGCTTCTATTCTCAATATATAAAAAAGACACGGTTCAAAATTACTTCTATTCTCAATGTATAAAAAAACACGGTTCAAAATTGCTTCTATTCTCAATATATAAAAAAACACGGTTCAAAATTGCTTCTATTCTCAATATATAAAAAAGACACGGTTCAAACTTGCTTCTATTCTCAATATATAAAAAAGACACGGTTCAAAATTGCTTCTATTCTCAATATATAAAAAAGACACGGTTCAAAATTACTTCTATTCTCAATATATAAAAAAACACGGTTACAAATTGCTTCTATTCTCAATATATAAAAAAGACACGGTTCAAAATTACTTCTATTCTCAATATATAAAAAAACACGGGTCAAAATTGCTTCTATTCTCAATATATAAAAAGACACGGTTCAAAATTACTTCTATTCTCAATATAAAAAAAAGACACGGTTCAAAATTACTTCTATTCTCAATATATAAAAAAGACACGGTTCAAAATTGCTTCTGTTCTCAATATATAAAAAAACACGGTTCAAAATTGCTTCTATTCTCAATATATGAAAAAGACATGGTTCAAAATTGCTTCTATTCTCAATATATAGAAAAACACGGTTCAAAATTGCTTTTATTCTCAATATATAAAAAGACACGGTTCAAAATTGCTTCTATTCTCAATATATAAAAAAGACACGGTTCAAAATTGCTTCTATTCTCAATATATAAAAAGACACGGTTCCAAATTACTTCTATTCTCAATATATAGAAAAACACGGTTCAACATTGCTTCTATTCTCAATATATAAAAAAGACACGGTTCAAAATTGCTTCTATTCTCAATATATGAACAAGACACGGTTCAAAATTGCTTCTATTCTCCATATATAAAAAAGACACGGTTCAAAATTGCTTCTATTCTCAATATATAAAAAAGAAACGATTCAAAATTGCTTCTATTCTCAATATATAAAAAAACACGGTTCAAAATTGCTTCTATTCTCAATATATAAAAAGACATGGTTCAAAATTGCTTCTCAATATATAAAATAGACACGGTTCAAAATTACTTCTATTCTCAATATATAAAAAGACATGGTTCAAAATTGCTTCTCAATATATAAAATAGACACGGTTCAAAATTGCTTCTATTCTCAATATATAAAAAAGACACGGTTCAAAATTGCTTCTATTCTCAATATATAAAAAAGACACGGTTCAAAATTGCTTCTATTCTCAATATATAAAAAAGACACGGTTCAAAATTGCTTCTATTCTCAATATATAAAAAGACACGGTTCAAAATTACTTCTATTCTCAATATAAAAAAAAGACACGGTTCAAAATTGCTTCTATTCTCAATATATAAAAAAGACACGGTTCAAAATTGCTTCTGTTCTCAATATATAAAAAAACACGGTTCAAAATTGCTTCTATTCTCAATATATGAAAAAGACATGGTTCAAAATTGCTTCTATTCTCAATATATAGAAAAACACGGTTCAAAATTGCTTCTATTCTCAATATATAAAAAGACACGGTTCAAAATTGCTTCTATTCTCAATATATAAAAAAGACACGGTTCAAAATTGCTTCTATTCTCAATATATAAAAAGACACGGTTCAAAATTACTTCTATTCTCAATATATAGAAAAAACACGGTTCAAAATTGCTTCTATTCTCAATATATAAAAAAGACACGGTTCAAAATTGCTTCTATTCTCAATATATAAAAAAGAGCCGGTTCAAAATTGCTTCTATTCTCAATATATAAAAACGACACGGTTCAAAATTGCTTCTATTCTCAATATATAAAAAAGACACGGTTCAAAATTGCTTCTATTCTCAATATATAAAAAAGAAACGATTCAAAATTGCTTCTATTCTCAATATATAAAAAAACACGGTTCAAAATTGCTTCTATTCTCAATATATAAAAAGACATGGTTCAAAATTGCTTCTCAATATATAAAATAGACACACAGAAAAGTTCCGAAAAAGTTAGATAAATAACGAGGTAAATTAAATAATCCCTTAGTAATGACGTAATGGTATAAACTCATTTTATGGCTAAGGAAACTATTTTACGAGGTGAATTTTATCTAAAATGAATTATATTTATAGATGATTAACTAAGTTATTTAATTTTCTAAGAGTGCTAAATATATATATATATATATATATATATATATATATATATATATGTGTGTGTGTGTGTATTTTTATTTTATAACACAAAGTACTTATAAAAGCTCAATAGTTTAAAGCTAGAGCTATGCTATATTTAGTATTTTTATGTAGTTCAATACCACATCATTATCATAGAGGACAGATTCACGTCATTTTTTACAACTTATTTTTTTTATTTCGCAGACAATTGTTTCAGCTCACATCAAGATATTTGTAAAATGCTCCTAGCATTTATTTCTTTCTTGGTGTGGGTATATTCAGTGTAAATTGTACAAAACAAATTCAAAAAACTTTTTATATATATATATTCAGGCAATTATTATTAAATGACCCACTTTTTATGTTTTATGAAGCTATTTCTTTCAATTTTCCGAATAGTCAATTTATATTTCGATCAAATAGGACTATATTAGATATTTGGGGTGCTCTCACCATATTCTTCTGGCGAATACTTTCAATTTAATTCATCCAATCATCAGCAGGTTAGGTTTAGGGTAAGGGTAAGGGTTAGGGTTAGTATTAGTCTTAGTGTGTTTATATCTACTATTTCTTACTGTTTTGTTTTTTAACGGCTAGTATTGCATTTTATGGTGTTGAGATGTTGCATGTGGACGTGATCACGTGATACGGAATTCAAAATAATTATGTGAAACGACTAAGAATTTGTTAATGAGAAAAATGTTTATTCGAATAACGCTAGATTCAGCCATGATGAGTCGTAAAACGGCAAAACACGTGTCCGTGGATAGTTATATTTTAAAATATATTTACACGCTCCCATATATATGATATATGGCATCACATCTCTCTCTCTATCTCTCTCTCTCTCTCTCTCTATATATATATATATATATATATATATATATATATATATATACAGGGTGGGCAAAAATAAGGGTCCTATTTTTAAAAATTCATAACTTTTTTATTGATTGATTTTTTAAAAAATTTTTTAGAATAAGTAAAGGACCCCTTCCGAAGCAAGCATGAGCCGTATTAGCCCTAAGGAACGTACCCTCATTTAGAAAACATTATTTTTGCTTAAAAAACTCAAAACAGTGTAAAAAACAATACTTTAGTTTTTGTAAGTTTTAAGAAGTGTTTTTCGGCTAAAATTTGTTTTGTTTATTTCAAAAAATCTCAGAAGGGTCAGTCTACACACACATAAAGTTTGGTGAGTTTAACTTTTACTTTGTGGAAGTTATTCAAATTCAAGTTATTCAAATTTAAAGATAGAACCCTTATTTTGGCCTACCCTGTATATATATATATATATATATATATATATATATATATATATATATATATATATATATATATATAAGTCAGTTTATATTATATTCCAATAACCATGGTTTTATTTTATTATTTTTATTTTTTAGCAGTACTAAGATCACGCTATTACGTCATAACATAATAGCGTGATCTCACACGTGTGAGTTTTTTACCTTTATTTTTGTTACTGTATAGTGTAGGTGTTTTCAAGACACTTTAATCCAATAACTTTTTACTCTTTGTGAATTTTTCTGATGATTTTGTAGTGTTGCAGAGACCGTCTTTGGCACCAGACAAATGAAACGGACCGTAAAAAATATATCTCACAGAAATTTTATATTTCTGGAAATGTGAAAAAATAAAAAATAATAAAATAAAACCATGGTTAGTGGAATATAATATAAACTGTCTTATATCTTGCTCTGTTATCAATAATTGACAAGCATTGAGCTGAATCTTTTAAGGAGACTACAAAGTAAAAGGAACTGATGGTATATGGTAATACATATATTGTCATTAATAATATATAATAATTATATATATATATATATATATATATATATATCGTACCGCGGTTTCATCCAAGTGGATTGACTTTTTACATTTAAAAAAGTCTATACTTAAAAATTGTATTTCTGATTGTGCTTTGACCTCATCCAGTACGCTGACGAGCCTTTTAAGTATAGACGTTTTAAAATGTAAAAATTCAATCCATCTGGATGAAACCTCGGTACGATTCTGAAATATGTAACATATAGTTTTCAAAGAAATTATTTGTATATATATATATATATATATATATATATATATATATATATATATATATACATATAAATATATAAATATATAAATATATCTTTATATATATACATATATCAATATTGCTCTCCACACACACACACATATATATATATATATATATATATATATATATATATATATATATATATATATATATACTGATAGCTGCGAGTGCTGTTTTTAAAACCATTTCAAATATTCGTATTTACACTTATGTACAGTGCCTGTACGCCTTCTCACACATAACATTATAATTATTGAATAAATGGCGTGTTTTAATGGGCCAGGCCCCGTTGTTTCACCCCATGCGCGATCATCACATAACCCAAACACGTTCTTTGCAATCACCTACGTGTTTGGCTTATATGATGATTGTCGAAGGCGTCAAATAACTGGTCATAATTGATTAAAAATATGTTTTCCTCCCACCTATAACCTTGGTCTTTTCAAGACTAAAGCCAATAAGCATCTCATGTCTTTGCAATAATTATATTTCGTTCTTGTTAGCTCCTTACATCAAGTGGCTTTATGCCTTGTCTGGAGCGATTTCAATTTTTAACAAAATCAAGCGGTCGACAAGACTCATCTGAAGAAGGTCGCAGGTTACATCTTTAAATAAAGAAAGAGAAACACGAACAGCAGGCTTGTGGAACTCTCTTCCTGCTGACTGTTTTCCTCCTACATATAAATAATCTTGGCCTTTTCAAGACTAAGGCCAATAGGCATCTCATGTCTTTACGATAATCATATTTGTTCTTGTTAGCTACATTAAGTGGCTTCATGCCTTGTCTGGAGCGATTTCCATAAAAGACTCTAGACTTTTATTAGCTAGTAACTCTAAGTGCGGTTGTCCCAACAAGATTTCAATAAAAATGTACATATATGGTGTACAGAAATAATTTGTCGATTATCTTTTAGATATTGTCTTTCCCTCTATGCTAATTTTTTTACAATATATGCGATTACAAAATAATTATGTACAAAACCAATTGTATGCAAACATACGTACGATGTTGGCATATAATGACCCAACGGCTATTTATATGCCCTAGAAAAGATCAACCAACCCCGAACATCAAAACGAATAAACCGTATCAGCCGTTCACGGCCGACTGAATGAGAAAAAAAGACATCGATGACGATTTAACGAACCTTGTTATAGCTGAGCAGATTAAGGAAAAATCGTTCATTTTGGTAAGCAAACATGAAACTTGGCACGATTGCTCACAATGGTCTACTCTTCCGAAAAAACTTTTGGGCCACTCCAAAAATCCAAGATAGCCGCCATTTTCAAGATGGCCGCCATTCTGAAATCCAATATTGCTAGTTTACAAAGTTCTTATAATATGTCATATGTAAGAGAGTGATTGTCATGACACAACCAGGGCATAACGGTGACATCATTGCTGTGAAACTCAGCATGGGGTCCAGTATCAACTGATTACGGACACACTGTTCATGTTTCAGTGTACCAAATGCTGTCTAATAAGCCCCATGGACAAAATAATGTTCAGTCTGTTAGATAGCCGCACCTGAATTGACAGGATATGCCAGCGCGGGAGAGCCGAGCCAAAGGTAATGGGGCTATAGTTACCTGGATGGTGTACAGATCGCACGGGACTTAAATGATACTGGATGAACGATCGGGCTAGGTGTAGGGAACCTACCTTTCTGAACCTAGTTGTATCCCATATCTGAATGTGTCAAAATATATTCGGTAACTGTGGTTATAGGTGGTAAAAGGATAAACACTCGGCCTGAAGCCTATAACATTTACAGAATGTCTATTGAGAAGACGTCAAATGTGAAAACTGATTGGAGCAAATGCTGCCTATGTCAGACAGATAAAACCGGAGAGGATCTCAGTAGTCCCATTCCAGGTCGCAGTAAATCAGATGGATATTCAATGCTGGCTACAAATATTCCTCTTTTTCAAGAACTCTGTCAGATGCCCATGATTATTAATCCTGCTAGGCTTGATGAAGGTGATGGTATTGAAGATACATTGCGGATACATTACCGGATATTCATTATAAGCCACTCGGCAAAAGTCTACCCATCCGAGACGTTGATCTTAGTATCAGTAACGATCTAAAGAAATGCTCACCCAGTCGGCGGCCATGTTGACCACTTTCTCTTATAGTTTCCATTTAATCAGACCACATTGAAAGAGTCATCACCGTTTTTCTTTTATTCAGAATCACGAAGAGCAGATATTTACAAGAATTTACTAAACTGACCTTCGTTTTATACAAACTTTTCAAATATAAGTGTTTCTATAGAAGAAAAATGTGACACTCTCATTGCTTTTCAATACGATCGCGAACAACAATGCCACACCCGTAAACAATAAATGTTAAATAGTAATGTGTACGTTCGTAATGGACTAAGCTAATCCCGCCCCAACACAATCGACAAATATAGACTGTGACGTGCATGAAATCTGCATAGCGTCCAGGTGAATTGATAAAAAGAAGGGATTTGAGAATGAATAAAACGCAACAGGAACGACTGCTGAGTGTTAAGCGATTGTCCCGGATTTCTCGTTTAGCTATGCGCGTTGCTTTCTTATAACGTTGCTAGTATGTGATACAATGAAGGCCGCGAGGATAGGAAGTGACTCCTCGACAGAGACAAAATAAAATGCGGGAGTGGTCAGTAATGAAGGCCGCGAGGATAGGAAGTGACACATCGACAGAAACAAAAGAAATTCGGGAGTGGTCGGTTTTCATTGTTCAGGACAGGTGACTCAGAAAAGAATACCGGACACGACATTTGGGGGTGACGGCGTTTTACGACAGTAGGGTAAGTTAGTTTTACGACAGTTTGACGACAGTAAGGTTTATGGCAAAAAGTTAACGAGTTTGGGTTTCGGAGAGAAGCCGGGCAGTTAAGATCGAACCTCTACAGAGAGCGGATCGGACCGGAAAACGATGAGATGAGCTGACGACTTGAGCAACGACAATGGGGGTCTCGACAGTCCGCGACAGTGTCACACACACACTCATAGTTCCAACTAAATTATACACAATGTATATATGTTTGTGTTCTTTCTCGAGAGTTGTGTTTCTTTTATTTAACTTGTGGATCAGTGCTGTGCCCTCGACGATTCGTCAGTGGATAGATGACTCGGCTAGACGATGAAGACAAGAAAAAGGCCACGGACACACAACGTTGGGGTTGATGGTCGTCGAGTGGGGCAATATGGTTTTACAGTATATATCTGATGATTTGGGTTCTCAAGGGGATGTTTACACATACACATGATATAGGAGTTATGGAAGTCAGCGGATATGCATTAAAATGTCACCTCAACGTAGTAGCCAGAATGGGACGTGACGTCACATACCTCAAAGAAGGATGGAAGTGGGAGATATAGAGCGTCATTTTGGAAGCGAACACCACGTGTACAGAATCTTCTACCGGTTAATTAGGGGGTCAGCAGCTCTAGAGATCCGTTGCCAGAACACACACTCGTCGCTGGGAAAGGAGAAAGCAATGGCGATAGTTCTTCGAAATCTTCTTTACTTTAATTCCAGCGAGAATTCACCCTCAGAGACGATCGTGGATTGCTTACAAGACGTGGTATAATTTTGCATGTCAACGTATGTTATTTAGTTGTTGCTTATTAGACATTAAGTGGGAAGTTTACGTAACATAAAGTTCAAAATACAGGCATCTGTTTATACCATCCTCCCAGGTATTATGTTCTTCTTTGAGGCGGATAGTGTTAGGTTTAGCAAGGGTTGAGGGTTAAGGTGAGCTTTAGGGGCAGTGTAGTAACAAATGTTCTATTTGTGGCGGCCATTACACGGAAAGGATTCCAAATTTCTTCATAAAAAAAATTATGTTACCACTTTGCATGTGTCTGTGTATATGTGTGTATTTCTCGCAAGTACGTAACTTTCATTTCATCTCCGCATGGACTCTTCAAGCTAAAGTACGAAAATATATTTATGGCAATTAAGCCACACAGAGGCGTCCGCGTTTCATCCCTGCAAGTGATCGTCAGGCTAAAAAAATGCATCATATAACATCATATCATAACGTCGGTTGATGAATTGGTCACATTTGGTCTCTTTAACCCTGCGTGTTGAGTTTCCAGTGTAACAACGTACTGATGGATGATCAAAATAATGCATAGTACCCATTGAATACTATATATATATATATATATATATATATATATATATATATATATATATAAAAGTTGAAGAAAGAAGAGTGATAAACATATACGAATGTCCAGGTTTATTTCAAACTTCGATTGTTCAATGCAAGGTATATTCTGTAATGAAATCATGTTTATTATTCTTTCCTTAAGCCAAGACTTTTCAAAGATCGAAATCTTATCATCAGAGGAATTATACAGATTGATAAGTTGGCAGTGGAAAAACCAAAATTCAAACATTTGAAAAAATACTATTAAGAAATGGAGAGTGAAAAAAAGTCCGTGTAAAAAAGAGATGGGATTTGCCCAGATGGTAATTGTCCGCTGATAAGGTGTCCAATGAAAGGAGATTTAGATGGAGAAGAAAAAGGTTTTCGTAGAGGCAGCATGCAAAAGCGTTAAAAAATGAAGTAACTCCAGTAGTGAGATGTTGAGTTCAAATCGTAGATGGAGCGCACTTAAACGGAATTAATATGAGAAATCGGGTCATTTTAAAAAAGGAGAGAGAGAGAAAACGAGAGGGGGTTGATAGATGGATAGATAGATAGATAGATGGATTAGATAGATAGATGGATGGATTCGATAGATAGATAGATAGATAGATAGATAGATAGATAGATAGATAGATAGATAGATAGATAGATATACTGGAATAGATAGATATACTGGAATAGATAGATAGATAAATAGATAGATAGATAGATAGATAGATAGATAGATAGATAGATAGATAGATAGATAGATGGATGGATTAGATAGATAGATAGATGGATGGATTCGATAGATAGATAGATAGATAGATAGATAGATAGATAAATAGATAGATAGATAGATTAGATAGATGGATGGATTCGATAGATAGATAGATAGATAGATAGATAGATAGATAGATAGATAGATAAGAGATAGATAGATACGTGTGTGTACATATACAGAAGGAAACTTATTAAATTGATATGACGATGATGATATTAATATACGTGTACATACCTGTCCGTTTTACGTGTACATATGTGCGTGTGTATATAATTCATATGGCGAAATGAAAATCGTGTGTCGAACGAAATATGCATGTTACGAACAAATGCTTTCTATAATACTTTGAGTCAAATGCGTTTTTTGTTCTCGCACATAAAAGAAATTCAGGTAAATAATAATCCGATCAAAAGACAACGCAAAAACGATTATTCCTTAGATGTGGCCTTTCATCTTGCGCGTTTATCGATGACAATGCTATTTCAAACATAAGCAGGACAGAACAACCTAATCACGTCGACACACTGGTTCTAGTTAAATTACCAAAGTTAAGCGACGTTCAGCCTGGTCAGTATCGGAAGGGTGACCGTTTAAGAATATCAAGTGCTGTATGTGGAAGGATGGTGACATTTCGCTAGAAAAAAGATATGCAAATACAGACGTCGCTAAACTCATTTCGACGGATCGGGATGCACATGCGATAGAAGAGTGTTTCTTAATTTAATATTCTTTAGGAACGTTAATTGAATTTTGTCATTTTAGGTGTAAGAAGCCGCACAGGAGAATGACAGACCAAACGGTATAGGTAACTTTGAGTTAATAAAACCCCTTTTTGTTATAGTTACAGAAATACTTTTCGTTGTTGTTCCGTTTCTTTACGAGAAGATAAAAGGATAATCCCTTTCATCCACTCATCATCCTCCTTACATGTCTACTAACGCACCCTATTTTGTATTCCTGTTTTCATAACTCTTTCCGGACCATGTTTTGAATTGTAGAGATGTTTGGTCCTTTTAGTCAAAACTCGGTGACCCATTTCTTCATAGCAGACAAGGCCAGTAGGATGGATATCGTGCAACGACTCTGCTACAAAATGGCGATTCGACATCTTCTCTAACAAAACTTTACAATAGGTATTTACTCCTCCCCAGGAGTTAGGCACAAGGCCAGTTTTATCTTACTCCCACAAGTAAGATGTGACCACAGATTGGGTCGAGAAAGTGGGGTTAAAAGCCAGCGCTCGAGAGGTGAGCACTCTGGCCATTTAAAAATTGCCTGGGCAGCCCCGTCGGCATTCCCCGGTAGGGGCGCCTCAGACAGTAAGCAATAAACTTACTCCTCCCCAAAGAGGGGAGGCGAAGCCTGGGAGGGTGGACCTCCTAGAACTGCACAGGACAATCCCATAGACCGGCGTAAATCAAGCCCCGGAGGCCAAGACAATACCAGTCTATGGGGTGCAGTATCCATCGGAACAGATACTACACTTTGATCTTAGCCAAAAGGCCGACAACATCTACATATACATAACTTTGCATAAATAGAGAAAAGTGACTACACACTACATCAGTTAGAGTTCTCCTGGCTAAATACCAGTGACAGTGAAATATATAAGCGAACTGGACGAAATGCCGGTAAAAGCGGAGTTTTGAACGTGGGGTAGTCAAAACGTGCCCTTTTTCAAACTTAAGCGTGAAAGAATAATGATGAGGCTATTTAAACCTTAAGCGTGACAAGTCGACTACAATGTTATTTCAAAATAAATCGTGACGAGCAACAAAAATCGTATTTAAATTTATGTGTGACCTGCCTATGAAATCGCTATTTAAGACGTAAGTAAATGCAATTAACGATATTAAGAATTAGTAAGGGAAGGAAAAGGGAAAGCTACTTACCCGAACGCAGACCAATGGAGAATTAAAAAAAACACAAACAGGGAGGAGTGGGAAAAGTTATCATTCGCTGATGCCTGCTGAGGTGTCGTTAAAAAAGAAAGGCCGAAGTTTGTTCGAACACAATGTGTGCAGTGTCAGCACCACGTAGCTGATAGCTTTCAAGGAGACGACCCGGCGCTTCCGGAGTCAGGTCGGGGTTACTGCCGGAGCCGAGATAATACGAAACCTGAAATCCGCAGTGAGAGCATTGTATCACTAAATATATCACTTGAGGCATCTGAAGAATGTGTTTCACGATTAGGTTGACAGACTAACAACAATGCTATTTAAAATTTAAGCGTGACAGACTAACGGAAATACTATTTAAAACAATAGCGTTAAAAGGTTAACAAAACGCTATGTAAAATTTAAGCGTGACACATTAACGAACATGCTATTTAAAACAATAGCGCTACAGGTCAACAAAATGCTATTTAAAATTTAAGCGTGACATACTAAGAAAAATACTATTTAAAACAATAGCGTGACAGACCAACAAACTGCTATTTAAAATTTAAGCGTGACAGACTAGCGAAAATACTATTTAAAACTTGAGCGTGACAGACCAACAAACTGCTATTTAAAATTTAAGCGTGACAGACTAACGGAAATACTATTTAAAACAATAGCGTTACAGGTCAACAAAATGCTATTTAAAATGTAAATGTGACAGATTAACGAAAATACTATTTAAAACAATAGCGTTACAAGTCAACAAAATGCTATTTAAAATGTAGGCCTGAGAGACGAACAAAAACGCTATTTGAAACCTCACGTAACTGGCCAACATTATGCTAATTAAAACCTAAGCGTGACACGGTAGCAAAATACTATTTCACACTTAAGCATGACATACATTCAGGCAAATAATAATTCGATAATAAAAAATGTAAAACAACTATTTTCAAAATGCCTCCATTTTAATTGCGCGTTTATCTATGACAATACTTGACAAACCACCGAAGTTCTTTTCTAAAACTTAAGCGGCCAGGTCGACTAAGATAACATTTAAAAGGTAAACATGAAAAACTAACGAGAATGATTTTTAATTATTAAGCGTGACATGTTAACTAATTTCCATTATCAAACTTAAACATGACATGCTGACGAAAATGTTATTTCAATTTAAGCGTGTTACAGACCTGATGTATGAATGCAAATGAAATTTGAAAAAAAACTTACAGACTAATAAAAATCTCATTTCTGACAGACAAATGAATGCATAACAGATCGACGAAAATGATATGTTGAACTTGACCGCAACAGTCATAAGAAAATGTTATTTTAAACTTGAATGTGACAAACAAATTAAAATTCTATTTGAAAGGTTTGCGTTACAGACCAACAAAAATGCCATTTAAAACTTAAAGGTAGTATGCCAATGAAAAATGTTATTTCAGATGTAAGCCCGATAGACAGACGAAAATTATGTCTGGAATTTAAACCTGACAGAATACAAGAGACGGCATGTGGTCAGACTTCTAGAATTAAAAAGCATATCCGACTACAACTGCTTATTTTAAAGTCTTTCAATATTCACATTGTCCATTGATTCCTAGAAATTTAAAAATTCTTACCGCGACTCCTATCACTTCTACAACTCCGACTCCTTCCATTCTGCTTGGATGCATTTTACATAAATCCAATGAAAAGTAATCAAACTTAGTGCATTCACTTAATATTCTGTTACAGTCATGAATTAATATTTGTTTCCTCTGATAGAAAGCAGCCCTAGTGAGGTTGTATGGTCACACGATTGCAAACCAGACGATAAGACGGAGTAATATCTACCTGACTTTTTAATGATTCCATCCGGACACATTTAGGTGTTCGCAGAGGAGCCAAAGTGCTTCCAGACATGTACGAAAAAAGGCGTAAATATATGTTCTCTTGACAGCCATCGACTAGAAACTCTGGCGCAGCTATCTTCACTTGAAGATATACGGCTCCCAAGAAAGAACTTCGACAACCGACCCTTACCGGCTTCACTTAATTCTTGAAAGGGCAAATTAAAAGCCGTAATTTCTGGCAGCATACACTCAACTGTGTATGCCGCATTAAATAAATGAAATTATTTAAATTGTTGTGTATAGAAAAGCTTTGTTTTTGCTTGTCTTTAGCAATCATTTTCTAGATTATTAAAAGAGATAGACTTATAATTTACGTGAATATTCGCTCCTATATTTCAATCCTCTGATAATATTCTTCATCGTTCAACTGACAACCATTATATCTCATTAACTCTTGTCCTCAAGTTGCTTTTAGCCTTGATAATTAGTGACGTATTACTAAGAAGTGAAGGAAAAACAAGATGCGTCGATACAATCTGTGCGTTTACCGTTAAAAATGCTTTTTTTCAGACTGAAGCTGCGCAGGTCGACCGACAGAGCCCCTCATCCAGATGCGAGGATTTATCTAAAATAGAAAAGTAAACAAAAAATGTAAAATGGTGGAATTAACCGTCTTTTGAATAGCAGTGCGGACATCTTAAGCTGTTTTACAAAAAAATGCGGCCCATAAAACGCGCCATTTTCTCTTTCTTCTGCAATAATGCCGAAATCAATAATTATTGTTTTTGTCGGGGATTATTATGAGGGACATTATTATTGATGTATCGTGATACTGTTTTACTTCGGTACAAGAACTGTGAAAAATCATGTATATTTGTTACGTATTCCATAGCGGTAAAATATTGCTGGAGTTCAGAGCAGTTTATGAAATACAAAGCCTGACTTGACTATGATTTCCACGATTTCGTTTTTGGGGGTTTAATTTTTTTTGGAGGGGGGCTGTTTACTGTTAGGGTCCTAACTAATCAATGTCAAGAACCACTCGAAGATAAGTGTTAATGAGACGTGAATGAGTGCCAACCAAAAGATGATGATAACTATGGGAGTACAAACAGTGACCAATGGTATGGACTGCGTTCGATTACTTTTGGGGCGGTCCACGAAAAAAAAAGTTGTTAACAGTGGATTGGAAGACTAACCATTGTAATCAGCAAGGAAGCAGACATGCGGTAATGTGTTCCACAGGTTGGAAGTTGTTGCAAATAATCTCTCTTCATAGTAATTCCGCTTGATGTTAGGCAAGTGGAGGGAGAAAAGAAACGCTTTATCCTTTGCGGTATAATACGAGTTCTTGCTCTGAATGTCTTACAACGAAGAACGAAGTATAGATAAAGTGGATCTTGGGTTTACTTTCGGCAGACTCGTAACTCTTTCTTCTCTTATTTTGTCCTTTAGTCCTCACATTCATGGAGAGATGTTTCTGACAAAGGGGACAGAATTGCTGTCTTTTGGGTCGGAATCTATCTAACACTCATCGTATGCTAGTTTTTGACCTTGAAGTAATATTTTTTAGCTCCTTACATCAAGTGGCTTCATGCCTTGTCTGAAACGATTTCCATAAATAAAGAAAAAAGACTAGCCACGTATTTTCCGCAAGGAGTTGTAGAGAAGATATATCCATGTCTAGCTTGTACCGTGCCAAGGCAGGAAAGCGTGTTCTGTGCGGCATCTCCTCAGATTCTATCATGACGTATCTGGTTCGTATATAGGTAAACGATTGCATCAGGAGTCAGCTATTTCTCGAACAGTATAATGATCAAAACATTCGGCTTGTTCTACCTTATATAAACATTTTCGGATTATTAGGAGTCTGCTACTTTCTCGATTGGTACAATGATCTAATCATTTTTTTTCTTTTACCTCATATATTCATTTTCGGATTATTTGAAGTCAGCTATTTTATGCATTGGTAAAATTATCAAACTATTTTTTTTCTTCTACCTCATATCGATATTTTCGGATTATTAGGAGTAAGCCAAAGTTCAAATATATCTTTTTTACGGAACTTTTCTTTCACAACATTTTTTAATAATATTTTTCAAATATTTGAACTTTGGCTTTTTCGAAAGCCAACTTATTTATCTGTATTTCTCCTCTGATGATAAGATCTCGATCTTTGAAAAGCCTTGGCTTAAGGAAAGAATAATAAACACTAGTTTATTACTGAATACATCTTGCATTGAACAATTTAAATTTGAAATAAATTTGGACAATCGTCGCATGTTTATCACTCTTTTTTCTTTTATCTCTCTCTCTCGATATATATATATATATATATATATATATATATATATATATATATATATATATATATGTATACATTCACACATATTTCAAGACACAATGAATATTATATCGCCAGATTTTTTCTTGTATTCACATATTCCATATACATACACTTGTATAATAATAAATAATTTTAATAATTACTAATCAATTAATAATACACAAATAATGAACTAAATAAATATAAACACATTCATATATAAATAAATTAAATAGCTATATCATGTTCAACGAACTTTTATACATGTCTCCACATATTGCAAGAAATTTATTAATTAATTAATGAGACACAAATAAAATGATCAAATAAATAGGAATAAATCAATACACTCACTTGAATATTTAAACTAATAGGTATAATTCCCCCCTCTCTCCTTATGCCAAAACGTTTTATTTTTAATCATAATTTGCGTTTCAAAATAGTAAAACATCCCCACGCTCTTCCATTAATATAAAAATTATAATTATTTTTCTTTCCTTTTTCTTTTCTTTTTTTTTTCCTCCCCTTTCTTGGTTAGAACATAACGGTATATTCAGAATTCCGTCCTCACTACATCCGCTGTAAGCCAAGCTTGGTTATGACATATTTTACCCAGATAAATTCCCTAGTTAAAAATAGGCATGGGAAGCTAATAATGCGAAGCCATCACCCCATTCACTTCGCGTCCTTTGAAGGAGACAGGCCACTGCTAATAACGCCATAACCAAAATCTAAATTTTCATTTTTTGCTTGTTCACATGTACAGCAATGCCGAAATTTGGACATTTTTTGACAAATCAAATTAATATCTGTATGATTTTTCTACATTGATTCTTCATCCTGGGGAAGTTTTTCAATAAAGACGAAACGTTGATGAATACATAAATAACATAGTTTGGGCTTTCTTTTTTCATTTTCCATATATATATATATATATATATATATATATATATATATATATATATATATATATATATATATATAGTAAGCTATGAAAATATATTTATGGCAATTAAGCTACACAGAGGTTCCCGCGTTTCATCCCCGGTGGAATCTTCAGGTTAAAATGCCTCTGTGTAGCTTAATTGACATAAATATATTTTCATAGCTTACTACCTAGCTCTACTTACGTATCGAGCCCTGTTGAAGTAAATACTGAAAATTGATACATAAAAAATGATATCTCCTTATAAAAGTTCATGTGGATACATGAAATAGTTATATTATATATATATATATATATATATTAATTTCATGAATTATCGTGTACCTTACCCCATATATACATATATATATACATATATATTGACTGTCAATTTAAGCATTTTATTGCCCTTTTTAACCTAATGTGTGACAAATTAGCAGACCTATCTCTGATTCATTCAGATTAATCTTTGGTTTCTCGCTTTCTGTGCATCAATTTCATGCCCACTCCTATTTGTTGTTCATCGTGGGCAGTTCCTCTGTCGTCTTCCCTCTTATCGCCTTTTACCCCCTCCCCCACTGCCTCCCCCATACTAGCACAGTACGTGTGAAAGTGAAAAAGCAAAAGAAAATAAATAGAAATATAAAAAGAAGAATAAGAAACAAAGAAGAATGTGTCACCCACTTGTTATATTTCAACGTAACTTAAAGTCTTCTCATATCGGTCCAATCGGATCATCCTTTCCTCATCCCATGTGTGTGCCTTTCAAGATAAAATTATTTCCTAATCTTCACTCTTTCTGTAGACGTTCGCCGACACGAACAAAACCGGTCAAATCTATTGTTTTTGTTTTTTCTCCTGCGCTTTAACCTGTTTTCCGTTTGTCATTTTTCACACATTTTGTCCACCACAGCATTTCATTTTCATGAATTATCGTGTACCTTATCCGAGATATATATATATATATATATATATATATATATATATATATATATATATATATATAGGAATATCACTGTGGCCTACTTTCATATGAAAGAGTTGATGAAAATCATAACCTCTGCTCAGCGATCTTTCTTCTCGACGTTTTATTAAATCTCTGCTTTTTCCGCGTCCGTTCATATCATTAATATCGCAGCTAGTTTGGCCAAGTGTTAATAAGAGCGTGCGCCGAGGCGTCCTCTGCAAGTTGTTGGGGGGAAGTGGGGCGAACAATTCAATGATGACGTAGCCGCGGCACAGAGCAGTGGTTTATGAATGTTGTCTTAGGATGTTTTGCAGGTTGAACTTAAATAATTGCCTGGCGGAGGCAACAGGCGAGACGGCGATGGTGACTGGTATAGATACTCCTTTCATCACACATGACAATGCAAGCTAATCATGGAAACTATTTTTTTAAATCGTGAATTCATCAGTCATTCGTCGAAGAAACACTTATTAGACTTTCCACTTTCTCTGATCGCTCTATGTTTTTACTCTCTCTCTCTCTCTCTCTCGCACACACAGACACGCACACTCGATCTATATTGTATATTCAGAGAGGTTGCTGTGAGGATAGAGCGATAGCCTGCTGAATCGAGTCTGATTCTGAGAACTGGGTGCGCGTCTTACGACCATCTTAAAATATAACTTCCTACACTGATGATAGCAATAAGCTTAGAACGCCGGCGTCTGCAGGTAATATACATTTAGTTATAAATATTATATATAGACTATATAGTGGGTATTTAGATCTGTATGGCTAGGTTTCCTTCCTCTTATCTACTTTCCTATCTGGTACCTGAGGTACTTAAGCTTTTTTTTTTCAATGCAACTTTTATTCCTATATAATTTTATAGCTAGCTACCATATCGCAGAATGGTTCTTGGATGTGGTGTTTAGATAGTATTATTATCATTATTGTTATAATCAATGTTGTTTGATATGCAAATTACCATATCACACGGCAGTCTTAAGGTTAATATATTATTATTATTATTATTATTATTATTATTATTAATTACTTCGAAACTAATGCATTTACTAATGAGGCGAATTTTTTAATACACATTTGGGGTTTAAAATACAAGCCCGAACATATCCGTATTCTAAATTTACTCATAAAATACTTTTATTGATGTTTGGTTTCCATCTAGAAACACTCCAACCCAGCTACCGTCAATAACTTATTATTACATAATTATATTGGGAATTAAAATAATCCAAATCTATTGGTATTTATCTGCCCATAGTCATTGGAAGCAATTAACCATATCAATAAATGAATTAATTAACTAAGGAGACTTAATTCGAATGACTAGGATTACTTCCCCAAAAGCTACTATCAGCATAAGTTAACTATATATGCAGACGTCTGAAGTACGAATTGGCCAGTCTATGAATTTAATCTTTTAATTTTTAGCCGAAAGCATTTAGTAATTCAAATCATATACCGAACAATTGATCTAATGTATTTGACAATCAGCTTAAATTGTTTAGATTGCATAATTATATGTGTACTTATTTGTCAAGCCTAAAATGAGAGTTCATATCTAGATTTATGGTAACAATTGTGCCAGATTTCTTGTTTCTTGTTAATTAGATTAATCTTGGGAACTCTTATATAATAAGATTAAAGGGGTCATAGATCATATGTTAACTTATCAGGAGTGGATTTATTTGCTTTACCTAGTGAAGACCATTTAAGTTCGAATTGGGCGTTATTTGCTTGTAATTCTCAAACATACTTAGATAATGGTGTTGGAATATTTTAGGACCAAGCTAAGCCTTACGTTAAAAAAAGAAGTATGGTTTCTATACCTATACTTAAAACTACACGCTGTAGACGCTATGTGTGTTCTAGTCTTATTTCACTCAACCATGTTGAACTGTAATGAGCTTATAAAAACCAATTCCTGAAAATATGTTCAATGATGCAGAGTGAATTTTATGAAGATCATTCTTATATTCAACTTTATAGTTTTTTGGAAACTCTGATTTATAGCTCTGAAAAAATCTTAGTTTCCTTTGAAAAACTAGGGTGCTATGTAAGATACATGTAAAAAGTTAAGTTGTGTATTTCTCTAGACTAAAGGTTTTCTACAGGAGAGACTATTGGTCTTCTTATAGAACTGCATGAATAAAATCCTGCTAATTGCATGTTTATTCCAGGCTATTTTCTGGACGCGAAACAATTATCACGTTACACTGACTTGTTTTAGAATTCTGGTAATAACTAATACATAAAGATTTGGTCATTGGAACTAAACATACCATTGTTTACTTATATATATATATATATATATATATATATATATATATATATATATATATATATATATATATATATATATATATAAGGTATAAGTATACTAGTACTATTTAGTAAGTTTATACAGATGATGGATTCCTTTACGGTGTAGGCATGTATTACATGGCGGTGCATAACCAGTGCACTGCCGCATTCTAAACCTGTACCTAGATATCGACACGGACTTAAGACCTGGATGTTCCAAGTTCGAATCCAGTCGGCTCCACAGTACCACTTTCACTTAGGGATGTTGGCAACCTTCTCGTGGTCCTTCCTGTAAGTACCCGATGTCTTTCCAGAAAGTTTTTTTAACTAGAAAAACATCGGGGAAACCAATGCTAACATCAGAATCATCTGATTCACACGAAAGAAGAAGAAGAACCTGTACCTGTACTCAGTTCCCATGATGTGACTCTAAGCATTTATGATTTAACCACATCAGTTAATAGCATTTTAACTTAAATACTAAGTCACTTCTTCAAATAATTTTTACCCACACTCTAACCAGCACATTAATACCGCTACTCCTAATAGAGCTAATACTGGTAATAGCATACCTAACGCAATAAATACTAAGTCTCAAATACATACCTTATTCTGGGGCATCATGTTACCCACTCTAGAACAACATCTTAAACCATATATCTTCTTTCAGAAAAAAAACAACGATAAGAATGAAGGGGCATATTGACCAATCCAGTGAATGTTGGATATTTTTCAAGTTTAAATTCTTAATGAGGTAAGTTAGATTACCTCATTAACTTTTTTTATTTTAATACAAAAAATACCATTAAAATTTTTAAAAAATTAAAAGGTTAATTAAACAGACGAATTCTGTTATTATTAACAATATATATACACACACACAATAATAATAATAATAATAATAATAATAATAATAATAATAATAATAATAATAATAATAATAATAATAATAATAATATATATTTATAAACGAAAAATAAACATGTTTTCGTCGAGTACACCTTGTATCGAACAATCGAAGATGAAATAGATTTGCTATTCACACATCTTTATATCTCTTCTTTCATTTATCTTTATTTATATATATATATACATATATATATATATATATACACAATAATATTTATAAATAAATATTTATTAATTATTTTAATACCTACAGACATTGATGTTTCATGCTAACGCAATCTTCAGTGTAGGAACTAATTCTCAACGGTCGGTGGGCGCGAATCGCCACTGATTCGTAGTCGAGGGTCTTACCCCATCGGCCATAGCCAATTAGTTAGTAAATAGAGAGGAATTTTAAATGTAAATAGCGAATCAGCGGCTAGATACCAGGCAGTATAGAGTGATCTACGAATGGCGTTCGGATCGTGCATATAGCTATTTGCACTGCTTGTTATTAAAGTTACTCGAGAGTGCCCAGCCTTTGTTGGAGGGGGCTGATAAACAATAATATATATAAATAAATATTTATTAATTATTTTAATACCTACAGACATCGATGTTTCATGCTAACGCAATCTTCAGTGAAGGAACTAATTCTCAACGGTCGGTGGGCGCGAACCCCGATCACAAATCGCCACTGATTCGTAGTCGAGGGTCTTATCCATCGGTCTTATCCATATATATATATATATATATATATATATATATATATAAACAAATTTATAAAACGGTTTAATAAAGGTAAATAGATGAATAAATAACTTAGATAAAAATAGATAAATAAAATATTTTTTTTAAAAATGAAAGTTTATTTTGTTTTTTGAATCTGGTTTGAAATTAAAATTCAACCGGTATTTTCTGCGAGACTGCATCCCACAGAAACCTTTATATGCACACTTGAACTTGAGTTGAGCACGGTTCTGAAGAGGTGATGCGTTCCCGAAATATTATATCATACGGAGTTTCGACCAGACTATCTTGATACAGGTATTACATAACATTGTAACATTGTGTAGATAAACAGATATATGTGTGTTTGTGAAAAAAAAAAATATATATATGTGTATGTATACATTGTATTAAGGGTGAAACTATTTAATTTGTTCTACCATTATATGTCTTATTTGCTCCACCTTGTGTCTATCCGTCACACCTCTGCATTGTATTGCCTTCTAAGTATCACATTTCTATATACTAATAAACAATGCTTCAAGCAAACTACATAAACCTCTTATATATATATATATATATATATATATATATATATATATATATATATATATATTAGAGTACATACATTTATCATAACTTTTTCGGTGTTATACTAAATCAGAATCTACAAACGTTTGTAAGTGTATGGTTAGTTGTTTCTGAGTTATAGTCGAACCGGCATATAGAAAAAAACACTTTCCTTTATATGTCTTCCTGTTATTGATGCATCAAATTAATTCAAATACAACTCTTCATTCTGTTATGCTTTTATCATATTAATATCTGACGTTTGGCTTCCTGTCTCTAAACGTACGTTTCGAAACTTACGCCATCGTACATGGAATTCGTTGGATTCTTAAATTAGTAAACTAGAATGTGTCTTTATCTTTCTTACCCCTCCTTCTTTTCTCTTGTCACTCATCTATCTTAAATACGCAAGGTTTGTCCGACTGAAAACGTTTGTCAGCTTAAAAGCAATTGTCTAGGTCTTAGGCCATCGGGAAATGTGGAAAGCTCACTCGAGGAACACATATGACAAACTGAAAGTAATTGATATACTCACATGTTTAAGCCGATTTGAACCCGTCTAGGTTAACTAACAATAACTTCACCGGCGGTACTTGTAAAATCTATCTATCTATCTATCTATCTATCTATCTATCTATCTATCTATCTATCTATCTATCTATCTATCTTTATTTGTATGTATCTATCTGTCTATATGCTTTTTTCTGTCTATTTGTGTATGTCTTTCTTTCTCTCACTCATTCTCTCTCTCTCTTTCTTTCAGAGGAAGACTTCCAGAGGGGTTTCCGGCAGTGGATGGATCGGTGGGCTAAGCGTGTACTATCATAAGGGACATACTTCGAGGATGGTTTAGGATCCCAAACCCAGTCATGTATTTGAATTTTTTTAAACATGGTTCACCCCAAACAAGGCAGGCCGCCACTGTAGACGTAAGGGGCTACTGAGAAAAAAGAAAAGAAGAGAAGGTTGGAGGGGGGGGGTAGTCAGCCTAAATTGGGATCTGCGCAGCGAGATGTCTGTTTACATTAGTTTTAAATTTCTGCATGTCAGTACTGTCGGGGAAACGGGGCAGAGAGGGAGTTCCAGAGACCAGCAGCACGAGGAAAGAAGCTATTTGAGTAGAAGGCTCTCCGGCATCTGGGGACCTCCACAGTGAATGAATGAGATTTAGTTGATTGTCGAGTTAGTCTAGTGAATTTACGTCGAGGGGGCACCAGAGTAGCCAATTCATCGGAGCATAATCCATTGAAGTATTTGTAAAACAAACATAAGGATGCTACATTGCGGCGATGGGACAGGGATTTGAGCTTGGTTGACAGTGAGGGACCTATTAGGTTGGCGATTCTTTTTTGGACCTTGTCAAGGAGGGAGAGACTAGTAGATGATGAATTATATTTTTCTGGCCTAAGGTCGAATACTTTTTAGACAGGCCCCCTTCTCTTAGTGATGTTACCTTAAGTAACAGCATTTAGCTAGATAGTCCACCAGACCAGATGAATTCTTGTCCTGGAATCCGGTAAGATCAAGAGACCAATAGAAAGATATACTATAACATAATCTATTTTCAATTGGGGAGAGGAAAAGTAATGTTCTTCACTTCTTTACTCTCATCGCTTGAGAGCTAAATGGGTACTTTATTGGAACATGCGAATACATATGTATCTCATATAGAGATCAAGTGTTATCCCTAGGCAGAGGCCCCTTGATTTATGAGAACTTCGCCTGAAGTAAAATGAAACAAAAAATATATAAGGTAGTTGGATTTACCAACTTGACACCATCCTCGAGTCTATTCGGTCTCTCTGTACAAGGGTTTGTCAGGACAACCTGACATGTGTATACTTCCCCCTACAAGTAAACCCTGACCAAATATTCAAAATAACATAGTATTCGCAGCACATATAAGATATTTTTGGTATGGCTGCACAACACGTCCTTATACAAGAAATAGTGCACCTTCTCCTAATGATTATACCTGAAAAAAACACTTAGACAGATATTCCACTAGACTAGATGAATTCTTGTACTGGAATTCTGTAAGATCAAGAGACAACAGGACAAATATACTATAAGATATTGAGAGGAAAAGTATTGTTCGTAACTTCTTTACTACCTCAACGTTTTACAAGTAAAGGAGAAGTTTGATGGGATATTCGAATATCTATGTATTTCATATAGAGATCAAGTGTTAGCCCCAGGAAGAGGGCGCTTGATTTCTGAGAACTTCGATTGAAGTAAGATGAAACAAAATATATATATATATATATATATATATATATATATATATATATATATATATATATATATATATATATATATATAATCCAGGTAAAATATCCACAGGGTAGTAATCCAAAGAATTTCAACCGGGTTTATAAAAAAGTGCACAATATCAAATAGAGCTTTTATATATGATTATTTTTATTTTTATTATTATTTTTTTTAGACCGGATTCTAACTCTGCCTGATGAGATCTCAGTTATAATAGCTGTTGATCGATAACATCGACATGCCAGTGTCGCAGATTTTGTACATGTCTGTGTAAATAAAAAATAATCATATATATATATATGATTATTATATTATTATGTGATTAAAATCGAAAGTACTTGCAAAAAAGAAAAAAAGAATGGAACAAGAAACCCATGAATCATATTTACATCAATTTGACCGAAACATTAGATGGACAATTCGGAAAATTGAAAAAGTAAAAAAAGTCGCATCAAACAAAACCACTCCGTGTTATTTAATAATGTTTGCCTAAATGAAAATATGCTGCCTAAATACACACACTATATATATATATATATATATATATATATATATATTTTTGTTGATTTTATTCCATTACTTGCGACAAAACATATTCTGTTTCATTAACACTTGCAAGTAGTGTCAACTTCATCAGGCTAACAATGGAATCCATATATATTTTGCTCTGAATTTTCATTGAGCACTCTCATAAACCTGGTTTCAACTTCCTTTGGATTCATACCACTTGGATATTTGTAACAAGTTAATTATATATATATATATATATATATATATATATATATATATATATATATATATATATATATATATATATATACTGTGCGGTATATATTATATGAATCATTGTTTATTAAAATTTATTGACGACCTAGAGAAAGTCGACTGAGTTGTGATTTACTGAAAAGGAAACAGCAACATCTGATAAATTAATGTCTATGGAAAAAATCCGATGATGTCATACTTGATAATATTGGCATGACAACAACACGAATACACAATCATAGGTTTTGTACAGGTCTGGATATTTTAAGAGAATATCAATGTAATGAAAAGAATCAGTGTATCCACTATGAATCATTATATATATTTATATATGTATGTGAGTTTTTATGAAACATATATATTTAGATATACACTCTTTATAATTCCAGAAATTGTATAAAATTGCAAGCTCAATGGAATTGTGTTACAAGCTTCAGAGCATATATACTTTTTGTTTTAGTTTCATGACCAAAGAGAAAATCAATCCATTACTATAATTTTTACTTATATATTCTTTTCTCAATTTCCTCATTTTCCGACTTCATACATATATGCTTTTTCCATTGCACTGTGCCTTGTTTGGGCTGAATATAAGTAAACAAAACATGAATATAAGTAAACAAAACATGAATATAAGTAGGGATGGGACGTAATGGGTGAACATTTCAGATTCATGCGAGTAGTATGTTTTGTGTTCATTTATACATAAATAACACTAAACAATCAAACATTTTGAAAATTTTGCAAAATTCAGAAGGTGTACGCCAATAGTTGTGGGCTATTTTACATTCATGAAAACCCTTTCACAGTCTGAAAATGGTCCTAAATTAAAGTACTATATACGATTTAACCATCTATATCCATTCTTAGCTTTTGAGGATGTTTTAGGACCTGCAATGTCGCATGAAACCACTTTTTCACCGAAAAATGATGGATTTTGACACATTTTTTTGACACACTCAGCTTTAGATATATAGTCAGCTCCCCAGCCCCTGGTAAAGGGGGCATAAGGCGAAACGTCCCTACATCTCAATCTCAAGTCTAGCTCCAATTTGTTGGAATTTTCCCCGTTAAAATGAAGGACGAAGACTGTAGACCGCTGGAAGAAAAGTTGGTGACATATAAACGTGACTAGACAAGAACAGAGATAACAAACGACTTGGGTAGATAAAGAAAGGGTATTTACATAGATCAACAAGAGAAAAAAGAAATAGAATGTTGCTTGCAAAAGAAGTGCCTTTGCGGACTCACTGAAAATGCCAGTTGTCTTCTAACAGGATGCTGTGAAGAGTAGTTGACACATCAAGAGGGCTTCGTGCGTATTATATACGCCAAAAAAGCATGTGCCCGCTCGCACCTGCCACAGCAGAGAAGGAACGATGTTGACGGCAGCGAGGTTGGAGAGAAGAGACCGATATTTTGAAAAATAGGTGCTCTCCTGGGTTTTCTGCAGAGATTGAAGCAGTGGTCTGTGATTGGCTGATTTTCATCCAATTACAGGGCACTTAGAATTCACTGCGCTTAATAATAATTCCAATAAATTCTAATTCGATCGGTGACCGTTATTTAAGAAATTGTTTTTTTTCTTCCCACCTTTATGAATCTAAAATAACCCGAAACAATCGACACTAACTAGTTATATTTATATTTTCCTCAATCTTTACATGAACAAAACAATCACAGTCGCATTCCAAAGACGACGCTTAAAATTGCACCGGTTGTGACCTACATTGTATTACCATCTAGATTATAATTCTTATTCACAATCATGCTTCTCCGATCCTCTCGTATGATATCGTTATACTGTGAAATCACATTAAAAAAACAAAAAAAACTCTCTTCCGCTACTGAAAATGTGATATATTCGCAAATAAATGTGTGTCGTCTAATATCAGCTCACCAAAACTTACGAGGGGGGGGGTAGAGAACATATCATTAGAAGTGCCTTGCTTTTTATAAATCCTGATTTCTTTATTCATTCTTGTTTTCTTTTTTCTGTCGACTTTTCGAGACGTGTCGCATTCTTTCAATTTACGCCAGAAATTGAAACTGTCTTTTGTCATAGAACCGATAAAAAGACAGAAGAAACGCAAAACAAACAAAAAAAATGAATAAACACAGCAAAACATAAAATTACCGACTGACTTTGTTTCCAAAAAAACATCTAAACAGTGTAATTTGCTTAAGCTAACAGTTTTCTACGACCAACCACTGATTGCAACAGTTTTATGTTTTCTTTGAGAAATGGTGGACGCGTTATATTATAAGGTCGGCCATTTTACGATTCGCCCGCGCATATCTCTATATACGGCTATAGTCACGTTGATACACCGTTCCCCGTTAGATTACCAAGGCTAAGCGACGTTGCCTGGTCAGCATTAGATGGTTTACTATTTAAAACTACCAGGTGTTGCACGTGGGAGGACGACGCCGCATTCACGAACGAAAACCTCACTGCAAAAACTAACATCGGCTTTCGGACTGACAACCGAAACTACTATCTCTATTTCAAAATGGCTACGGCTGTAGCAACACTGAAATAACCTAAGGTTTTTTTTTTTCACTACTACAGCAAGGTAATTGCTACTTCCTTACTGAAGAAAACTATCCCTACAATATTGCTATGTCCGGTTGTGGGTACGCGGATGGTGTTGGATAATGGCCCTGTGGGCCGGACGCATCTTGAAATGGACGTATGTTGGGAGATCGTTTTGTTTGGCTTGCGCGATTTAGTGCGGGTGGACCCGTACGGTCGAGTGCAAAATAAACTGGTTCTCACAGTCGGAGCTTACAAGCGTTGACAGAGCCACCACGTTAACGAGACTTCAGGTAAAGGGTCAAGGTGCACCTGCGCATAGGGGTTCTGTGACGTCACAGGCTTTTGTGTGGGAAACGGAGTTTTGCTAGTCTAGTTAGTGGAAGCAAGCCGAACAGACGATTTCTCTATGTAGTCTTCAAATGTTTAGGGGAATTAAATTCCCTAAGAGGATACAGGCATGAGATTGCTTCTTCCCCCCTCCCTCCTCGAATGGCTAAGGACTTAAGCTAGGAATTAACTACGATAAAGTAGTAATTTGGTCTCTCCCTTAACGTTGGTGAAACATCTCTATGATCGACGGTAGACTGACGCCTGAAGTAAACAAATCATAGTAAAAGATGGTTGCCTCGTGAATTTTGTTATGAAGGTTTTGTTATAGACGGCGATGTTCACGGCAGTACAGAAACGAAGAAAGAACTCAACCACTAGACGACACCCCACCACGCGAGAAAAAGTACGAGAATTTAAAGGGTATGCAACAACGGCTCAGCATACCCGATTTATTCATACAAGTCTTGCTGAAGGTATTACATACACGAGTGTTATATTTGATAGCAGTTATTCTTTTTACTCATATTGGTTTATAATAACGCTGACACACCGGTTCCCGTTAGATCACCGATGCTAAGCGACTTGGAGTTTGGTCAGTCCTAATGACTGACTATTTTGGACTATCAGGTGATGTATGTAGGTTGGCGACGACCCATTCCTAGAAACTACTAAAATACTTCACATAATGCATATAGTTCGCAATGGCTACGGTTGTAAAAAGACAGACAATGAGAAAACCTTGTTTATTCATGAACTCAAATCGACAGTTTTAAAAGGGAGAATATTTATTAGAGATGTTGGCCGTTAATCGGTTAGATGGGAGGTCGATTAAGTTTAAAATGGCATTTGCATTGGTCTGTCATGCTTTCGTTTGAAATCGTATTTATTTATTTTCGTTACTAGACGCGCAGATTGAATGGACGTAACTTATTTTAGATGCGTCGTAGAATCTAAATAAGAGAATGTCGTCTGTCAGTTGCAATGTTACGTATAAATCTTAAATAACGTAGGTGTTCTTCTGTTGCGATTAACTTTGAAATAATAACATGTTTGTCGGTTTGTCAGTTGGTAAGTTTGAAAAATACTTTAAATTTGTTAACGATTTTAAGATTTTAGGATTTCGTATTTTACGATTAAAAGTTTGATACATTGTTTGATACAAGTTTGATACATTGTTTGATACAAGTTTGATACATTGTTTGATACAAGTTTGATACAAGTTTGATACATTGTTTGATACAAGTTTGATACATTGTTTGATACAAGTTTGATACATTCTTTGATAAAAGTTTGATACAAGTTTGATACATTGTTTGATACATATTTGATACAAGTTTGATACATTGTTTGATACTTTGTTTGATACCGGTTTGATACTTTGTTTGATACCGGTTTGATACAAGTTTGATACATTGTTTGATACCGGTTTGATACAAGTTTGATACATTATTTGATAAAGTTTAAAACGATTAACTGTTTGATACATTGTTTGATACAAGTTTGGTACAAGTTTAATACATTGTCTGATACAAGTTTGATGCAGTGTTTAATACAAGTTTGATATAGTGTTTGATACAAGTTTGATACAGTGTTTGATACAAGTGTTATACATTGTTTGATAAAAGTTTGAAACGATTAAAAGTTTGAAAATTACTTGACATTTTTTACGATTTTAAAATTTCGTATTTTACGATTAAGTTTCACATAAAATGTGCATAGTTAAACTCGGAAATAATTATTGTTTATTTCACACGATCTGTAGATTTCCATCGGATTACAAACTGGTGTTTAATCAATACCATCTAGGAATCGTATGATTAAGATTTCTTATGTATCAAGACCAGAAATCTTTAATAGTCTCATGCTCACATCATTAACGATATAACCCTCATCATCAAACTCTCGATTCGTATAGATAATCGTTTAACAGAAAAACCGCACATTTAAAACATATAAAAATCACAACGTTAAATCTTTGTACATTCGTTCAGATAATCGTTTAACAGAAAAACCGCACATTTAAAACATATAAAAATCACAACGTTAAATCTTTGTACATTCGTTCAGATAATCGTTTAACAGAAAAACCGCACATTTAAAACATATAAAAATCACAACGTTAAATCTTTGTACATTCGTTCAGATAATCGTTTAACAGAAAAACCGGACATTTAAAACATATAAAAATAACAACGTTAAATCTTTGTACATTCGTATAGATAATCGTTTAACAGAAAAACCGCACATTTAAAACATATAAAAATCACAACGTAAAATCTTTGTACATTCGTTCAGATAATCGTTTAACAGAAAAACCGCACATTTAAAACATATAAAAATCACAACGTTAAATCTTTGTACATTCGTTCAGATGTTAAATTCTTTCATAAAATATATAACTGATTTTATTTTATAAAAATCGCTCCAGACAAGGCATGAAGCCACTTGATGTAGAGAGCTAAACAAAATACCACTTAAAGGTCAAAACCCAGGCAGCGGTAAGGTTTATATGGATATATTTTGACCCAGAAAACAGCAATTATTCTCCCTTTGTCAAAAACAGCGCTCATGAAATGCATGGATTGATTAAATTCGAACATTTCATTAAACTTTGATAATTTTATAAGTTGAGTGATTAAAGAAATTGAAACAGTGTTTTTTTGTTTTTTTACACATATCAGTCTCCAAGTGTCTTTATATGATACACAGACGCGCAAGAAGTAAATAGACACGTCAGAAAATAATTTGTACGTGTTTAGAGTTTCTGCTTTTTTTGGCAATGACCAGCACTCGGAATCGTAGAAAGCAGGAGTCAAAGTTTGAATACACGCACCTTAAGAGTATTGATTTACTCCTCTCCAGGAGTTAGGCACAAGGCCAGTTTTTATCTTACTCCCACAAGTAAGATGTGACCTACGGTCGGGTCGGGAAAGTTGGGTTTAAAAATTGCCTGGGCAGCCCCGTCGGCATTCCCCGGTAGGGGCGCCTCAGGCAGTAAGCAATTAACTTACTCCTCCCCAAAGAGGGGAGGCGAAGCCTGGGAGGGTGGACCTCCTAGAACTGCACAGGACAGACCCACAGACCGGTGTAAATCAAGCCCCGAAGGCCAAGACAATACCAGTCTATGGGGTGCAGTATCCATCGGAACAGATATTACACTTTGATCTTAGCCAAAAGGCCAAGAACTGTTTCCTTAAGAGTATCCGTTCATTTTTAGTTTCTGTTTCCGTTTTGCTTTTGAAGATTAGTTCGTAGTCTTTTAATTTAGGCCACAAATTGAGACTCACGCCTGTAATGACAAAAGACGACAGAAAAGAAAAAGAAACGAAAAGAATTAAAAAAACAACAACATGCAAAACGGAATTTACCGACTCTGTCTCTGTTTCATGAAATTGCTTAACAATGTCAGTTGCTTTAGAGAGCATTTCTACTTACTACAATTGTAACGGTACGAGTCAATTAAATATACCTTTGGCCGGATCTGTTCGTCGTTGATAGCTCTGCCGTGTGTTTCTCTTCCTTCGTCTAGTGGCCTTCTGTTTGCTGGCGTGGAGCATCGGTCACCTGAAACTGAAAACTCTCCCCGCGGGAAAGAAAGGACTTCGACGATAATTTCAGAGAGTCGTGAACGATTTATTGGTCTGGATCTGCTTTTACTCGGTCGGGAGAGAGTGGTCATTTAATGTTGCTTCTGCATCTTCTTTTCCTACGGCTAATATCTATCTTCTTCTAGATGTGGCAAGATGTCGATTTCTGTCTTATTTTTAGAGACGCAGTCTTAAATTATTCGTCTACATCTTTGGACAATTTCGTCCGCTTTCTCTCACGATGATCTTGTCGCTTTGACCTCCCATGACGGACTGATCCATTTCCAGTTTTCGACAACAACAAGTGACGTCACCGTCCTTTGTCCTGTCCTACAAATCACAACTACAGCTGGCCTGACCTTTATTTAACCTCAACTTTTGAAGTCGGCCAGGTTTCACCAGTTGTTATGACTTCTTGAGATTACTCATTCTGAGAACAAATCTATTTGCCCCAAAATGGATGTCATTTCGACCTGCACTTAACTCAAACGAAGTTCACCCCTCTCACAATCAAAACTAGTGGTCCTACACGCTTTTTTTGGCATACAGGGCCCCTCATAATATAACACATACACCTGTTCGACGACCACGTAATTGACTATTTATTTATTATCATACCAAATGTTAGTTAATCGACGTTTGTTTCACAAAGGTATTTCCTATGTACTCTACTAACACAAAATGCATGGCAACATATACATTATTTCTGGGATTGAGTTATGTTTAAAAAACTGTTTAATTGTTTTTATTAGCCTTTCTTTATAATCAAATGGACCAGTCACGCATCTATCTCTCTCATTTAGTTAGCTTTGTATTTCTATGGGTTCATTAACTCTACGTCGATTCAACACCTCTCTAATATTTCTTAAGGTGTCTGTGAGCACTTAGATAAAGAATGACTCTCTCTTTCCAGCGTCGTTATCTAATTTGCATAAATGTGTCTGTGATTTTCACAAACAGTAGATTCATAATAATAATAATAATAATAATAATAATAATAATAATAATAAAAATAACAATAATAATTATTATTATTATTATTATTATTATTATTATTATTATTATTATTATTATTATTATTATTATTATTATTATTATTACAAAGCGCCCACCCCCACTGAAAAAAAGTGGCGCCACAAAAAATAATTGTAAAGGGTCAAGGAGGATGAGAAGACCGAGGAGGGGCAGCACAAATCAGACCTCAACCGGAAGAGTGCGGAGAATGCTGGGGCATTAGAGAGGCTTATTGCTACCAAAATCGCAGAGAAGACCAATGGTCTTTACCAGCGAGAAATCAATAGTAAGCGGCTGTTGCGATACACGAAGGTTATTTGCAGTGGTAATCGAAAAAAAACGGTGAGAGTACTGGAAATCTAGGGAGGCTTGTTGTCACTCAAACTCCAGGGAACACCACCGGGTGTTGTCGGTGAGCACTCACTGATGATGACCTGTGTGATAACTCCTAGTGAGTAATAATAATAATAAATCACATACAAAGTGACTGTAGCAAACGTACACCCCAAAATACAAAAAAAGACACGACTGGGTGGGAAAGGCAATTGACTTAGAACTATGCAAATTACTGCATTTTGAAAAGCCAGACGCAAACTGGAGGAAGTACTGAGAAAACTAAAATCACAAATCTCTTTGTCACAAGGAAGTTCGATTATATAAACTCATCCAAAAAATTAAACTGGTCATTGATACAAACGTTTTCATGCTTCAAGTACTTTATATGTTCAAGTATTTATTAATGGTGTTTGGTTTGGTTGTTTCGTTTTACGACATATCAACCCTTTTCGGGTTATTTAATGCCGAATCTAGTAATTTCGGTGAACGTTTTTATGCTTCAAGTTCTTTATATATTGAAGTATTTATTAATAGTGTTTGGTTTGGTTGTTTCGTTTTACGACATATCAAGCCTTTTCGGGTTATTTAATGCTGAATCCAGTTATTTTGGTGAAAGTTTTTATGCTTCAAGTTTTTCATATGTTCAAGTATTTATTAATGGTGTTTTGTGTGGTTGTTTTGTAGAGTAATGGATCTTATGCTAACAACATCATCGCCGATATAACTTGGATCGTCTGGATCGCCGATATAACCTGGATCATCTGAACGATGTATTTTGAAAGCTGATTAAAACTTACTAAAGGCGAATAGAGCCAAAAAAAATACCAAATATAATTGCATGTTTATAGTAGTAATACTTGAAGTTTATGGTAGAATTATTTGTTAACATCGTGGAGTAACTTATGTATCATTCACAAGGTTTGATCACGACTTAAAGTAATTGGCTGATATTTAAAAAAAACATTTTTTTAACTTAGTTCAGCCCAAACAAGGCAAGTTTCCACTGTACAGGTAAAGGGGCTACTGAGAATTAGGGTGTAATTTTAGGGGGTCATCCTAAATTGGGAGCTGTGTAGCGAGATGCTTGTTCACATTAGTTTTAAATTTCTGCATGTCGGTACAGTCGGGGAAACAGGGAGCAGAGGGGGAGTTTCAAAGGCCGGCAACTCGAGAGGGGAATATATTGCAGTAGAAGGTTCTCCGGTATCTGAGGACTTCCACAGTGAATAGATGTGATTTAAGTGATAGTCGGGTTGGTCTAGGGTATTTACGTCGAGGAAGCACCAGAGCAGCAAGTTCATCGGAGCACATTCCGTTGAAGTACTACATAACAAATAAGGCAAGCGAATGGATATTAATGCAGTGACGCTTTCCCCAGACAAAACAAAACGACTACATGTCGCAACACCCCCCACTCTGTTGTAAAACTGATTCATGAGAATCCAGGTACAAGAGGTAATGTGTTTAGTTTAGAAATAACTCCTTTTGGTGAAGGACAAAGTGGGGTATCTGTTATGCAACTACATTTAATCTTTTCTACCCCGAGTTAGTAGAGGAGAAATTCTATACTCAAGAATTGTTATTTTTGTTCCATTCAAGAGTTCCCTATTTGGGATAGCTGGATATTTGCCCACATCGTGCTGGGGCAATAAATAGGGCCTTTCTTTCATAAATGCAGCGTATTATCGGAGAGATCTCGCTAAAAGAAAAAAAAATATCTGGATAATATCGTATCCCCTACGCCAAGATGCGAACAGCATACATAGCAACCATTAGGGCGTTGTAAAACAATAAATTTCTCCTTTCAATTATTTATGTGATACATTCCTGTGTTTCAATAATTTCTCTTTTCGTTCTGCTTTTCACGACTTGTTCGCATTCTTCAAATTATAACACAAATTGAGACTGTCGTCTGTAATTCAACTGATGATGGAGAAATAAAAGAAAGAAAAGAAACGAACATATACAATATAAATAAAGACAAAATGGCCGACTGACAAGGAAGCAGACATTTAGGTAAACAGAGAAGTTGTATTTGAAGATTGGTTGGTGACGCAATTGCCATTCTACGCGCATGCGTGAAAAACACTTTGAATGATTTATAGATAACAGTGTCCTTTTCCGCGTTATATCAAACTTTTGCTTTGTATCTCTCTGTCTCACACACACATACACACACACATATATATATATATATATATATATATATATATATATATATATATATATATATTCTCCCTTTTAAAACTGTCGATTTGAGTTCATGAATAAACAAGGTTTTCTCATTGTCTGTCTTTTTACAACCGTAGCCATTGCGAACTATATGCATTATGTGAAGTATTTTAGTAGTTTCTAGGAATGGGTCGTCGTCAACCTACATACATCACCTGATAGTCCAAAATAGTCAGTCATTAGGACTGACCAGGCTCCAAGTCGCTTAGCATCGGTGATCTAACGGGAACCGGTGTGTCAGCGTTATTATAAACCGATATGAGTAAAAAGAATAACTGCTATCAAATATAACACTCGTGTATGTAATACCTGCAGCAAGACTTGTAGAAATAAATCGGATATGCTGAGCCGTTGTTGCATACCCTTTAAATTCTCGTACCTTTTTCTCTTTCGTCGCGTGGTGGGGTGTCGTCTAGTGGTTGAGTTCTTTCTTCGTTTCTGCACTGCCGTGAACATCGCCGTCTACAACAAAACCTTCATAACAAAATTCACGAGGCAACCATCTTTTACTATGATTTGTTTATTTCAGGCGTCAGTCTACCGTCGATCATAGAGATGTTTCACCAACGTTAAGGGAGATACCAAATTACTACTTTATCGTATATACACACATATATATATATATACATATATATATATATATATATATATATATATATATATATATATATATATATATATATATATATATATGTATATATATATATATATATGTGTGTATATATATATTGGTTTATATCAAAAATATATTTATAAGGTATATATCCCTTATAATACCATCCAAATCGTAAAAAAAAAACTTAATGAAGTTTCCGGCTTCAAAACATATATACTCGTTGGTTGCATTCCAATGACCAAAAAATCAGTCCACAATCATTATTTTCTCTTTCTTTTTCATTTCGCCGGAATCAAGAAAGAAATAAATAATTATAATTGGAGACTAGTTTTTAGTGATTGTACGTTTCGTCTTTATTTCAAGACATTTTCAAGATGATTGATTTGAAGACATAACATACACGTACAATATTTAAAGATTTTTGGTGCGTTTGTAACTTGAAAAGATTTTTTTCTTCAAACGAAACATAGTCGTTAGAATTCAAATAATATGATTCGATCACACACACACACACACACACACACACACACACACACATATATATATATATATATATATATATATATATATATATATATATATATATATATATATATATATATATAGTATATTGGTTCGAATTGTTTCGGTAGGAATCTGAATAACAGAGCTCGATGTCCAATTAAGCAGAGCAAGTATGAATCTGAAGATGAGATGAATTAGATGTGCATCTAATTCATCTCATCTTCAAATTTATGTGTATATATATATATATATATATATATATATATATATATATATATATATATATATATATATATATATATGTGTGTGTGTGTGTGTGTGTATATATCACTTTCCTTCACTGATGAGATCAAACCAGCTGGAAACGATGTCGTCTGTAAGTAATTATAATTTAATATCAATTTATAAATATTATTATTAATGCCATTTAATTAAATTTAATTAAAGCACTATTAGGAGATATTTAAAATCGGCATTCACTTACCTACAAAGCAAAACTCCGGGTAAGTTCGTTGAGTTCTCTCGTATGTCTTGATGTTTCCACTGTAATCGGAATAAATATAACTTGAATTCTCCGTATCACGTAGTAATTCGGTACGGCCATGGGGGTTGAATGAAGCGTTCGGGGCCATAGGTGATTTCTTATTTATTTATAAATGTTTGCCCTTTTAAGAAAGTGTTAAGAGATATTTAAAAAAGACATTCACTTAGCTACAAAACGAGACTCCGAGTAAGTTCGTTCAGTTCTCTATTCTGTTTTCATGTATACCTTGTAATCAGCATAATTATAACTTAAATCTTCCGTATCACGTGGGAATCTTCGGTGGCCGTGATGATAGAGTGAAGCGTCTAGAGTCAATTCAAATTTTATTTATCCAATTTACTTTTTCCTTCCTCGGAAATTTACAATTTGAATTGATTACGTCTGAATTGTCTTTTCCATGCATAGAGTGTTCCAAATGTCACTGACACTTGCAAAAAATGCATAACTTCTTTGTTTTTAAATAGTTTTCTTTTCTTTTTCCAAAGTAGTTGAAGCTATCCTTCCGACGTTATCGTGAGCAAATACAGCATTGAGGAATAAACTCACATTGTGCAATGGTCCTTAGAGTCACATAAGTCAAAGTTAGAAACCCAGAAACACTAGAGATGCGCCAAGTGTAAATGCCATTAAAGTCATAATAAGCCGGTTTCAAAAACAAGGTGCAGCATGTGACCTCCCGAGATCTGGAAGATCTCGTTCAGTAAGAACTGAAGACAATCGGGAAGAATTGAAGCGAAGTCTGGAAGAAGATACAACAGTTTTAAATCAGAAGAAGATCCCGACAGTCGAAGTTTTACGACTCTCCTTACATAGGATGTTGCATGCCATGGACATGTTTTCATACAAAATTCAGCTTGTCCAGCAGTTTCAGCCTCAGGATTATAAACAAAGACTGGAATTTGCTTTGAAACTTCATGAGTTGGTAGTCAGTGTCAGTGACATTTGCGACACATTTGCGACATCCTTGTCATTTTATTCCTTGTATTTTTTCACTTTCTTTTTAATTTTTAACTTTATCAACGTTTATGTGTACTTCTTTCTTCTGATGTTTTCTTCATCTTCATCTCTTTTATTTAGAAAATTTACTTGTTTCCTTCCTCGGAAGTTTACAAAATCAGTTTAGTTGAGTACGACTTACTGGAAATGAAGAAGTCTAAAATGAGTTGTCTTTTTCATGAATTAAATGAACGCGGCATTAAGACGACCATTTGCATATGAAACGACGGCATAAATAAGAATGGCGACTACATTAACGATTAAATGAACCGGATTTCGTCGTTCCCCTTATTTATTGTATTGCCACTTAAAAACAGGAAGAACTGATGGTGCGTTTCTTTTCTCGTCGCCATTTTAGATATGTGTATATATTGTGTTGCGCAATCGTCATCGGTGATAAGCTCTTCTTATTTCATGTTTTCTTTCTATCTTTTCTTTCCCATTTTCCTTTCTTCTTCTTCTGTTTGTTCTGTTTCTTCTTCTTTTTTCTATTCTTCCGCTCGTTGTTCTTCTACTTCTTTTTTCTCATTCCTTTTCGTCTTCTTCTCTTTGCCCGTGTTTTCGTCTTTCTTCTGCTAGCCATTCCTCTTCGTCTTCTTCTTGCTCTTCTTCTTGCTCTTTATCTAACTCTTCTACATCGATTTCTGCCCTCTTCTTCAGGATATTTATCCTTTTGTTCCTGCCCTTCTTCTGATTTTTTTTTTCGTTTTCCCATCTTCATAGCCTTTTTGATTCGTACCATTGTTCTTCTCCTTTTTCTTCTTCTTCTTCTACTTCTTCTTTTTCTTCCCCTTTTTCTTCTTCTTCTTCTTCTTCTTCTTCACCCCCTTCTTCTTCTTTTTCTTCTTTTTCTTCTTCTACTTCTTCTTCTTATTATTGTTATTATTATTCTTCTCCCCCTTTTTGTCCTTCTTGTTCTTCTTCTTCTTCTTTTCTCTCCCTTTTTCTTTTTCTTCTTTTTCTTCTTCTCCCCTTCTTCTTCTTTTTCTTCTTCTTCTTCTTCTTCTTCTTCTCCCCCTTCTTCTTCTTTTCCCCCTTCTTCTTCTTTTTCTTCTTTTTCTTCTTCTACTTCTTCTTCTTCTTCTTCTTCTTCTTCTTCTTATTATTATTATTATTATTATTATTATCCCCCTTTTTTCTTCTTCTTCTTCTTCTTCTTCTTCTTCTTCTTCTTCTTTTCCTCTCCCTTCTTCTTTTTCTTCTTTTTTCCTCCCCCTTCTTCTTTTTCTTCTTTTTTTCTTCTCCTTCTTCTCTTTCTTCTCCTTCTCCTTTTTTTTCTTCTTCTTCTTCTTCTTCTTCTTCTTCTTCTTCTCCTTCTTTCCTTTCTTCTGATTGCCGTTTTTCATTAACTTCGTCATCAATTTTGCCATTGTTCTTTACCTTAATCTAATTCTTCCCTCTCTCCTTTTCATCTTGTAGTTCTTCTTCTTTTTCTGGCTTTATTCTGAAGGACTTATCCCTTTTGCTTTAAACGGAAAGATGTTTACTATATTTTCATGGGAAATAAATTGTTATATTGTAATTTTTTGTTTTACACAAATCCATTAATACGAAATAATGAAGACTAACAATCACGGCAAATTATTTTTGTTACAATAATTGTATCTTTATAGAAAAAACTTTTGTTCTTAAAAGAATAGATATGAAGCTAAAACTTAACACAAATAATAGTCAAAATTTTAATAAGCCAAAAAACTATAACTAGAACATATTTTAATCTTATATTCTGCATCTCAACAAAATTATGAATAGTTTGTTTCTTTTTATCTTTATTTTTTCTTTTTGTTTCCTTCTTTTTCTTATTTTCCTTATATTTTATTTTATCATTTCTTTGTTTCTGTCATTATTTTTTTTCTTTTCCATAATATTTTAGTTTCATTACTTTTTCATCGTTTTATGTTTCCTTTTACTTCTCTTTATTTTTTCTCATTTCATTTTCTTTCTATTTTCTTTCATTAATCCTTCTTTTCTGTCATTGATTTTTTTCCTTTCCATAATGTTTTAGTTTTATTACTTTTTCATCTATTTATATCCTTGTTCTTTTTATTTTCTTTCGTTTTTCTCATTTCGTTTTCCTTGTTTTTTATTTTATAATCCTTCTTTTCTGTCATTAATCTTTTTCGTTTCTATCATGTTTTAGTTTCATTATTTTTTCATCGTTTTATATCCTTGTTCTTTTAATTTTCTTTCGTTTTTCTCATTTGGTTTTCCTTGTATTTTCTTTCATTTATCCTTCTTTTGTGTCATTAATCATGTTTTCTTCTTTTTTCTAATTGTATTTTCCTTATATTTTATTTCATCATTTCTTTGTTTCTGTCATTATTTTTTTCTTTTCCATAACATTTTAGTTTCATTACTTTTTCATCGTTTTATGTTTCCTGTTACTTTTCTTTATTTTTTCTCAGTTCATTTTCCTTCTATTAATCCTTCTTTTCTGTCATTGATTGTTTCCTTTGCATAATGTTTTAGTTTTATTACCTTTTCATCTATGTATATCCTTGTTCTTTTTATTTTCTTTCGTTTTTCTCATTTCGTTTTCCTTGTATTTTATCTTATAATCCTTCTTTTCTTTCATTAATTTTTGCTTTTCCACAATATTTTAGTTTTATTACTTTTTCATCGTTTTATGTTTCCTTTTACTTTTCTTTATTTTTTCTCATTTCATTTTCCTTCTATTTTCTTTTATTAATTCTTATTTTCTGTCATTAATCATTTTCGTTTCTATCATGTTTTAGTTTCATTACTTTTTCATCGTTTTATGTTTCCTTTTACTTTTCTTTATTTTTCCCATTTCATTTTCCTTCTATTTTCTTTCATTAATCCTTCTTTTCTGTCATTAATCATTTTCGTTTCTATCATGTTTTAGTTTCGTTACTTTTTCATCGTTTTATATCCTTATGTTTCCTTTTACTTTTCTTTATCTTTTCTCATTTCATTTTCCTTCTATTTTCTTTCATTAATCATTCTTTTCTGTCATTAATCATTTTTCGTTTCTATCATGTTTTAGTTTCATTACTTTTTCATCGTTTTATGTTTCCTTTTACTTTTCTTTATTTTTTCTCATTTCATTTTCCTTCTATTTTCTTTCATTAATCCTTCTTTTCTGTCATTAATCATTTTCGTTTCTATCATGTTTTAGTTTCATTACTTTTTCATCGTTTCATATCCGTTTTTGTCTACCATCTTTATTGTTTTTAACTTTGAACTTTTCTGTTTGTCTTTTCAGTATCATCGATTAAATCGTAAAAATCGGCGACACACTGTTTGAAAACAATAATTGAATCACTCTAAGTTAATTTTAGTGTTTTTCTTCGATATTGATTAGTAGAAAAGACAAAACAATATTATCTTTTTTTACATAATTAATTTTCATAATTGGCAATTGAAAAAAGATTAAAAAACATTTCTCAAAAACTCAATGTTCATTTTTTCTCGCGAATACGTCAACCATGCCGCCTATTGTGTAAACAAACTACATTTTATTTAACAAAAACTACTGAAAAATCTTCAAATATTATATACATCAGTGATAAAAGCGTTTAATTAATAATTATTAAATTGGTTTTCACCAAATGAAAAACAACTTATTATATAGTGAAAGCATGTAAACATACACACACATAAAAGAAGTAAAGAGATACCCCACGAAATAATCTTATTCGTCCCCCTCCCCTGTTTATAATCCCTCACTAACCTATTTCCTTTTCGTTCTTTATTCGTTTTTAATTCCTTCTTTCTTTCTTTTTTTTCTTTTACACCTTCTTTTCTTTCTTTTGGGGGGGGTGCCCCCCTCTCGTCCTTTTTATTGCTTCTTTTTTATTTTTCGTATTTTTCCCTTCATCTCTCTTTTTTTCTTCCATTCCATTTTCTTCTTTTTTATATTAATGGGCTGCCGCTTATGTTAAAAAGATTATCGATTGGGCGATGAACATCATCGCAGAAGGAATGGAAACGATTGTAGAATTGACAGAATCTTATTATTTAAGAATTTTTTTTCAAATGGAAATCGCTCCAGACAAGACATGAAGTCACTTGATGTAAAGAGCTACGTATTGTTTATCTAAGAGGACAACTAAACAAGTATTTTTTTATATGGGACTAGAAGACGACTATGTTGTAGTTTGGTGGGTAGAAACCTGGTGGTATTTTGTTTCACATATTGGATGCTCTAGGAAAGAAACTTTGTTCATGGAAGTTCGGTTTGTTTTTTTGGTACATAGAGAGAAACGGAAACTCTTTGGGATGGTTATAGCTTTAGGATGTGTTGAATGTTTTACAGCGGTAGACCAGGAATCCCAATCAAGCACCTAGCAAGAACATACCGATACAGTAGTGAAAGAATTTCTTACCTCAATTCTGAGGGGTGTTAGGATTACCTATCTTTCTTTGAAGAGGGGTTAATTAGCATACGTGAATCACATTAGCATAGAGATGGAGAGGTTGGGTATTTAATGGTTCAGTTGGGAGGGGTTGGGGCGTGTCTGAATACCAAACAAGTGGACAAGTTACGATTTTGAGTGCGTCCCCCTATCTCTTCCCTGCTTTTCCAAGGCCTACCTAATAAGTTACCAATTTGTTTTAACGTGACTAACGTTGAAATTAATTTTGGGTAGGCCTAAGATATTAATTTCTCTAATTACCTACCAGGGAATCTCGGCCGAGATTTATTTTATTTTATTTTAAGTTGTGTACGTTTGGCTGGGCATTCTGTCCAAGTAAGACAGTGTTTTTTTTTTTGTTTGTTTTTTCTCCCACCGAGAGGTATTTCCCCAACCTTATTTATTTTAGGAGAACACTTTATTTGTTCCCTTGGGCCTATGAAAGGGTCTCGTTTTCATGCTATAATATAAAAATGTTACCAGGCACAACGAGCCGCGACGCTAAAGAAGCAACGTCGCAACATTGAAAAGCAGGTAAGCGCGCACTAGCGTTATTTATTTATTCATTTTTTTTCCTGTTTGTTGCTTTGTTGCCTGTTGGCGTTTGCAATGGTTCAGTTTTCGTGTCTGTTGTGGGAATTCGAGCCCTAGCCGTTTTAAAGTTCCAACAGTAGAGAGATGGTAACATTGATTCTGTGTGAAAGGGGCTTTAAAGAAAGGAAGAGATCACCCCCACCCCCCACCCACTAGATTGCGAAGTCAGTTTTGTACTTTGCCAATGCAAGAAAGAGTGCTTCCAGCGGCATCGCCTCAGTTATTACCTTTCTTACTTCTTGTCTTTCGCTCTGTACGTGACGCGGTTGAGGGTGGATAGTCCTCCATTATGTTTTATTAATTCTATTAATACGAGACTAAAATTCGAAACATTGCAATATTGAAACGAAAAACCCAATTAATGACTCAGCAATTTTAGTCTTAGAAATCTCCAAGACCAGAATTTGAATTATTTCAAATATTCTTCGGGCGATTTTATCCATTTTCATTATCGTAGCATCGATTTTTTTTCCTTATTCTTCGTGATTCTTGCTCGCCTCTAAAATATGTACTTTGTCTATTTACAGGATTTCGTCACGTCTTCCGATTCCCTCTCTTCATGTTCACTTTTCGCATTCGCTCATATTTTCTATCTTTTAGCCGAGGTACCCGGGTTTCAAATAACATTTTTTATACTTTTAATCGCAAGAAAATAATTTATTAAAAAGAGGTTAATGTAGTTTGCTTGAATTTGGTATATTCGGACTACTTTTCTCATCTTAAACTTAATATAGCCCACATTACCAACACTTACTTCTAGTAGCTGTGTTCCAAAATTCATACCAAGAAGTGAATCCTAGACATATAAAATATATAAACATATACACATACCTATAATGTTTCGGAATTTTTGAGATGAGGGTTTATAATTTGTAGAATTTGGTATATTCGGACTACTGTTCTCATCTTGGGTGTTTTTTTTATCAATGTTTCGACCGATGTAACCTCCGACCTTCTTCAGGTGTACCTCGTCGAATTCGGGAATCTTTCTGTCGAACTCGAGAATCTAAACAGAATTTCAGACGGAACCCTTTATTAAATCCACGGTTGTAGCATGCTCTCGTTCCATCTACCATGACTGGGAAGAAGTCTTTAGTAATTCGCAATTCTTCGTATCGCCCGCTCCGAAGATTGAACCTTCAACCCTCAGATGACTGTCACTTAGAGCTGAATTTTACTTAGTGCTATATCCACGGGTCCCGAGTTCGACAGAAAGATTCCCGAGTTCGACGAGGTACACCTGAAGAAGGCCGGAGCTTACGTCGGCCGAAACGTTGTGATAAAAACACACCTAAGATGAGAACAGTAGTCCGAATATACCAAATTCTACAAATTATCAACCCTCATCTAATAAATTCCGAAACATTGTTTTGTGGGTATATAAAAGTAATTTATATGAAACAATGCAGAGGTGGAACGGATAGACACGAACTGAAGCAAATTAACACATATGGCGGTGGAATGAGTTCTGCACGTTAACCTTTTTTACTAATGCAATATATATATATATATATATATAAATTATTTTCTACAATCAGACAACGCTGCAGCCCACAACCTATGAAAGAAACAAACTATATATTCCATAGTGGCCTTCGCCGCGGTTTGCTTTATGTGTGTAAATTAATATACATTCTTGTTTTATTTTAGATATATAGATTATTAGAAATATGTGTTCAACTTTCCGTTTTTGACACAAGTTCTGCAATCATACATTTCACCGATGTCATCCTAACAAAACGACCAGGAAATGCCTAAAAGGCAAGTATGTATTTACTCTGTCTCAAGACGCCGACCTCTCATGCATTACCTCCTCCCGATGTATTGCTTTAGTGTTTATCGCACAGGGCGCTGTTATCGGGAATTCGATATAACTTATCCAGACTAGTTTTGTGACATTTTAGAGTTTCCACTTATGGGAGCTATATTTCTACACGATAAAATGATTTTATGTCAAACTTTTCTGCAGTTAGCAAATAAATCAATACAATAGAAATAAACTCAATAAGGAGGGGAAGGCAAGTTTATTGATGACTCAAGTAAAAACTTGGATAAAATGTAAATGTAAACTATGCTAGAATATTTTTGTTTACAGTTTTTGATTTATATTTATCACGCTTATATTACTATTTAAATAGCTCACTGTTATTTAAATCAAAGTAAAAAAAAATAGTATTTTAAATACTGTATATATAGTAGAGAGAAAAGACCCACAAGCAGTTACTTTCATGCTAAATTTGCATAACTATTTTTAAATATTTAATTTAATAATGCCTTTTATATCATTTCATCGGGATATAATGCCATGATACAACTATATATGAATATTAAATATGAAAATTAGCAACAAATCATTATAATCAATAGTTAAGATGCAATTATTTTTTATTAAGTATATTTTTTAAATGTTGGTTGTAAATTGTTCGGGTAAAAAAACTCTGAGGCAGAACCAAGAGATCTTTTATATCAGTAAACAATTATCTTCATTTGTTTTAGTAAGGTCTTTGTATACATTGTTTGTTTTCTTGTGGAGGAAGGTATTTCTACCCGTAAACATTAGGATCAAAGTAAAACAAAAATTAATTAAATAATATTTTTTATCGTGGATTGTAACGGCTTTTTTGCTTGATTTTCAAATTTGAAATTCAAAAGAACTTTTCCTTTCTCATTATACAGGGTGTTGTATCAAAATGCGAAGTCAGATCTACGCCAAAGTCTATGCTTACATTGGTTTCACAAGTTAGCGATCTGCCGTGCGATCAAATAAGACATTGGTTACTCCTACTACCGCAAATGTCATCGCATACTTATCACGATAGCCTTTAGGGAGTCGAAGAAGGTCAAAACGGCAAATTTGCTGAAGTAGCTTGATTGATGCTGAGGTGACGGTTTAGGGTTAGGGTTTAGGGTAAGGGTTAAGTTTAGGATAAGGGTTAGGGTTAGGATTAGGGTTTATGGTTTAGGGTAAGAGTTAAGTTTAGGATAAGGGTTAGGGTTATGGTTAGGGTTAGTGTTAGGGTTAGAATTAAGGTTAGGGTTAGGGTTAGTGTTAAAGTTTAGAGTTTAGGGTTAGGGTTAGGGGTTAGGGTTTAGGGTTAGGGTTAAGTTTAGGATAAAGGTTAGGGTTAGGATTAGGGCTTATGGTTTAGGGTAAGAGTTAAGTTTAGGATAAGGGTTAGGGTTATGGTTAGGGTTAGGGTTAGTGTTAAAGTTTAGAGTTTAGGGTTAGGGTTAGGGTTAAGGTTAGGGTTAGGATTAAGGGTTAGTGGTTAAGGTTAGAGTTAGGATTAGGGTTTAGGGTTTATGATTAGGGTTAGGATTATGTTTAAGGGTTTAAGGTTAGAGTTAGAATTAGGGTTTAGAGTTTAAGGTTAGGGTAGGGTTTAGGGTGTAGGGGTAAGGGTAGGGTTTAGGGTTAGCGTTTACGTTGGAATTAGGGTTTAAGGTTAAGTTTAGGATCAAGGTTAGGGGTAGGGTTTAGGGTTTAGGGTTAGGGTTAAGAGATGCTGAGATATTTGTAAAGCCTTTATTTTGTTCATGTGTTCTCGCAAATAAAACTACCTATCCATTCAGTTGAGGAACCGTTATCAGAGATTTATCTTCCTCCCACAGCGGTAAGATATGACACAACGTCGGGAAAGCGATATTTGATAAGCCAACACCCGTGAAGGTGCGCACGCTGGCCTACAAATAATGTTTGGGTAGCCTCGTCGGCATTCCCCTGTAGGGGCGCCTCAGGAAGTAAGCGATAAACTTACTCCATCCCAAAGAGGGAAGGCAAAGCCTGGGAGGGTGGACCTCCTAGAATTGTACAGACCAAACCCACAGACACGTGGAATCACTGACACGAGGGTCAAGACGATACCGGTGTATAGGGTGTAGTATCAATCGGAACAGATACTACACTTTGATCTGAGCTAAAAGGCCCAGAAAAACGTTATTATTTCGTTGGAGAATAGTTATCCCATTTTGCTTATGTAACATTTCGATTTCAGCCAAATTTGGTCGGAGGAATTATAAAAGGGTTGAGTTAAATCTGCGCGATTAACGATTGAAATGCTACTGCGCGATTAACGATTGAAATGCTACTGTGCGATTAACGATTGAAATGCTACTGTGCGATTAACGATTGAAATGCTACTGTGCGATTAACGATTGAAATGCTACTGTGCGATTAACGATTGAAATGCTACTGTGCGATTGACGATTGAAATGCTACTGTGCGATTAACGATTGAAATGCTACTGCGCGATTAACGATTGAAATGCTACTGCGCGATTAACGATTGAAATGCTACTGCGCGATTAACGATTGAAATGCTACTGTGCGATTAACGATTGAAATGCTACTGTGCGATTAACGATTGAAATGCTACTGTGCGATTAACGATTGAAATGCTACTGTGCGATTAACGATTGAAATGCTACTGTGCGATTGACGATTGAAATGCTACTGTGCGATTGACGATTGAAATGCTACTGTGCGATTAACGATTGAAATGCTACTGTGCGATTAACGATTGAAATGCTACTGCGCGATTAACGATTGAAATGCTACTGTGCGATTAACGATTGAAATGCTACTGTGCGATTAACGATTGAAATGCTACTGCGCGATTAACGATTGAAATGCTACTGTGCGATTAACGATTGAAATGCTACTGCGCGATTAACGATTGAAATGCTACTGCGCGATTGACGATTGAAATGCTACTGCGCGATTGACGATTGAAATGCTACTGCGCGATTGACGATTGAAATGCTACTGCGCGATTGACGATTGAAATGCTACTGCGCGATTAACGATTGAAATGCTACTGCGCGATTAACGATTGAAATGCTACTGCACGATTAACGATTGAAATGCTACTGCGCGATTGACGATTGAAATGCTCCTTTAAACTGACACCCGACGAATCGGCCGACCGACTAGAAAAGGCCTCGAAAATGCCACCCTGCTACAAACGTACTTGTAATAGAAATAAAATCGCTAAACATTGTAAATATAAAACTCCGCTCTTTTTTTCTTTGAGAAAAGGCATTTCACAGACAATAAGTTTCCTTGAGTAATAAAATGTGTCGCAATACCGCGTAAAATTCAAGAGAAAATCTACAAGTTGACATTTATATCTTTCAGCTGAGAACTCAGCGGATATCCCATTCTGCTTACCTTGCCAAGTATTATATATGGTTGTTGGCAACATTTTTTTTTTTTAATTTTATTTCTTGTTTTCTTTTTGTTTCTGCTATTTTTTTTGTTATTCTCTTGTTGCCATTACCCCCTTTCCTTTTATGTTGTTTTTTGTTCTTTTTCTTCTCCTCGTTGTTCATGTGATGTTTGTCGTGTTCTCTCTCTTGTTCTTTTCATGTTCCTCTTGTTCAACGTAATATGCTCCTCGTTCTTCTTGTTATTATGTTTCTTGTTCTTGTTGGTCTAATTCGAGTTTTTATTCTTGTTATTCTAGTCCATGTTCTTCTTCTAATACTGGTTCTTGTTCATCTGGTACAACTTCTGGTTCTTGTTCTTGTTCATCTGGTCCAACTTCCGGTTCTTGCTTTTGTTCTTGTTCATCTGGTCCAACTTCCGGTTCTTGTTCTTGTTCTTGTTCTTGTTCATCTGGTACAACTTCCGGTTCTTGTTCTTGTTCATCTGGTACAACTTCCGGTTCTTGTTATTCTTATTCTTATTCATCTTGCTTTTTTCTTGTTATTTTCATTTTATTCTTGTTCATTTGTATTTGTTCGTGTTATTCTTTTTCTTAGTTGGATTCACTTTGTTCTTCTTGTATTATTCTTTGTATTCTTGTTCATGATATTCATCAACTTGGTGTTCTTGTCCTGACTGTTCTTCTTAGTATTTTAACGTTTCTTGTTCTTGTTCTTCACGTTTTGCCTGTTAAACTTCTTGTCTTACTTCTCATCTTTGCCTTCTATTTCTGACTGTAATTATTGTTCTGGACTTTGTACATTTTGTTTACCATGCTCTTTTTAGTTCTATTTCACGTACATTATTTTCGAATTGGTGTTCTTTATCTTAGTATTCTTGTTCGTATTCTCTTCTACACAGCTCTTGTTCAAAGTGTAGTATCTGTTCCGATGGATACTGCACCCCATAGACTGGTATTGTCTTGGCCTTCGGGGCTTGATTTACGCCGATCTATGGGTCTGTCCTGTGTAGTTCTAGGAGGTCCACCCTCCCAGGCTTCGCCTCCCCTCTTTGGGGAGGAGTAAGTTTATTGCTTACTGCCTGAGGCGCCCCTACCGGGGAATGCCGACGGGGCTGCCCAGGCAATTTTTAAACCCCACTTTCCCGACCCGACTTTGGGTCACATCTTACTTGTGGGAGTAAGATAAAAACTAGCCTTGTGCCTAACTCCTGGAGAGGAGTAAATCAATACTCAGCTATTGTTCTTGGTATTCTTCATTTGTTCGTGTTATTCTTTTTCTTAGTTGGATTCACTTTGTTCTTCTTGTTCCGATTCTTCGTATTCTTGTTCATGATATTCTTCAACTTCAGAGACTCCTCGTTTTTCGTGTTATAATTTGTCTACTTCGTGCTTACCCTGTTTTTTTCATGTTATTCATTTTACGTTCTTTGCAAAGAGGGGACGTTCGACGCGTTTGTCTCCAAATTCTTTAGAAGGATTCTAGAGATCAAATCAAAAATCAGGAAGTGAGAGTCCACATTCAAAAATAGCTGCTATGGTCAACAGTCTGCAAACGACGTCTAGTCTGGCTTAGACATTCTCTTAGATTGGATCGAGAGAGATATGCTAAGTGCTTCAGTGGACACCTTATGGGAGAAGAACAAAATGGAATACCCGAAATGAACTAGAACAAACAAGGAAGAGAGATTTGCCAGCAACGGCCAGAAGTTGGAGACCGATTGTTGATCAGGGTATAAACAGAACGCGATGGAACACTTTAAATGCCTAATACGTCTCAAGACGCGGGATCCAGAGTCTAAGTAAGTATTCTTCTTGATCTGTCTTTTTTATTTGCTTCTTATCCTTGTTCATCTTTTCTTTGTTGGTGTTCCTTCGTGCATATTTATATATATATATATATATATATATATATATATATATATGTGCAGGAAGTGGGGTCTGATCAACTCTGCTGGGAAGCCATGAAATTAAATACTGTCTTGTTTTTAAATTCCCGAAACAGTTTTTCATGGTAAACAACTGATGATCCCTTAAAATAGTGTTAGAAACTAACTAATATAATAACTGTAAAAAATAAATTGACTTACATGAGTGATTTTCCACTGGAAGACTTGAGACTATAAGTTTTTTTGTTTTTTTTTGTTTGTTTTTTTAAGTTTTTTTTTTTTATATATAGTTTTAATGGTTGAGAAACTTCCGAGACTATATATAGTAAGTTATGAAAATGTATTTATGGCAATAAAGCTACACAGTGGCTCCCGCATTTTATTTTAATAAAATTGAAATATACGCCAAATTAATTATTATTTATTAACTTTCCCTGCAATACTTTGAAACTTGAACGATAACCACACACTTTACTTGACAGCGTGCCAGCGCTTTTTTTCGTTCGACACCGGTTTTGAATCCTAACCGCCATTTTTAACAGCACGGCGATGACGTCGTACCACCAAGGACGTTTATCAAATTAACAAAGAAATAAGTTTCTTTATTCTTGTTTTTTGATGAAAAAAAAAATGACTCAATACTGGTCACCCCTGAAGAAGGAATTTTATTCCGTAATCGATAGGATTAATGTAAAAAAAAAATAATAATAATAAATTAATCTTGTATTGCTAATTTGGCTTATATTTCAATTTTATTAACTTTCCCTGCAATACTTTGAAACTTGAACGATAACCACACACTTTATATATATATGTCAGTGTAGTTCATCGTGTCAGTTCGTTCAATTTCTATTGAAATGATGGTTCTACGGTGACGTGTTTAAATCGTACCATTGCAGATAAGGAAGACACTTTCTGGTCGGAATCAGCCTGATAAACATCGTAAGAATAAACAGGTGGCGTCCCTCGGTTTTATCGCTGGGTAAAATCATCGAAGCAGACTAACATATTTCACTTAAATGTTTATTGAAGTTAATACCGGCTTTTTATGATATTAACCGAATATTTTGATTCTGAGTTGGACCGTCTTTATCGGATTACTCCCCGTCATTTTTTTTAGATATAAGACAGAGAAGTAACGCGATTCATCGATTGGCAAAAGCTCTTAAGAAGAGAACGCACCTGGTCTCAGATATAGACATATTCTTTAGGGAAAGTCTGGCAAAAGGCCAAGTTAAAAGAAACAGTTTCAAAGACTCTATGAAACCTACGTTCTTTAAACTAACATTTGATCGATACATTGGATGAGATCCTGATATATATATATATATATATATATATATATATATATATATTCATAATTCAATATTAAATTATTTTTACCAACATACGATGTCGTTTCAAGCTTATGCCTTCTTCAATGTAAGAATGCGATCAATTTAGACGGTCACAAACGCGAAATATATATATATATATATGAAATTTTGAAAAGCCAACACATGGTGGAATTTTTAATGATAGGATCATTTATTTGATTTTTTGAAAGCTTTTGCTTCATAGCATATTGTCAGGCGAGACTGTTGTTTTTTTCTTCATTTCGATGGTATTAAGCTCAAGGGGTCAGGTCCAAATTAAGGTCAGAAAAACACGTAAAGTTGTTAAGGATGTTAGTTAAAAATTTAATTTAAATACATGTTTGGTCGATGTTTTGCGATAGTAGCGCTTTTTGAATAAGGAAATTGATAACATATTTGTAAGCACGCATGAAAATGTATAGTTAAAAGTTTAGTCTGGTCGACGTTTCGCGCTGGTGGTGCTTTTTGAATAAGCACATTTTTATGTAGGCTTCAAAGATGTTATCAATTTCCTAATTAAAAAAACGTTAACTTTTATTTAACATTCTTAACAACTCGTCGTGTTTTTTCAAACTCTAGGTGACCTCCGTCTCTCGGAGTTAGTACTATCGGAATGAACAAGAGAGAAAGACAACATTCTCGTCTGACAAAAACGTTATACATCGAAAGCTTGCTATAAAATTTAGATAAACGATTTTATAATTTAAAATGGAACCATGTGTTTTTTCTTAATGTCATTTAAATACATTTAATGCATTTAAATAAATTTAAATGTGTGCTTCAAAGATGTTATCAATTTCCTTATTTAAAAAGAGCGACTAGCGCGAAATATCGGATAGACTAAACTTTTAACAAACGTGCTTTACAACTCGAGATGTTCTTCTGACTCTAGCCTGAACTCAACCCCTCGGGGTTAATACCATCGGAATGAAGAAGAGTAAAAAACAAAAAACACAACAGTCTCGCCTGACAAATATGTTATACACTGAAAGCTTGCAAAAAAATCAAATAAATAATTTTATAATTTAACATTGCACCATATTTTGTTATTTCAAAATTTCATTTTAATACATTTCCATGTGTGCTTCAAAGATGTTATCAATTTTGTTTGTTAAGAAATCTCCACAAGTGCGAACCACCGACCATACTTAACATTTAACTAACGTCTTTAACAACTCGACGTGGTTTTCCTGATTTTAACGTGGACTTGATCCCTCGGGATTAATACCATCAAAATGAAGAAAAGAAAAAAAAACAACAACAATCTCGCTTGACCAAAAATGTTATACAACAAAAGCTATCAAAAAAATAATTAAATACATGATTTTAGCATTTAAATTGTACCATGTGTTGGTTTTTCAAAATTTAATTAGAATACATTTTCATTTGTGCTCTAATTATGTTTTCAATTTTCTTTATTAAAGTAGAGCCACCAGCGCGAAACATCTGGTAAACTTCTTAACTTTTAACTAACGTTCTTAACAACTCGACGTGTTTTTCTGACTCGACTACTCGAGAAACAACAAGAACCAACAGTCTCGTCTGTCAAAGATGTTATACATTGAAAGCTTGCGAAAAAAAAAAGTAAATAAATAATATTATAATTTAGAATTGCATCGGATGTTAGTTCTTCAAACTTTCATTTTAATACATTTCCATGTGTGCTTCAAAGATGTTATTAATTTATTTATTAAAAAAGCGCCACAAGTGCGAAACACCGATCATACTTAACACTTAACTAACGTCTTTAACAACTCGACGTGTTTTTCTGACTTTAACGTGAACTTGACCCCTCGGGGTTAATACCATCGAAACGAAGAAAAGAAAAATAAGATAACAGTCTCGCCTGAAAAAGATGTTATACATCGAAAGCTTGCAAGAAAAAAATTAAAATAAATGATTTTATCATTTATAATTATATATATATATATATATATATATATATAGATATATATATATATATATATATATATATAGCCGCCGATTCGCTATTTACCTTTAAAATTCCTCGATATTTACTAACTAATTGGCTATGGCCGATGGGTAAGATCCTCGACTACGAATCAGTGGCGATTTGTGATCGGGGTTCGAGCCCACCGACAGTTGAGAATTAGTTCCTACACTGAGGATTGCGTTAGCATGAAACATCGATGTCTGTAGGTATTTAAATTATTAATAAATATTTATTTATAAATATTATTGTATATTGTATATTATTTATATATATATATATATATATATATATATATATATATATATATATATATATATATATCCCTTATTGGGAAGTAATATTATTAATTCTACTTCAATGTGAGTGTTTGATTTTCTGTTTTTGCTTCGTGATGTTTATAGACTCCATGTTTAGACTTTTTCAGAATTACTTTGTATCAAAAATCCATAATATATGTATAAATATATATATATATATATAATTAATTAATAATAATTAATAATTGTTTTCTTATGTCTGCATTCTAGACTGAATGCCAGTAGTAACCCAGTCTACTCAATTATTCTAAACATATCAGAATCGTAATACGAGAGAAAGTGTATATATATATATATATATATATATATATATATATATATATATATATATATATAATATTTATAAATAAATATTAAATTATTTATACCTGCGGACGCTAGCGTTTCAAGCTTATTGCTCTCATTAGTGCAAGAAAGTAACTATTTCAGACGGCTGGCAGCGCGAACTTGGTCCACAGAGTCAGCCTAGAATGTGCAATATCCACTCGGCCACCGGAAACTTTGACGTGATTAAGGGAAATTAAGATTTATATGTACCTATATATAGAGAGAGAGAGAGAAAAAAAAAAGGGATAGATAGTAAGATAGATAGATAGATAGATTAATAAATAGAGAGATAGAGAGATAGATAGAGAGAGAGAGATAGAGAGATAGATTGGTGAATAGACAGATAGATATATAGATAGATAGATTAATAAATAGACATACATACATACAGATAGATAGATAGATAGATATAAAGATATAGAGATTAGAATATCGATAAATTAGAGAATGACTAGCAACGTTTTTAATGTGTATACAAATAATTGCAACCAAGTACACAATAAAATACCTACTTCCACTGCCTAATTCTTACTTGTATTCTTCCAGACGATTAGAATTACAGCAAAGCTGAGGGTGATTTCAAAAGAAGAATTTTGAAGAGAATTATTTTCGTTTCATAAATCGGTCCAGCAAAATATGAGTCGGTGCCCGTTTGTTGGATGAAGTCTTGTAAACTAAATGAAACGGTAAATCCCCATCTTCAGCCAGCCGGAAAATAGGATATTGGAATGTTGCTTTTGGAACCACTTCAGCAATCCGAAAATAACACCGGACCGGCACTCACTGCGGGTTCGTTTAAATCAATCTAGAGAAATCGATCAAACGCCAGAGAACGGAATTCTTGGCGGGCATCTATAATCTGGAACAAGGAATTAGACAAAAAGCGAATCTTTTTGACCGATTCGTGTGTGTTGCGGAACGAAACTCAAATTGGATGCGTCCTTGTCTTGTCTTTCGAAAGATACTGCTACGCTCATTGAAGGTTCAATCCTCGGTGCGGGCGATACTAAGAATATAATCTCGAATTACTAAACACTGCTACCCGGTCATGGCTGTCGGAACGAAAGCAGGCTACCCCCGTGGATTAAATAAAGGGTTCTTTTCGAAATTCTGTACGGATCCCCGAATTCACAATATAGATTCCCGAGTTCGACAAGACGCACATGAAGAAGATTGATGGTGACATCGGCTGAAACGTTGTGAAAATAACTTCCAAGATGAGAACAATAGTTCGAATAATCCAATAATACGAAATAGATTTTATCAAAAACTATGACCAATGTTGTTACAACACAACCGTATCTAGTGTCTCCTCGAATCATATTGGCCTTAACCGTTAAATGCTTTATTTCTTATTATATTAGTTTGGCATCCTGATAACCTTTTAGTGGGTGTGATGAAGCAACATCATACTAATACTTACTATCGGTTCGTTGTAGATGTGAAACAAGTTGCAGTTTGGAACAGTGTCGTTGAATATGATAGTAAATAGGCATTTTGTTGGAATGTGTCATATTTAAAACCAAAAGCATTCAAGGGTTAATATATTTCATAAAAATATTCAGAGCGACAATTACATGTGTAGAGTGACCACATTCTGAGTTTTGTTATCATGGTAGCTTGGATTTTGACTGTTTCTTTCATAACATATCAACACTTTTAAGGTTATTTAATTATAATTCAGTAATGATATATATATATATATATATATATATATATAAATTTTATACGTACATAAAAGTAATCCCTGGGCACGTGTTTGCGTGCTCACAGCCGTCATCAGCATGGCTAACTTAGACAAGAATCGAAAATTCGATATTAATCTCTATAGTCCAACGTCTTACCATTGGATCAAGACGCCCTGTCTAGAAATATGTACGATTTTTATCACCTAAATATTTAATGTATTTAATGTAATTATTTGTATTGGTGATTGCAGCGTTCATTGTTTTCATGATTACTATTATTTCGATTGTCTCACTTCTTAAGTGATTAAGATGCAGAACATTGCATTATTAGTCGCTCTTGTAAAGTTAAGGCTGACTAATAATGTAATTTTCTGCATTTTAATCACTTAGGAAGTGAGACAATTGAAATGATAGTAAGCAAAATAACAACGAATCCTGTAATCACCAATAAAAAGTAATTACATAAAAATACATTATATATATATATATATATATATATATATATATATATATAAGTAAATTTCGCGTACAACGAAATCGTAGGATACATTTCAGAGGAAACATTTTTTTAATCAATGAAACGGGCGGGAAAAAAAAGAAAATTACTTAAATTTGGCTTAAGGCCTTATCGTCTGACCCTCTAAGAGGAAAACGTCAGAATGATAAATTAAAAACTAAGAAAATCGAATGAGATATGAGGGGAAAAATTGTTTAAGTTGGAGAAAACGATTGAGAGAGAAAAAAATATCTCATTTGATTTTCTTAGTTTTTAATTTATCATTCTGATGTTTCCTCTTAGAAGTCAGACGATAAGGCCTTAAGGAAAATTTTAGCAATTTTCTTATTTTTTTCCTCCCGCCCGTTTCATTGATTAAAAACACTGTTTTTTTAAATTTTATTTATTTTTTATTTTCACATTTTCAAAAAACATAACCTTTCTATGAGATGTATTTTTTACGGTCCGTTTCATTTGCCGTGAGTCAAATAGCATTTCATCTGCTTTATATATGCTCTGTTGTTACTGATTGTGGAGAAACCGACCAAATTCCATTTTTGTCAAGTCTATGTCATAGCATCCATTGACGTAAGGCTATGATATTGTTTATATAATTGTATAAATTCTCTACTTAGTATTGAGCACTCTTGAAAAAATCGGCTTATGTTCACTTTATTAACATATTTAGACTTAATCAATTAATATATATATATATATATATATATATATATATGACAACAGAAGCTGAAGAGAGCCGGATGGGTAAGACCTTCCGTGCTTGAAACCGACGGTACGAATGTTGTACTAATTTTTCTGTACCAGAATAAATAAATATTATGCTCTTAATTTTTAACTTTAATTCTTAATTAATCGAGCACTCTGCTGGGATTTTTCCTACCATTTTACAAAGAAGTTATATATAAGAAAAATTCACATACACATCGTAGGTGTCGGCACTATAATTTATTTCGACCTCCTGGCCTCTTACAAATGCTAACGGGACAACTACATATTGGAAATGGCGGTAATAAAAATATTCACCAGTCAAAACAGAAATAGCATAAGCAGAAAGTTGGGGGCAAGAAATATATTATATATTTTATCTTTGCTCTGTTTTCCACATTGAGCTTTCATACTCGGATTTCTTTCCAAAATTATTAACTTTAACACTATGTATATATATTATCTACAAGGCCCTATCACGGCTTCTCGGTGTGGCTAGATGTGCTGAGATTCGCAACCCGAGCGCTAGACCACTTGTAACTGTAATCAACAGTCGGGCCTCTACACTATTAGCCTCAGCAGAACTTAAGAATAATTCATATCTTTATAATAGCATTACCGACTACCGAGAGGGCTCTATTCTGAAAAGCTATGCTTTACACTGACTCCCTTTATAAGAGGATGAACTGAAGAAAAGCAAGAGTAGGAGTATCAATTCTTTCCTTTAGTCGTCAACTCTTTTATTCAATGTCTGTTATTTTTAGATTCGTCCAATAATCTGTATTAGAGGTTCTGTCCTTATGTCAACCTGTCACGTGACAGTTTGAAATCGCATTTTCGTCGCTAAATCTACCGCGCAGTAGCATCTTGAAAATAGCCTGTGACTGTCAGTCGGCCTGTCACCTTTATGGTTCAAATAACATGTCAGTCGTTCTGTCACGTTTAAGTTTTAAATAGCATTTTCGTCGATCTGTCACGCTAAAGTTTGTAATAGCATTTTCGTAGGTCTGTCAGGCTAAAGTTTGTAATAGCATTTTCGTAGGTCTGTCACGCTAAAGTTTGTAATAGCATTTTCGTAGGTCTGTCAGGCTAGAGTTTGAAATAACATTTTCGTAGGTCTGTCACGCTAAAATTTGTAATAGCATTTTCGTAGGTCTGTCAGGCTAGAGTTTGAAATAACATTTTCGTAGGTCTGTCACGCTAAAGTTTGTAATAGCATTTTCGTAGGTCTGTCAGGCTAGAGTTTGAAATAACATTTTCGTAGGTCTGTCACGCTAAAGTTTGTAATAGCATTTTCGTAGGTCTGTCAGGCTAAAGTTTGTAATAGCATTTTCGTAGGTCTGTCACGCTTAAAATTTAAATATCATTTTCGTCGGCCTTTTTCATTATCTGTCTGTTTTGTTGTACGTCAGTCTATCACAACGTATATTTTTTATTTTATTTCTACATGTGCTGTTATGTCCATGGTAGGCTCGGTTTGTTCACCGGTAGATAGATAAGTCACTTTATCTGTCACGCTTCGGTTTGAAAGAGCATATTCGTCGGTCTGTCACGCTTCGGTTTGAAAGAGCATATTCGTCGGTCTGTCACGCTTTGGTTTGAAATGGCATATTCGTAGGTCTGTCACGCTTCGATTTGAAATAGCATATTCGTCGGTCTGTCACGCTTCGATTTGAAATGACATATTTGTCGGTCTGTCACGCTTCGATATGAAATGACATATTCGTCGGTCTGTCACGCTTTGGTTTGAAATAGCATATTCATTGGTCTGTCACGCTTCGATTTGAAATAGCATATTCGTCGGTCTGTCACGCTTTGGTTTGAAATAGCATATTCGTTGGTCTGTCACGCTTCGATTTGAAATAGCATATTCGTCGGTCTGTCACGCTTTGGTTTGAAATAGCATATTCGTTGGTCTGTCACGCTTCGATTTGAAATAGCATATTCGTCGGTCTGTCACTCTTTGGTTTGAAATAGCATATTCGTTGGTATGCCACGTGTCGGTTTGAAATGGCATATTCGTCGGTCTGTAACGCGTTGGTTTGACGGTATGTCATGCTTGAATTTGAAATGTAATTTTTTGTTGGTCTGCCAGACTTATGCGTGAATAAATATTTAGATGCGCTGACGCGTCTTTATGAAGGGTCTGTCTGCCGTTCTGTTGGTTCAGCTGTTTGTCACTCGTAAGTTTGAAATTAAATTTTCTTCGATAAACGCATCCTAAGAATCTACATTCTTGTTCTACTCTGTCTGGAAAACTTGAAACAAATTTGACGTAAACATTCTTATCTCTTTCGCGCACAAACAGAAGACCTAATAGAATTGTCGCCATTTAAATGGATTAATGGAAATCCAATTCCTGAAAATGTCGTCTCTCAAACTTAATAGGTCTAAAGCATTCTTCGAATCACCAAAGTTAAGCAACGTACACCCTAGACAGTATTTATTAAGGCCAAAAGCCACTCGAAGATAAACGTTAATAAGACTGAGATGACTGTCAGTTGAAAGACGAGTAAAACTATAGGAGCACTGACATGGTATGAACTTATTACTTATGGGGCGGTTTTTGACAAGTATTTGTTAATATTGGACTTGAAGACAAGTAAGAAGCAATCGGCAGTGGAAGCAGTCGTGCAGGAATACGAGCACCAGACAGAATGTTTTTGCAAAGAAGCCATGTCTATGAAAATTCCGCTTGACACTAAGCACATGGAGGGAGAAAAGAATATCTTTTTCCGATCTGCTAGCAAAATGAGTTCCTGTTTTGAATGTCTTACAGAAGAAACCAAAGTTTCAAGCTTAGTCTAGCATCAAAATAATGGTGCTGTGTTGATTTTTGTATACGCAGCCGTTCTGTGTGTAACTTTAGATGCGTGATACGTCGAAGCCGTATACGTGTGCTTGTTTGTAATGATGTGTTTGTTTGGTGTCAGGGATAATTATTGAGTGGACGTAAATGTGGCAATCTGTTGTGACGAGACATATCAAACATGAGCTTATTATCTCTTGACCATTGCAAACACAGACGGGGCGGAATTTTATTGCTGGACGTCATGTGTGACGTGACCAATCGGGATGACAGTTTGGATGAAAGACTGTTGTTTCCCCTGTAACTTTGACTACACTAGAAAAGAAAAAAACAAATGTACCATACGTTACAAAACTCAACACTTCGTTCACCTACTTTACTCGAACGTGTTTCAAGAAATGTTAATTTAATATCATATTAGAGTTTAGGTTTTGTGTGTCATCCTAAGTTGGGAGCTGTGCAGCGAGATGTCTGTTTACATTAGTTTTAAATTTCTGCATGTCGGTACTGTCGGGGAAACAGGGAGCAGGGAGGGAGTTCCAGACACCGGTAGCACGAGGAAAGAAGCCGTGAAACCAAACAACCAGACCTGTCTTATGTCATTCTGCCTGAATCTCTTCGTCTAATGAATGCACTGTGCAAAGAAGTAATTAAAATTGTCAGATTTTGTTTTTTATAGATACAAATTTTTATCGATTCGTTGTGTCGATTATTGGTTATGCCATCTGACCTCTTTTTCACTTCCGCATCCTCAAACGTTCTACTAATATTGAAGCTACATTTGAGCTGTCGACTAATGTCTGCGCGTTACCTGAATTACATCAAGCTGTTATGTAAAACAATGTATTCACTTTCATTGCTTTTATTTTTAATGTCCAACCTATTGATTACCGTTGCATCTATTCATCTGAATGACCTCTGACCCTTTCCTTATCCTCTCTACTTCTCCACTCACACCCACACAAGATTGCTTCTTTTCACGGGTGAACAGGGTTATTCTTTTATTCAGTTAAGATACTAGATAAAAAGAAGGAGGTAGAAGGAGGGGGGTTAATATATTTATCGTGATTTTATTCAACTCGGAAGCTTTTGTGGTGCTTTGCCCTTTGTCGATTCTTCGAAATTCCTCCGCTCGAAAACATCTACAAACCGAATTGGAAACTATTAGCTCGCGGAGGACAGATGGGGTGGAGACGATGGCCGAAATTCCACCATTGTTCGAATATCGGCACTGTCACCGTCCAGAACGCCAGTTTGAATAAATAATCGACCGCCGGCATTGACCTCTGCCCCGGTAATTCGTCTGCGTCGAAATGACCACTGACAATGCCAGCTTTACGTGTGCCATTCATTTCGCTATTTTTTTAACCTCTGTTTAGCAGGTTATGTTTATCGGTCAATTGTTGGTTTGTTTGTTTGCAATGTAAGTTTTTTTTGTTTTTTTTTGCAAAGGAAGGGGGGGTTTTGCTACTTTGCGGTTATTTAATACCAACGCAAAATAGAGATTCTAAACATTTCCGTTGAATTGATTATATAGAATTGCTATTTTATATTCAGCTGGCGATGATTGTTTTCTTCTTCTGTGTCACTGAATATTAGCCTTTTTTTTTCGGTTTATATCATGTGGAATCTAGTCATTTTGAGACATTTTGTGGCTTTGCAGAACATGATTGTGTTTTGCACAAAAAAGGAAAAAAAAACAATAACATTAATGTTTGGTGCATTTTTTGGTCAAGAAGCCGGTATCTTCAGACAGCCTGATCTGTTCAGTTCAAAGAGATTCCCCCTTCCAAGCTTTACCTTCCCCCGGTGTGGATCGAACATTTTTGTAACTTTATATATATATATATATATATATATATATATATATATATATATTGAATGCTTTCTAATGGGAGACCAACATATCTTCTTATATATATATATATATATATATATATATATTAGTATTTCATGTATCCACATAAAATTTTATAAGGAGATATAATTTGTTATGTATCAATTTACAGTATTTACTTCAACAGTGCTCGATACGTAAGTAGAGCTAAGTAGTAAGCTATGAAAATATATTTATGGCAATTAAGCTACACAGAGGCTCCCGCGTTTCATCCCCGGAGTAATCTGCAGGCTAAAATGCATGGACTTATTTTTGCCGGGTATTTTTATCTACACGACTGGCTTTTTAACCAATCGATTCTCTGTTGTTCTCTCAGCCAATCGTTTGGCTTCCCACGAACAAAGCTGTTGTTAGTGTTACTTCCTTCCTATATCCTGTTCTATTGTTCTTTTTCCTGTAGATTGGCCTATATCCTGTTTCCTTTGTTGTGTCGATATAATTGGTGAATTTATTTTATTTATTTTAACACGTTGTTCCTTGTATTTCTATTTTAGGTTTTTATTTTTAAATTGTTAAGTTTTTGTTTAGTTTAGTTTTTGTTTATACATTTATTTATTTATTTATTTATCGTTAGCCTAAGGAAAATTTATTTCTGTGTGGGCAGCTGTTTGCTATATCACTTCTACAGTTTAATAGATTTCGAGTGTCTTTAAAATTTAGGATTTCAAATTTTTAATCAGGCATAATCTACACGGGTCGTCTAAATTTCTACATGTACTGGCCTGTCGTATTATTTTCCATTCAATTATTGGTGAGCGTCCATTGTCTTTGAGCTCCCAATAGTGGTTTACTAGTGCTGTTTTAATTCGACGTTCTCTTTTTTTAAATGTGCTTTTGTGTTCATAATATCTAGTTTTAAAATTTAGGGAGGTCATACCCACGTAGTACTTCTTGTTATTCGGTCTTTCCTTGACAAATAATGTGGCTTGGTATACAATACTTTTGGTTAGGCATTTATTTTGTAGTGGACAAAGTGTACGATTTATGCAGTTACATCTTTTCTCTTCATTGGTAACTTTTTCATTTCTATTCGGGTGGTTACTATTAGTGTTTTGTTTATTTCTATTTGTATTGTTTATATTTTTGTTCTTCTTAGTATTATTTTTGTTATATTTCTCACCTTTTTATGTAATTTGTTATTTTATTCTTCCTCTCTGCTGTTCTATTTTAGTATTTTGTTATTGTGTGCCTTAATTATCATTTCTTGGTTTTTGCAGCAGCTGTAGGATAGTTTTAGGTTATTTTTATTGAATATTATATGCCACGGCTACTAAATCCGTTAATCTCTCCAGAAAGTCCAGGATGTGAGAAGTCATATAACAGGTACTAACTTTTTTTTCGTAATAATCCGTCCTGATCGTGTAGAAGTGCCGTCCAATGTTGTGAACTAACGGTGCAAATATCTGTTTTAATTGAACTTTAATCGCGCATGGTCGCTGGTAGTTATAAATTTGGGAAAGTTAATTTTTTAAGCATCTTTTGAATTTTAAACATAAAGATAGACGCAAAATGCCTGCATAAGAAACCATGTGTTTGATGCAGATATTTTTTATTAAATAAAAAAAATCAAAACATATTTTTTTCTTCTTCATCTTGACTTTTTTATCTAATATTTTGCTTGATATGACAAGCCCCGACAGAGATTTAGACAAATAACAGGCATTAATTTTTTTTTCGTAATAATCCTTCCTGGTCGTGTAGAAGTGTCGTCCAATGTTGTGAACTAACGGTGCAAATATCTGTTTTAATTGAACTTAAATCGCGCATGGTCGCTGGTAGTTATAAATTTGGGAAAGTTCATTTTTTAAGCATCTTTTGAATTTTAAACATAAAGATAGAGGCTAAATGCCTGCATAAGAAACCATGTGTTAGATGCAGATATTTTTTATTAAATCGAAGTAAAAAATCAAAATACTTTTTTCTTCATCTTGAATTTTTTTTTATCAAATATTTCGCTTGATATAACAAGCCTCGACAGAGATTTAGACAAATAATAGGAATTAAAAAAAATAAAGAAGGACTAACAAAACAGAAGAATTCTGTTGATTTTAACAACATTAATATCAATCAAAAAATGCTGCCTAAATACACACAATATATATGTGTGTGTGTGTTGATGTTTAACTCTCGCATACGGACTTCTCAGTTGCTTTTTAAATTATCTCCTTTTTTTTCTCCGGCTTTTTTTCATAGTTGTTCTCACCTGAAGATGATCCGACGAAGAATCGAAAGTACTCGTGACACATATTGAAGATTTTTTAATCTTTTGAATTTCGAAAGTATTTTTGAGGTAATTAGGAAAATCAAAATATATATATATATATATATATATATATATATATATAAATGGAACAAAAGTATGCTGTTGGGTTTTACAATGTCTGCTTCAATGAAAGAACGTTGCCTAAATACACACACTCTCTCTCTCTCTTCTCCTCTCTCTCTCTCTCTCTCTCTCTGTTTCTATTGATAGCGAGTGGGTTTCTGCATTTCATTCAACAATACGAATGTTTTGTTTCGTTTTGACCTTTGTCGATTCTTCGTAAACCCTCCGGTCGAAAACTCCTATAAAGCGAATTGGAAGCTATTTAGTTCTAGAAGGATAGGCGGAGTGACGATATCTGTAGATTTTTCGATTGTCCGAATATCAGAACTGGCACCACCCGGAATGTCAGTCTGAATACATAATCGAATCGCGCTGTCGACCTCTGCTCCGTAGAATGATTTCACGTCTCTATGATCAGTGACAATACCAGATTTTCGTTCGGCCGCCATTTTCTTTTCATATTTTTTTTACCTCTGTCAAAGAGGTCATCAATTATTCGATACATCTTCGATCTTTGTTGCTGTTAGCTACGTCCAATCAGTCGTTTTGTCTGTCACTGTTTAGTTGTAAATTGTATTTTTGGCTGCGTCCACGCATCTCTCTAAGACGATTTCTCCCGTCTGTTGGTCTGTCAGACTTATTTTTGAAGTAGTCAAAGAAGGCGATTGGATTACTCGACATAAAATTCTTATTAAAGTATTTTTAAGCTAAAGTAAAATGGAACAAAAAACAACTTCCATTCTTTGCTCTTACGGGATCAACGTGCATCCCAATATTTCAGTGTTGACTGACCGACGGCGTCGGCGAAAAAACAGAAGCCACGCCCCAAAATTCCATCGAAAACGAAATCAATTTTTTTGTTAAAAAAGTGGCTCCCAGCGCCAACTTGGCTAAAAAGAAAAAAAATTGCTGTCACGTAGTGTGTTTTCAGCTACGCCAGCCACACCACGTGATTAAAATCCCGTTTAGGCGGTAAAATAACACCATGCGCTGGGAGCCGATCAAATGAGGCTTTCGTCGAGAAGAAGAGAGTCGAAAGAAAAATCAGCACACGGTCAACACAAGAACACAGTTACCACTCCCTCGCCCCTTTGGGGCTAGGGAGATGTTGCACTATTCAGTGATTGTGCCGTATATATCAGCATTTTATTACTTCTTTAACTGAACAATTAATGTCTTGTATTGTGCATATATATATATATATACACATATATAATATATATATATATATATAAATGAAGGAGAATGGAAAGGAATTAGAGAAAGCAAAAGCCAAATCAAAATTCAATTCAAAAGTTCAAAGCAAGGTATATTCCGCAAAAAGGCAATTTATTCAAGTTAAATTTTCCTTAAGCCAGGCTTTTCAAAGATCAAAATCTTATCATCAGAGGAAGTCGCTGGGATAGATAAGTTGGCAATGGCCAAGATTTAAAATTTGAAAAAATAAAATAAAAGTTGTAGGGAAAGAAACGCAGGGCAAAACTGTGCAAAGGTGCAAGCAAATGTCCGATTGCCAAAAAGTCCGGTGTCGAAGAGTCCAGCGGAGAGAATAAGATGTAGATAGGTAGTTCGTTAGAGGCACGAGAAGTAATGAGAGAGGTTTCAAAGTTACATTCCAAGAAGCCACAACTTCAGGTACGGCGAAAATAGAAAATCCAAAAAGGGTAAAAAGTCATATATATATATATATATATATATATATATATGGTGTGCCTTTAAATATTCTTTCTTCACCATTCATCTTCATGTTTTTCCTTGTTTTTTATTCTGTTTCTAATATTGTATAACAACACATGTGACCACATCCCCACACGCTAACTTTTGTTCACGGTTTGCTACGATAGTACATTTATAGGAGCGAAACCATGAAGCACGTGTCATTCATTGGACAAAGAAAAGAAGATCAAAATGTGTTAAAAAAATATGTCTGAACCAAAATTAGGTCATTTTTTATAGAAACACTCCCGTCTTCAATCGGGTTTTGGGGGATTTTACGAAGCCGATTCGAAGTCGATTTTTACAAATGGATCAGCAGTTATCAATGCTAAGAGCCACTCAAGGATAAGGGTTAATGAGAGAGAATGATTGTCAATCGAGAGATGTGAAACACTTCGGAAGCTCTAACATCGACAAAAAGTATTGTTGTGGACCTGTAAGGAATCCGGAAAGAAAACACGAACTTGTGATTAAGTGAAACAAAGTATATGTAAGAAAGTATAAATACAGCATATAAAGGTACTACTCCAGGGTTTGCGCCTAATTCCCGTGACTGCTCGGCAGCAGCGATCCGACAGCTCACGGAAGCGTCCGAGACCTGCCGAGTCGAAAACGAGGCTGTAAACAAAACTGGACAAAAAAAATGTCTGTCGCGCAACCCTAACTGGCGACTCGGAGGCCCAGGGCATACGGTGGAAATAGACGAGTCTCTATTCAACCGCCGGAAAAAAAATGCTGGCCGTGTTCTCGAGCCGCTCTGGGTCTTCGGGGAGGGGGGATACGACCCCGCAGAGAAGGAGGGGTTTCCTGGTGACAGTGTCTAACAGGAATGCCGAAACCCTAACTCTTCCAATAATCAAGCCAGTACCTGGGACGACGGTAGTACCCGATTGCTGGAGAGCGTATAACAGTATTTCGCTCAGCCTAACAAAACAAGTGGCAGCAAAAGTAGCAGTAAACCCTTAACATCTACGAGAAAATATACGTAATCCCCCCCCCCAAAAAAAAATATATATAAAAAAGAACTTGCCTAATTGTAAAATTGACTTCTTTGCTTTACGTAACACGAAACACATAAAAAAAATAAATATGTTGCCTACGAAAACAATAAAAAAAAAGTTTATTTATAGTTCTTCAGCTATGGGTTTGTTCATTTCTTTCATTTTTTTTAATAAAAATATATGCATTTCTTTTTCTTTCCGTATATTCATCGTCTTATATTGTCGTCTGCCAACCTTCCATTTTTTTTTGCACGAATTTCGGTTTTGTTCATACAGCGTCGTTTTCGACTCGGCAGGTCTCGGACGCTTCCGCGACCTGTCGGATCGACGCGACTGGGCAGTCACGGAAATTAGGCGCAAACCCTGGAGTAGTACCCGAACGTCTGTCTGACTGCCAGTATCAGAGTGGGGAAGTTCCAGGTATTTAATTGCTTCCTACCGCAGGAATATGTGACACAAGGTCGGAAAGTGGGGGAAGAGTCAAGCCAGCTCCCCTAAAGAAGCGGCACTCTGACCTATCAAAAATAGCCTGAGCAGCCCTGTCGACATTCCTTGGTCAGGGCGCCTCACCCATTAAGCAATTGACTTACTCCACCCCAAAGAGGGAAGACAAGGCCTAGAAGGGCGGACCTCCTAAGACAACCTAGGACCTAATACCTCAGCCCAATAGTTAAAGATTCACCGAAATGGCCAGTTCCTGCCGGACTGATTGTTGAAAACGAATCCTCGACTGGTATTACCCCATCCCGAAGTCCTCAATCAACCAAAGTTACTGAAAGACCGAATGGGGTTGGTCCAGGTATTTAATGGCTTCCCACCGCAGAGAATATGTGACACAAGGTCAGGAGGTGGGGTAGAGTCAAGCCAGCGCTCCTAAAGAAAGAGCACTCTGGCCTAGAAAAAATATCCTGGGCAGCCCTGTCGGCATTCCCTGGTCAGAGCGCCTCAGGCAGTAAGCAATTAACTTACTCCACTCTAAAGAGGGGAGGCAAGGCCTGTGAGGGCGAACCTCCTAAAACAACCTAGGATCTAATACCTCAGCCCGATAGTTAAAAGGCCACTGGAATGGTCCAGTCCCTGCCGGACTGATTGTCAAAAAGAAATCCTCGACTGGTATTACCCCATCCCGAAGTCCTCAATCAACCGAGGTTAATGAAAGACTCAACAGGATGGGGTTGGTTCCAACACAGAGTAGCATGTGCTGCTGGTCTTGATTGTGACGCGGAAGAGTAAAAGTAGTCCGTAAAGTTAGGTACCATAGCCGTTTATAACAAGAATTTGTTGGCATTGGATGTGAAGAGAGTGTAATAGACAGGGAAGCAGTCTCGCGGTAATGTGTTCTAGGAAAAGAGCTCTCAGTTTGTGCTTTGTAAAATCTTCATAGAAAGTAGAGAAACATTAACGGAGAGATGAGCGTATAGAGGCTATGTTACAAATGTCGGGCTATAAGCGGTAACTCTTACAAAATCAGTTGAGTGAGTGTAACGCTGAGTTGTAAGGATACTCGATCCGAAATTGCTGTCCTTCACAAAATGTTTATATAGTAAAGGCACACCAGATAGAAAGTGCTGGAGCCCGCTCAAGGATATGTTGTTTTTTTTTTTTTCAAACGGGTCACCGCTTATCAAGGCCTGGGTCCACTCAAAGATGATAGATTGTCAGTTACACAATGAACGCATAACGAAAAGAATTGCTAACAATGGTTGGAATCGCTAGAAAAAATACTTAAGAGGAGCTGATATTAAAAATGACGACTCAACAAGTATTTGTTAACATTAGACTTGAAGACGACTATGATGTTGTCGGTTGGGAACCAGCCTCGTTGTATTTTGTTCGACATCTGAGATGTTCTGGGAAAGAAACTTTGTTCATGGAAAGAGAGACAGGAAAGTTATGTGCTGTGGTTGTAGCTGGGTGAGTTCTTGCTGTGAATGTTTTACAGGTGGGCGAGTGGTTGGAACTTAGTCGGGAACTTATAATGAACATTCCGATAGAGAGAGGCTAGCAGCATTTCTTTTGTGTGAAAGCGGATATTCGTGAAGAGAAGGTAATAGGACATATCCCAGTAGAGTGCGTAGTTACTTTTGTAATCTGTCATAGAAAAACAAAAGTGTTCCAAGTAGAACCTTCCTAGATAGCGCTACTCTATCTTAAGACATATTTTATTTGAAATAGTTTATTTTGAGTAGGTTTTTTTTTACCACATTTCACCCCAAACAAGGCAGGCCGCCACTGTAGACGTAAGGGGCTACTGAGAATTAAGGTGTAAGTTGTGTGTGTCATCCTAAGTTCAGAGCTGTGTAGCGAGATGTCTGTTTACATCAGTTTTACACCTCTGTATGTCGATAGGGAGGGCCTGTGGACGAGTGGTTATAGCACTTGTCTTTGGGCTGGACGACCCGGGTTTGATCCCACTCACGGCATGCGAATTTTCGGGTCTGAAAACTCCCTCTGTCCACCCAGTAGTAAATGGGTACCTGACTAAAACTCAGGGAAGGTTCAAGACAGCGGAAGGAGAGGGATGGGCACCGCCTTCCATATGCTGTGCCCTAGACACGGTGATTCTTAACAAATCACCGCCGCTACGGCCATGGGCAGTGTGCGATGTCGGCAACGACACTCGTGCGCGTCCAGGCTATGCGACCTTTACCTTTACCTTTTTTTATGTCGATACAGTCGGGGAAACAGAAAGCAGGGAGGGAGTTCCAGGGGTCGGCAGCACGGGGAAATAAGCTATTGAAGTAGAAGGCTCCCCGGCATCTGGGGACCTCCACAGTGAATGAATGGGATTTTTTTTAAATACTAATGCAAAGAGGCCATTCACGGATAAGGGTAAAATGTGTTGTGTCGGTTTGACGATGAACAACACCATGAGAGAATTAGAAACAATGGGTGAAATTGACAGAACTTAATAATTTAAGGAGACGATTCAACTAGAATTTTTTTTTAAATATTGAACTTGAAAACAACCATGTTTTAGTTATCTAGAAATCCGCCACGTAGTATTTTGTTCCGCAGATGATAAGTTTTAGAAATGGAACTTTTTTTTCGTGAGAGTTCCGTTCGGTTTTTGGTAGACAAAGAAAGAAAAAGTAGTCAGAAAGAATTCTCAGACAGTCTCCTGACAAATATTAAATCTCCCAGCGTCTTAAGCGTCAGAATAAAGCTGGCCGATATAGCAGAACGTTCAGGTAATATTGTATTGCCATAAAACCAGTTCCGTAAAGTAAATTCGATCTGAATTGCGCGTCTTTCAGACATATTCTTTAATACAATTAATATCTCTTCGGACTCATCAGCATATTCTTCAAAGCCCAGGCCGTGATACAACTGGAGAGGAATCAGACAGTTTCCTGACAAATATGTTATCCGATTCAATACAAAATAATAGCGACATTTTGCCGGCATGATTATTCCCCCCGTAATCGGATTATCTCTCCCAGCGACATGACAGAGCGGCCATTTTGCGGTCGGGCGGCATCGATAATGAAATTAGCACCAAATATCCATTTCCAAAGCAGGGATTCAGTGCGACTAATTCCGCTTTATAGAAATCGCTATTAAATAGCCGTAACGTTCCAAACATCTTAAAGGTGGCATATTCAAACAAGAAGGCATTCTGTAAAATCAATGTTTCATGTCGAGATGATGATGATGATGATAATAATGATAATGATAATGATAAAAATAAATAAATAAATAAATTATGATAAAAAATAACAAAAATTTTAAAAATAATAAAACAAAAAAAGAATAATAAAATCGTACCAGCCTAGGCTGACACCACACAAAATATTTGCATAGGGTCAAGGAGGATGAGAAGACCGAGGAGGGACAGCACAAACCAGACCTCCACTGGAAGTACAGAGACTGCTGGGACCTTGGGGAGGCTTATTGCCACCCAAATCCCAGAGAAGACCAATGGTCCTTAACAGCGAGAAATCAATGGTAAACGGCTGTTGTGATACTGCAAGTTTATTTGCGGTGGCTATCGAAAAGAGGTGGAGAATACTGGAAATCTGGGGAGACTTGTTGTCACTCAGACTCCAGGGAATACCACCGGTTGTCGGTGAGCAATCACTGATGGCCAGTGTGAGAACTCCTAGTGAGTACATAATAATAATTCCAATCCCAACTTAATCTTTCTGAACAAAAACAAGAAAACTTACATAATCATTGATATAGCATGCCCCCTTCGATACCAGAGTGCAGGAGAAAGGACATGAAAAAACATCAAGATCTAAAATGGGAATTAGTTAGACTATGGAAATGTAAAGAAGTAAAGGTGATTGCCGTTCTAATTGGAACCAGATTGACGAGAAAATTTATTTTCCAATTCTGCAAAAGGTTTGCCTGTTAGGAACAGCGAAAGTGTTATGGTACAGCTTGAATGTCTAAAGTTATGGGAATTGACTTGATGTTCGAAAAAGAAAACTCCAACGAAAAACTTCCAAAAGTTGAGACTACTATGAAAAAACAAAACAAAAAAACGACAACAACAACGACAACGATAATAACAACAATAACAATAATAATAACAACAACAATAATAATAATAATAATAATAATTATAATTATAATAATAACAATAATAATAATAATAATAATAATGTTAATAATAATAATGTTAATAATAATAATAATAACAATAACAATAACAATAACAATAATAATAATAATAATAATAAAAATTAAAATAAAAAATAAAAAATTAAAATATATATCTAAAAATAAGTTGTTAGACTGCATATCTCCCCTCTGACAAGGTAAGGAGGGCCCAAAGTTTTATACGTGCCTTACTTCTCCATGAAGTATTCAAAAAGTGATGCCATTAAAACGTTGACAACTCTACACTGTTTATTTGATCCGGCTAGAATGTTGCATGGTGGTTACTGGTATCAAAAAGCATCAGATCCCTACGTTAAATTTTGAAAAATCTGAATGTTATCAAAATGTCAACCTTGATCGTACAAACAAGGTCAGTGTTAAGGTCATATAAAATGTCGGAACTCATTGGTTACAATATGGGGCAAGTAGTTTGTCTTTACAATCGAAAAAGGTGTGACATTTTCCGTGACCTTTGACCTAAATATTCCAAAATTTAATCAGTTCTAAGTTAAATCGTGGGAAATATTTTGACCAAGGTTTGCGAAGATTAGCCAAGCAATGTGGACGATAACAATAATAAACGATATGTCTTTGTTTAAATATATATATATAACAGAGTTACAAACAAAAGAAAATATATAATTACTTATAGCGGACCCTGTAACTTAGCAGGGCATAACATAAGAAAAACAAGTCTGATTTTGATACATAAATGATTGTTGTAGAGTACAGCTTGCCATGAAATAGTTTTTATTACTTTCACATGAACCACTAAGCGAACAGAACTTATTCCAATAGACATGCCACTGATATACACCAAGACAACTGTTGGGATATTATGCGACGTGATACCTAACCCGCTTGTATAATTCAAATTTTGTAACTATTAACCCAGCCGACACTAATGCATGTTGGTACATGTTGTCCTATTCTGTTTTCTAGTCATTGATTTGTACTGCCGATATAGTCAGCCTCACGCTGAGTGTAAAAGTAATACATTACTGAGATAATATGATACGGATATATTCCTATATTATTCAAGTAGAATAGTCGTGTTTGATGTACTAACGAGGTACGACTTATTAAGGCCTAAAGGTCACCTGTGTAGTTTTAGGTAGACAGAGGAAGAAAGGAAAATTATTTGCAATGGTTGTAGCTAGACGGGTTATTGTTGTGAATGTTTTACAGAAAAAAACATTGATTAGAGCTCAGTGGAGCACCTACAATGGAAATAACGATAGAGTAGAGAAAGAGTAGCAATGGTGCTACTGTGCGAAAGAAGCTGTGAGGAAGAGAATAGGGCACCCCCCTACTATTTTCAGAAGTCGGTGTTGTACCTAGTTAAAGGGGGAAAGGATGATCTGATCGGCACCTCTCCAGATGTGGCAACAGTACCTGTATAAGAGTGGAATACATCTTAGAATAGATTCCAAGATGTATTTCACTCTTATACAAGTAAAGGATTTCGTCAGGAATAGGATACTTACTGGAGCGGTAAAATGGTCGAAACATTTTTACCAGCGAGCTTAGCAACTGATTTGATTGTTAGATAGTGGGGTAGGCGCAGGAAATGGGAGGGCGTTCTGAAATGTGGTAGGAGTAGCAACGGAAGTCGGAAGTGACGTCACTCCCGTTGGATTTTTTTTGTCTTCCTTTTGTTCCAGGATTGCAAGGAAGACGGACGTTAAAAGTCGATCGGTTCGTCGCCAGTAGGTGGGGAGGGGCGGGAGCGCAGTATCACTAAATGGCCTTACTATATCTTTATGTAGTCCTCCCCCGTCTCTCTCTCTCTCTCTCCTGTACACAACCACTCGATTTTTGTATATTGTCTATTTTTAAATGGCAGCTTCCTCGCGTAATCGTTTAGAAGCCCGAGGTACACCAAACAACGAAGACGAACCCGGATACAGACCCGCTAAGGTAAGCAGAATGCAATATGATGTAAGTCTGCATTTCCGATTCGAACTGAAAGTCATGCTTATTAATGATAGAAATGATTCTATCTAACAAAAACAGAAAATAGTTCGGAACTGTTGCATAGATGAAAGGATTGTCAAATACAATTGGCACTATACTCTCGTCTGATTATCAGCAATAATAATAATAAAAATGATGATGATGATGATGATGATCTCATAGTAATTTCATTCTTCCGGCCCGCCATCTTGGATTAAAAACACATGCGCTTGTCGATCTGAAAATAAAGTCCTTGAAAGAAAAAAATGAGACATTTCTTATGGTTCACATCTTTTATTATATATTCAGAAGCGAAAGCAGTGAACCATTGTTATCTTAAGTAACTTGTTGGAAGGGTGCACCAAAAACGGTCTAGACAACGGCATGCAGAAAACGTGTCCTTCGTCGCTGAAGTCCAAGAGAGAAAGAGAGAGAGAGAAACCGAAAATAAGAATCAGAACTAACCTCCCGGCCTTTCCGGCTCTGATGTTACCCCCGACTCAGTTGGGCGAAGTTCAGACAATTTATTCTAGTATCCAACAATAACTGATGAGCCATGTAAACTTTATTTTCACATGTCTGATTCATAGACAAATGTTTTGTTATTACATTGTACTTCGATATTCCCACACGTATTAAGTATTCTACTGTTGCCTCGAGACGTTGAACTAATTCAGTTAGATTTACATGCATAAATATTTTTTTAATAATGAAAAACGAAGAAAACCATTAATATATCTGCATATTATATCCCATTAGTTCGACTAAATATGATTTTTTCATAAATTATCGCGGCCATAATAAATGTCACTGTCAATTAAGGAACATTGGTTTTCATATGAAGTAGCCTTAAACACAAATGTATATATTTATACATAAGTTGTAATTTCGCTTGTATCTCTGCCCCCCTTTTCTCTCCTCCTCCTTCGTGTATGTGTGTTTACCCTCTTTTTGTCGCTTATGCTTCTCTCAGTTGAGTATATATAAGTAAATGTCTATTTCTCTCCTTCTCTCTTTCTTTCTATTTAGTTGTATCTTAGTTCACGCCTAGCTTTCTCTCTCTCTCTCAGACTCTCACTCTCTGTATAAAGTTCCCTTCATCCAAGTGTCTGTCTAACTTTGATTTCCTGTCCTTCTCTTTCTCTCTCTCTCTCTCTATCTCTATCTCTCTCTATCTCTTTCTCTCTCTCTCTCTCTCTCTCTCTATCTATCTATCTATCTCTCTCTCAGACTCTCACTCTCTGTATAAAGTTCCCTTCATCCAAGTGTCTGTCTAACTTTGATTTCCTGCCCTTCTCTTTCTCTCTCTCTCTCTCTCCCTCTCTCTCTCTATCTATCTATCTCTCTCTCTTTCTCTCTCAGACTCTCACTTCCTGTATAAAGTTCCCTTCATCCAAGTGTCTGTCTAACTTTGATTTCCTGTCCTTCTCTTTCTCTCTCTCTCTCTCTCTCTCTATCTATCTATCTATCTATCTATCTATCTCTCTCTCTCTCTCTATCTCTCAGACTCTCACTCTCTGTATAAAGTTCCCTTCATCCAAGTGTCTGTCTAACTTTGATTTCCTGTCCTTCTCTTTCTCTCTCTCTCTCTATCTCTATCTCTCTCTCTCTCTCTCAGACTCTCACTCTCTGTATAAAGTTCCCTTCATCCAAGTGTCTGTCTAACTTTGATTTCCTGTCCTTCTCTTTCTCTATCTCTCTCTATCTCTATCTCTCTCTCTCTCTCTCAGACTCTCACTCTCTGTATAAAGTTCCCTTCATCCAAGTGTCTGTCTAACTTTGATTTCCTGTCCTTCTCTTTCTCTCTCTCTCTCTATCTCTATCTCTCTCTATCTCTATCTCTCTCTCTCTCTCTCAGACTCTCACTCTCTGTATAAAGTTCCCTTCATCCAAGTGTCTGTCTAACTTTGATTTCCTGTCCTTCTCTTTCTCTCTGTCTCTCTCTCTCTCTCTCTCTCTCTCTCTCAGACTCTCACTCTCTGTATAAATTTCCCTTCATCCCAGTGTTTGTCTAACTTTGACTCCCCGTTCTTCTCTCTCTCTATATATATATATCTTTCTCTCACACACACACACACACACACACACACACACACACACACACACACACACACACACACACCCTTTCTTCATGTCACTGTTCGCCTCTCTTTGTTTATCGGTTCTCTGTTCAGTAATAGTTGCATAATCTATAACGGCGCTTATATCGTGCGTCATCTTCGTGGCTGTAACTTGCGTGGGAGACCAATACTGCTACGACTACTAATAAAAAGATTACTATTACTAACATTGCTATTACTACTACTACTATTAGTGATGGTACAACTAATACATAACTACCACTACTATTACTACTACCGCTACTACTACCGACACGACTATAATTACGACTACTACTGCTACACATACAGCTGCTACTCCAACTGATAGTACTACTGCTTCTAATGCTATAACTACTAAGAAAATGTTGTTATTACTACAATTCTGCTAACACTACAACTACTACTACAACTGATACAACTGCTGCTAGTATTACTACGTTAAGTACCTTTGCTACTACAACTGCCGCTACTAGTATAACCTATTCTGCTACTACTACTACTACTACTACTACTAAATGATGCAATACTACCATAACTATTAATAGTACTACTTAGTATTAAAAATTAAACAATTCTGTTCATTCTATTTTCTACGCCACATGAAATATGCAAGTTATCTAATATTAGTATCGAGAATGCTTGACTGTTCATAATATAATTAATAATGTCGCAGTTACCTGATACACATACGAGGGTGGTATATGGCCTTGATACATGGTGGCCCAGTGTATAAAAATGGCCATGAGATATTTCTCTCATTCTGGGCGAAGGTAATCATTCCTTAACAATTAAAAGATGAATCCATAGTGCATATCTACAAGATGAAGGGATACAGATAGAGCAGCGACAACCATAGAAGAAGGTCTCTTCAGAGCAAAGAAAGTACAATTCTTGCGAAGGTTTCGGCGCAATCGTTTAATCAAGCACCTGGAAGATGGTCTCCTCTCGGAAAGTAGATGTGGTTTTCTTGCGGGGCGTTAAATTGTTGACATGGTGTTTGCTGCACATAAACTCCAGAAGAAATGTCAGGAAAAAATACCATGACCTCTACACAACATTTGTTGATTTGACAAAAGCCTTCGACACTGTAAGCCGGGCGGAACTATGGAAGATCATGGCCAAGTTTTGATGTCCTGATGAATTCATCTCAGTCGTCAGACGATTTCATGATGGCATGATGGCTCGTGTCATAGATGATGGAGAGGCTTTCAATGATTTACCAGTCAACAGCGGTGTTAGGGTTACGGTTAGGGTTAGGGTTAGGGCTTGGGTTTAGGGTTAGGGGTATGTTAGGGTTAGGGTTATGGTTAGGTGTGTACTAGCCCAACGCTCTTCAGTGTGACGTTATGAGCGATGCTGACTGATGCATGCAACGCAAAAGATCCCGGAGTATGCATCAATTTCCGGACAGACGGGAAGTTGTTGAACTCAAAACGATTTAGTGCTGTTACCAGGGTTAAAACCACTATTATACAAAACTTTCTGTTTACTGATAATTGTGCCTAAAATTCCAACACAAAGCCAAACATGCAACATGTGTTAATCGTATCATCATCATCATCATCATCACCACCACCACCACCGCCGTCGTCGTCGTCGTCGTCGTCGTCATCGTCATCATCATCATCATCATCATCAGTGTGTGCAGAGAATAATATGCTAAGACACAGATCTCAATTCATGGAACCAACACAAAAGCCGTGGACAAGACTACTTACGCATGCAGTACCCGTGCAATGGCAGTACACATAGAAGATAGAAGTACATTGCAGGATAGCCAAATCTAGTGCTGTATTTAGATGTTTTCGATTTACTGTATGTTAGCGTAGAGGAATTCGTCTGCAGACAAAAGTTCAAGTATACAGAGCTGTGATTTTTCTTTGGCCTATATGCCAGACACGCCAAGAAACTCAACAATTAACACATGACGTGCGTACGTAGATTGATGAAAATCAAGTGGTAAGACAGGGTAATAGACACAGAGCTTTTAGCGGGATAAAACCTACCGTCACCATGCTGCAATAGTGTCAGGTTCATTGGGCGGTTAAAGTTAGCGGATCAAGAAATACTAACAGCAGAATGGAAGAAATAAAGAAGGCAAATAGGGAAATGTGACTATGTATATAGTGATGGAGTGTTAAAAGTCTTTAAACAACCTTCAAACAGTCTTTTTTTAGAATTACTGTTTTAATTAGTTCCTTCATAACGTCTGTGTTAACGTCTCCTCGCTCGTCATAGCGATATTAGAAGTAGGTGTGTAAAATAAAGCATTAAAATAAGCATTAAAGTAGGTGTGTAAAATAAGCATTAAAACATTGAAAGGTTAATTGTGTAAGAGAATGGAATCTTCCATTAGATTTCAAGTGATAAGTAAGCCTGACGTGTACCGATAGTTACGTTATTTGTAGGAAGTACGTGGCGTTGAAAGAAAAGTCGGTACTGTCTTTTAGGTAGTACTAGCGGGGCTACCCGGCGTTGCTCGGGGTCATAAAAACATATAATTGAAGAAAAATTGTGTGTGTAACATCTTTATATACAAACTTCTATTTCTCCCCCCCCCCTTTCTCTATAGCCGTCTCTTTATCTTTCTACCTTTCTCTTCCCTGGTAGCCCCATTTCACCGCTACTTTCTAATTTTGCCTTTTGCGAAAGCTGTTTCTTCCCCACCATTTCTCCTACGTTGCCCAGGGCAATAGTATGATATATTTCTAAAAAAGGAAAACCTCTATCTGCGCCTTCTATATAGGTACTTATCTCCGCCCCGGTGTTCATACTATATACGTATCTATCATCACCCCGGTGCGCATACTATATACGTACCTATCTCCACCCCAGTGCACATACTATATACGTACCTATCGCCGCCCCAGTTCAGATACTATTTAAGTACCTATCGCCACCCCGGTGCGAATGCTAAATAGTACCTATCGCTGCCCTAGTGGGAATAATTAATATGTACATATTGCCGCTTTGGTGCGAATGCTAAATACGTACCTATCGCCGCTTTGGTGCAAATGCTAAATACGTACCTATCGCCGGCCCGGTGCGAATGCTAAATACGTACCTATACCGTCCCAGTGCGAATGCTTAATACGTACCTATTCAAGAACATCTGGAAGGTGTCCCTGAAACAGTTCGCTTTCTATTCCGACTCATAGGAGAACCTAGGTCAGAACAGATGTTTCTGGCGTATTGCAAGCCATAAAGAGGCCACGATTGCTTAATCTGCACGCATTGAGGAACGCAAGAGAAAACGTGCTATTTGAAAAGAAAGAGCAGTCAGTACCTTTGAGACAGAATCATCTAACAGGTGCTCTAAATGCGGAAGATACTTCAGAGGTCGGATCGGACTGTCAAGCCGAATCCGGACCTAAAACATCTACATTATCACTGTCATCTTCGAAAGCGATTGACGAACTTCATCAGTTGATACTATTTAATCATTAGGTTAAAAAAATTACTTACTATTTCAATCAACCTTTTCTTTTTTTCGTCTGTTGTCATTCGTGTGTGTGTGTGTTGTTATTCCGCCGACTAAGGCTAATTTTGGCTGCTGTAGGAAAAAGCCATCTCAAATGCGTCTTCAATTAATTAATCAATTAATAATTTCAACAACATTAGCTTAGAAATTGAATGAGTTATTCACCATGATCGTCCAATAAGCTGCAAGGTAAACCGGGAGAGAGAAACGGATACAGAAATATTATACGCTCATCGCTTCATAATATTATGGACTTATATTCTCTCGAATTTTATATAAATGAAAAAAAGTTAAAAATATTTCCTGTTTAAAACATGACGCGAGATTTATCTAAGTAAATCTAGTTTAGTTAATATTTATACTAACAAAGCAGTTTTTTAACAGTTTTTATTTCCAGCAGAGCAACAATATTTAACACTTTACTCTGGTCTTAGACAGAGAACTTGGGTTGCGACAGTGTTTTACGTAATATTTTAAGCTACAGATTTGTTTACAGCATATCAATGTTCGGGTTATTTAATGCTGAATCGGGAGGTGGCAGTTGTTAAGTGGGTAACGATACGAACTGACGACCTGGGTGTTCCAAGGTCAAATCCAGTCGGTTCCACAGTACCACTTTTTACTTATGTTGGCAACCTTCACGTGGTCCTTCCCGTAAGTACCCGATGTCTTTCTAGAAAGAATTCTAACTAGAAATATATCGGGGAAACCAATGCCAACAACAAGATCATCTGATTTACGCAAAATGAATGAATACTGAATCCGATCATGTTATTAAAAGTGTTTATGCTTTAAGTTTTTATATCAGGTTAGAAAGAAAGTAATATCGTATTTTTTACTTCATCACTTTGCAGCCTCCTAAGTTGTACACAGTTTTTGATTTTTTGGTGAATTGGTGTCTTAATATCTTGCTTTGCCTTTCAGTTATAGTATTTAGGTGGGAAATATTAAGTTTAACGGTGTTAGCTGTCAAAAAATGGATATTAGTGAGGGGCATCTGAGACATTGCATGCTCTATGAATTCAAAAAAGGAAACTCAGCTGCAGAAGCTGCTAAGAATAATGGAACTGTCAATGGGATAAATGTTCTGAATGATCGATAATGTCAACGGTGGTTTGTAAAATTTTCTTCTGGGGAGTTTAACCTGTACGATCGGCGACGTTCGGGAAGGCCAAAATCAATTGATAAAGACACCATTAAAGACGCTGTGGAAGCCAATCCAAAGTTAACCAGCAGAGAATTAGCTCAACAATTCAATACAACCTATACCACCATTATTGCATGCCTTCACGAGTTAGGAAATGTTTCAAACTTAGACTCTGGGTTCCCCACTATTTGTCCGACACTCAAGGAAATCAAAGATTGACTGTTTACACATCTTTGTTGTCCAGGAATAATCGAGAACCATTTTTGCAAAGAATTATGACTGAAGATGAAGTATGGGTTCTTTACAAGAATACCCAACGCAAAAGACAATGGTTAGACCGAAATCAAAGTCCACAGCCTATTCCAAAACAAGGACCACACACAAAGAAGGTTATGATCTCTTTATGGTGGGACATGAGAGGACTGATTCATTATGAGTTACTAGAGCCTAATCAAACAATCATAGCAGGAAAATATTGTCCGCAGCTGGATGATCTAAAAATGTCTCTATCGAAAAACGACCAGCATTACTCAATAAAAAGGGTGTGGTGCTTCAGCATGATAACGCGAAAACTCACGCAACAAAACTCACTCAGGAAAAGGTCATGTGTTTCAATTGGGAAGTTTTACCTCATCCGCCTTATTCACCTGACATTGCTCTATCCGACTACCATCTTTTCCGGTTGTTGCAGCATCACTTAAACAATAAAATTTATGAAAATGACAACCAACTAAAAAATGACCTGTTTTTGAAGAAGGCATCAAGAAGCTAGTTGATCGTTGGACAGAAGTCATAGTGTTATATAACTGGACGCATGTGATGATGGACGTATGAGAGATTGCTTAGCTTGCGCGATTTGTAACGAAGTTATCTCGTGCAAGTTTAGTGCAATATTGTTTTTGTAGCGATTAATTAAGATACGGGAATTCTGATCCCCAAAAATGAGAGCTAGACGATGTTCCCCTCTTCCTTCCTTTACAAGTAATTAAATTAACTAGCGTAAGCTTCTCACTCTACTACAAGATAATAGAAAATAAATGGCTCAAACTAAAAAGAAAGGCTTGTTATCTTTTATCGTGTACGAGGAGATTCGATTTCAGCTTACGAAGAAACCGCCAGGGACATGAGACGATGGAGATTGTGACCACGGACAATGTGGTCGAAAGAAGACAGATAGCAGCCCGACACAAGCTGCAGGCGACAACGACAGAGCCGACATATAAACGTGTTATAAACCTGTTATTCAACAATAGAAAATGAGGGAAATTATTGTAAAGATTAAAAATGCTTTAATGTGAATGTTTAAGATGAAATAAATGTGTTGGACAAAAACGACATTACTTTCTTTCCAACCTGATATGTTCAATTATTTGTTTATGGTCTGTTGTTTGGTTGTTTTTTGGACAAAGAATGTTGTTTCTTATGTTTTTGGCGTTGCAGAACATGATTGGTAGGGTTTGGTAGTTTTGTTTTACGGCATATTAACCCTTTTTGGGTTATTTAATGCCGAATCTGGTCTTGTTTTCTTCTCTTTTTTGTTTCCTTCCCCTTTTAATATCTGTTTCTATTTAACCCATAGTTGGGACCCTAACAGGTACTACCACTCCGGGTCAGGGTGGACCTGGGAGCAATGGTAATTAAGAGGAGGCTCCACATTCCCTAAAGTCCGTAAGCCGGATCTCACCATCGGATGTAGTTTAAGGTCATATCCAGGACCGGGAGTAGGGTAGGAAAAATAAAAGTAAAAAAGGGGAGGGAGAAAGGGAGAGGGGCTGTTGTTTTTGTTTTTGGTTTTGTAGAACATAATTAAGTTTTACAAACGAAAAAAAAAAAAAAAAAAAAAACGTCAATGTAGGTGAATTTCGTCTCAGGGAGCCACAGGGCAGCCTGATCTGGTATCACCAGAGAACATGATTGAATTTGCCAAAGTGAAATAGAAAAAAAACAACATTAACATATAAACGTGTTATAAACCTGTTATTCAACAATAGAAAATGAGGGAAATTATTGTAAAGATTAAAAATGTCTTTAATGTGAATGTTTAAGATGAAATAAATGCGTTGGACAAAAACGACATTACTTTCTTTCCAACCTGATATGTTCAATTATTTGTTTATGGTCTGTTGTTTGGTTGTTTTTTAAACAAAGAATGTTGTGTCTTATGTTTTTGGCGTTGCAGACCATGATTGAATTTGGCAAAGTGAAATAGAAAAAAAACAACAATGTTTGGTGCATTTTGGGTCAGAAAGCCGGTATCTTCAGATAACCTGCTCTATTAGCGCAAGTATTTTCGTTTAACTATATAAAATATATCATATCCGCCGAGAACTATGGAAGCCCGTTAAATTGGATTAAGTTTATAAAAACCTGTTTGTAATAACAGAAATCCGTATGAAAAATGTACAACCAAAAAGTTATCAATATTCGTTGAATAATCTCAACTACTAACAAGATCTTTGTCCAAAACGTAACTACTCAATAATTCATAGGTTACTGAATAATTCATAGCAGAACATTCCTTGATAGCAGGAATTTTTTTGGAAACGTTTTTCCCCTTTCATATAATTTCAAGGTGTGAAAATTCTTTGTAAAATGCGTCCCTCCATCCGTATGAGAGGCTAAGTCTGTCGCTCCATCGATGCTTCAGCTTCAAATTGCATTTTTATCGCAACCCTCACAGATTAAATGAGCACAATTAATTTCAAATTCGTACATGCACATGTATAAGAGTCTTCTCCCTCACAAGGTGTTTCATATTTATGTTTTTTATAGAATTCATGTCGGTCTTTTAAGCTGAAGTTTGAATAGCATTACGTTTATCTTTCAAATGTAATTTAAAATAGCATTTACGTCGTGCTGTCACAATTAAGTTTAAAATAGCATTTAGTTTGGTGTGTCACATTAAGTTTGAAATAGCATTTATGTAAGTATGTCACACTTATTTTGAAATAGCATTTATATCTGTCTGTCATAATTAAATTGTAAATTACATCTATGTCCGTCTGTCACATCTAGTTTGAAATATCATTTATGTAAGTCTGTCACACTTATTTTAAAATAGTATTTATATCTGTCTGTCACAATTAAGTTTGAAATAACATCTAAGTCCGTCTGTCACATAAAAGTTTTAAATTGCATTTATACAGGTGTGTCACACTTATTTTGGAATAGAATTTATATATGTCTGTCATAATTCAGTTGTAAATAACATCTATGTCCGCCTGTCACGTCTAAGTTTGAAATAGCATTCATGTAGGTCTGTCAAACTTATTTGGAAATAGCATTTTTATATGTATGTCATAATAAAGTTTGAAATAACATCTATGTCCGTATATCACATTTAGGTTTCAAATACTATTTATATCGGTCTGTCACAATTAAGTTGTAAATAACATCTATGTCGGTCTGTCACATTTAAGTTTCAAATAGCATTTGTATCGGTCTGTCACAATTCAGTTGTAAATAACATCTATGTCGGTCTGTCACATTTAAGTTTCAAATAGCATTTGTATCGGTCTGTCACAATTAAGTTGTAAATAACATCTATGTCGGTCTGTCACATTTAAGTTTCAAATAGCATTTGTATCGGTCTGTCACAATTAAGTTGTAAATAACATCTATGTCGGTCTGTCACATTTAAGTTTCAAATAGCATTTGTATCGGTCTGTCACAATTAAGTTGTAAATAACATCTATGTCGGTCTGTCACATTTAAGTTTCAAATAGCATTTGTATCGGTCTGTCACAATTAAGTTGTAAATAACATCTATGTCGGTCTGTCACATTTAAGTTTCAAATAGCATTTGTATCGGTCTGTCACAATTAAGTTGTAAATAACATCTATGTCGGTCTGTCACATTTAAGTTTCAAATAGCATTTGTATCGGTCTGTCACAATTAAGTTGTAAATAACATCTATGTCGGTCTGTCACATTTAAGTTTCAAATAGCATTTGTATCGGTCTGTCACAATTAAGTTGTAAATAACATATATGTCCGTTTGTCACATTTAAGTTTGAAATAGTATTTATATCGGTCTGTCACAATTAAGTTGTAAGTAACATCTATGTCGGTCTGTCACATTTAAGTTTTGAAATAGTATTTATATCGGTCTGTTACATTCTCGCAGTCTGTTACACTCTTGTTTAAATATCGGTCTATAAAACTAACGTTTGTAACAGATTTTGTGTTTTTCTGTCACACTTAAGTTTGAAATAGTATTTATGTTAGTCAATTACACTTGGCCTTGAAATAATTTTTTTACAGCGTCTAATGAGAGTAGAAAGTGACTAACTTGGGTTTACTTTTGTCGGCCTAATAACTCTCGCTTCTCTTATTTTGTCATTTAGTCCCCACCTTCCATGAACGATTTTTCTGACAAAGGGGGAATAATTGCTGTACCCTGGGTCGGAACCCTATCCATCTTACATTCATCATTGGCTAGTTTTCCACCTGGAAGTTATATTTGTTAGCTCCTTACATGCGGTGTCTTTAATCAGCAGAATGTCTGCACACATAAAACTACGCACACATCCACATACATACGCATATATATATACATAAACACACACACACACACGCATTCACATACGAATATATACTAATCAGTCTAATTATATATGAATAGAACGGTGATCAATCGTCAATATCAAGTTCAATGAGAAGGCACGTGCACAGGTGTGAGTGTGTCAGTGCGTGCGATGGGAGGTGACGGTGGTTAAGTGGATATCAACACGGACTGGGTGTTCCAAGTTCGAATCCAGTCGGTTCCACAGTACCACTTTCACTTAGGGATGTTGGCAACCTTCTCATTGTCCTTCCCGTAAGTACCCGATGTTTTTCCAGAAAGATTTCTAACTAGAAAAACATCGGGGAAACTAATGCCAACACCAGAATCATCGGATTCACACGAAAGAAGAAGAAGCAGCCATAGGACAGGACAAACTAAAGAAGTGCGTGCGATAGAGAAATTAAATTAGCAGTGTTTAAATCAAATTGATGATTTGGTGTTTACATCTCGGTACTTTGAAGGGCAAATTCATTGGTGGTGTGGTGAAAAAAAAATTGTAGGAACCCAAAATTCCGATATCAAAGTGTACTCCCTTAGTATGGGTGTTTAATTTGTGAATCTATTTTATTTCGTTTATATATTTATATATACTAGCGGGACCCGTGTAAATTACACGAAATAATGTTTTCAATACTAATTATCTTGTTCCTAACCTATAAAAGCGCTTTCGTGTCCGTCCGTCTGTCAGACTTTTTTTCTCGATTTGATCGATCGATTAATTCCGATTTTGACGAATAAACCTTTCTTTGTAAATGCTTTAGATTAAATCAAATTTGGCTCCAATTCATGAGTAGCATACAAAGATTCGGAAGGTCGTTGCTTTTGATGTAAGCGTGACACACAAAATAACACACACGCTATCGTATTAATATGTGTCTTCCCGGTCGTCCCCTACCCCCCACCTTCGATGTAGAAAAAAAAATCTCAGAGGTTGGTTGGGATCGAACTATAAACCAGTCGGACCGACGTCAAAATCCTACGTTGCTAACCTTTGCGCCAAAGGGAAATACTCGAAAATTTGGTGACTTGAATGCTTTTCCAAATCTAGGTGCGACACGCATGCGCAGAGCTTTTGATATAAGCGTGACATACGAACACAAACGCTATCGTATTAATATATAGATATATACACTAACACACACACATATATATATATTAATAAATATATGTATATATATTTGTTTATTTATTTTGGTACAGAAAAATGAGTACAACATTTGTACCGTCGGTTTCAAGCACAGAAGGGTTTAGCCATCCGGCTCTCTTCAGCTTTTGTTAAGCTGAAGAGAGCCGGATAGCTAAGTCCTTCTGTGCATGAAACCGACGATACGAACGTTGTACTAATTTTTCTGTATCAAAATAGATAAATATTACGCTCCTAATTTTCAATTTTTAATTTTAATTCTCAATTAATCGAGAACTCTGCTGGGATTTTTCCTGCTATATTACAAAGAAGTTTTACATATATATATATATATAGTACTTGAATAGATGACGTGTTTTTAAAAGGTCTATACTACCAAACGTTTCACGTACTTAGCTATCATCAGATGGCCTACAATACGGTCTAAGTTGTGATCATATTTTACTGTTATTTACTTCCGGTTTCCCGCGTAACTGTACAGCAGATGTTGACCTTTTAACACCGATAATTACCCCCACTACATTTCGGAGTCGATTTCTGAACCTTATCCAGGCAAAAGAGTGCTCTGGGCAGCAGTACTCAATCTTAAGGTATAGCTGACTTTTGCTTCCACCGACCAAGCTAATATCCACCTAAAAGATATAAAGTAAAACCCTTACATGCTTATTTTTATTGCCACAAGAACGGCCTTACTGATTTCGATTATTAATTCATTACTTGATATTTTCATACTAATGAGTTTCAACGTACTAAGGCCAAAGTCCACTCGAGTAGAAAAATTAATAAGCTTGTCAGTTGAATGATGACTAATACTATAAGAGGATTTAACATCATCGGTTGAATGGGTAGAATCTTATTACTTACGAGGGCGGCTCGGCAAATATTTGTTAACATTCAAATGAGAACGATCTTGTAGTCAGTTGGATAGAATCCAATGGTATGGTGTTCTACGGATGGGTTGTTGTTGGAAAGAAACTCTGTTCATGGCAGTCTCGTTTGAGTTTAGGTACGCATAAAAAAGGGATGCTCTTTGCGGTGGTTGTGGCAAGACGAATCTTAGCTGCGGATATTTTACAGGGTGGAACCAGAGATTGGTGATGAGTCGAGCAGCTATAATAAGAATAATGATAAAATAGCGAAAGATTAGCAACGTCTGTTCTGTAAAAAGGGGGTTGTAGGAGGAAAAAGAGATCATACCCACTAGATCACGAAGTAAATTCCATGCGCAGTCACAGAAAGAAAGATTGCTGTAAGCTACAACTCCCCAGATATAGCGGCAGTCCTTCAGCTAAGAACGCTTCTGCAGTTTCGTTGAGAGAAAACTGTAGTATCTGTTCTGATACTACACTTCATCTCTACTGTTCTCGATCACTGAAGAAGAGATCTTTATAAACTGAGGCAATTTTTAATTTTTGTCTAAATCCAGAGTGACTCTATTTCGGTGGATCGATTTTCCCAAAAGCGAACTGTGGCTAAAGCTTATCTTGCGTTGAAGCAAGTTTACAGGGACTATTATGCAGGTAAAGAAATGCATCAGGGTTCGGGTACCACCTGGAGCGGTAGAATGATCCAACCTCACAACAATGGTTGTGTCATAACTTCCTATGTCTTTACGTTGTGCATTCCTTTTTTCCTTAGTCATCACAAAGAAAGAGACACCTATATAACCATGTGTATTCTTCGTGTACCTTGCTGACTGCCTTCATTTATTTGAGAGCCCCCCTCTTAAACCTAACACGTTAATCAAACCTTTGCCGCTTTTAATCTATTCCACTTGCCTATTTAACAGAGAAGCGAATACACTGCATCGTTTCTGCATGACTGGGACTAAGTTGAATCCCGTGAATATCGATTTAAATCAAGTAACTCTGAAATAGTTTATTGATCGCTTCTGCCTTCCCACTTTTCCGCCATTTTCCTCCGTCGTTTGTTGGTCGTGTGACGAAGCTTCCTTCCTTCGCTCATTGATGCTGCGCTATATGAAGGACACTTGGCAATCATATCTTCGTGATTCATATAAAATATTCACAGAGCGTCACGTTATCACTAATATACGAAACAGAAATACCATAAAACTTTAATAATATTTCAGATAAAAACTAGTAGACGAACAGCTCTAGGACGGGTAAAATTAATTCCTCGCATAAAACAGTTTTTAGGTCCCGTGGTGACGATTTAGTTCCTGATATAATACCACTTTATCTTATATCTAAAAATTAATTTTAATGCTTACGCTTAAGGGAACTCAAGAAGAAATTTAAATTCACAAAATAATAGTTAATATGTGCTTAATTAGTATATGGATGAAATTTAATGCAAATCTGAAATATTTAAAGTTTCAAATAGGAGGTTGTGCACATATTGTGCCCCTAAAACCTCTTTTTAATACCGTAAACTACCTAGAAACTTGGGTAATATTTATTAGTTGGTTTTTAATACTTATTGTTAAAATTTTAGAAAATCGGAAGTCTTCTGAATTTACACGAAAGACATCTACTCCCTCGTTGCACCTTTTCATGAAACTTAATTAAACTAAATATAGCCCACATTACTCTAACACGGACAGAGAATTCTGCCTTTCTTCTAGTCAGCTGGCGGTGGTACATCTTTTTCCGATGCCCGCGAAGACCACGACTTGTCACTGGGGCAAAATAAACTTCCCGAACGGTAGATTTACATCTCCGTTGACGATATTGTCGGCCGGAATCAACTCTCGTCCCATCCAGATAGATTTTGTTTTAGGGCCATTATTTGTGGGTAAGCGTTGGGAGTCCCGTCGCCATCCTGATTACCAACCGCTGAACACGCTCTAGGTATACGATACTTTTTTTGTAGATAAGGATTTTTTGCTTGGATGACATACTCAAGAATGGACCGTACTAGAGTATTTATTTACTCCTCTCCAGGAGTTTGGCACAAGGCCAGTTTTATCTTACTCCCACAAGTAAGATGTGACCCAAGGTCAGGTCGAAAAAGTAGGGTTTGAAAAGCCAGCGCCCGAGAAAGTGAGCACTCTGGCCATTAAAAATTGCCTAAGCAGCCCCGTTGGCATTCCCCGGTAGGGGCGCCTCAGGCAGTAATCAATAAACTTACTCCTCCCAAAAGAGGGGAGGCGAAGCCTGGGAGGGTGGACCTCCTAGAATTGCACAGGACAGACCCATAGACAGGCGTAAATCAAGCCCCGAAGGCCAAGACAATACCAGTCTATGGGGTGCAGTATCCATCGGAACAGATACTACACTTTGATCTTAAGCGACGGAAATTGTCTGATTTTTATGTAGAGTGCTTAGTAACGAAACATCAAGTACCATTTCTGGTCTTTGGTATGATCGGAATCTACATAATTAACTGATCATACTGGTCTAAACGTGTTTAGATACAACTGCTGTTAAGGAGTTTCCTTTCTACCACTGTGTACCTAAGACTAAACGGAAATTCTATGAGCAAAGATTACCTCCAAGAACTTCCCGTCTGTGGAACACGATACAACATGACTACAATAATTCCCTTATGTTGTTCTTTTAGTCCTCACATTCCATGAGCGATGTATCTGACAAAACGGGAATACTTTCTTTTCTGAGTCTAATCTATCAAACACTTATTGTGGGCTATTTTTTTTTACCTTGAAGTTGTATTCTTTGTTAGCTCCTTACATCAAGTGGCTTCATACCTTGTCTGGAGCGATTTCCATAAAAAAATAAAATTCAAGTTCTTTTGTTTTTAGCCATAATTTATTTAGTCAGTGAAACCCGGACTTTCATGTTATATAGCCTAAATTCACTTAGTGAAAACACATATAAACAGATATACGTCTCTCATATTAGTATAGAATCTATAGTAATATGAGAGACGTAAATCTATACTATAGATGAGAGACGTATAGCTATACTATAGATGAGAGACGTATATCTATATTAATATGAGAGACGTATATCTATATTAATATGAGAGACGTAAATCTATACTATAGATGAGAGACGTATATCTATACTAATATGAGAGACGTAAATCAATACTATAGATGAAAGACGTAAATCTATACTATAGATGAGAGACGTAAATCTATACTATAGATGAGAGACGTATATCTATACTATAGATGAGAGACGTATATCTATATTAATATGAGAGACGTAAATAAATACTATAGATGAGAGACGTAAATCTATACTATATATGAGAGACGTAAATCTATACTATAGATGAGAGACGTATATATACTAGTATGAGAGACGTAAATATATAGTATTGATGAAAGACGTAAATCTATACTATAGATGAGAGACGTAAATCTATACTATAGATGAGAGACGTATATCTATACTATAGATGAGAGACGTATATCTATATTAATATGAGAGACGTAAATAAATACTATAGATGAGAGACGTAAATCTATACTATATATGAGAGACGTAAATCTATACTATAGATGAGAGACGTATATATACTAGTATGAGAGACGTATATATACTAGTATGAGAGACGTAAATATATAGTATTGATGAAAGACAAATCTATACTATAGATGAGAGACGTAAATCTATACTATAGATGAGAGACGTATATCTATACTAATATGAGAGACGTAAATCTATACTATAGATAAAGACGTGAATCTATACTATAGATGAGAGACGTGAATCTATACTATAGATGAGAGACGTAAATCTATACTATAGATGAGAGACGTGCATTTATACTATAGATGAGAGACGTAAATCTATGCTAATATGAGAGACGTGCATCTATACTATAGATGAGATACGTAAATCTATACTATAGATGAACGTTAACATCGAATATCCTATCTTTCTATTCGCCGCACTTCCGTCGAATCGATCACGAATGTCAAATTTTTGAATTTCCAAAAATAGATTATTGATTTATCTTCTTTTATCAAAGATCGATTATTAATTTAGCTTCTGTCTTCACTGAAAATAATCAAATATTGATTTAACACCAGGTTAAAATAAAAATGGTGTGATATCGGAAGAATATAAGACCGTGGTTTCTTTTGCTTTTGTTGGGTACTTTTAGGGAAATAAATAAATAAAATAAAACCAATTCATACGATGCGTCCATTAGATATGTGTGCTCAGCAATAGAAATAATATTCCAGACTTAAGCGTGACAGACTAACAGAAATTGTATTCATAACGAATTCCTGACAGACCACCGGAATTCCTAATTTAAACTTAAATTTTATTCTATTTCAAAATAAAGAGTGACAGACCGAGCCAACTGCTATTTATAAAGTCAGCCATACAGGCCAAAGGAAATGTTGGTTTAAACTTAAGCGTGACATACGAAGCAAAATGTTATATATAACGCAATTCTTACAGACCAACGGAAATATATTGCAAACTTAACGTGATAAATCAAATCAAATGCCGGACATACCAATCGAAAAACAATTTTAAATTTAGCCATGACGGACCAAGTAAAATGCGAATTATAACGTAAGTAAGACAGACTGATGAAAATACTGTTCCTAACTTGAGCGTGACAGAAAACGGAAAATGCTATTTATAACGTAAACTTGACAGACCAACCGAAACACCATTTAACACTTAACCGTGAAAAACCAACTACAATGTTTTTTTGTAACGTAGGTATAACGGAACAACGGAAAGACAATTAAAAACTTAAGTGTGACAGACCCAGCAACATGCTATTCATAACGTAGGTATGACAGCACAACTGAAAGACAGTTTAGAACTTAATCGTGACAGATCCTGCAGCATGCTATTTTTAACGTAGGTATGACAGAACAACGGAAAGACAATTAAAAACTTAAGCGTGACGGATTAAGCCACATGCTATTTATAACGTAGGTATGACAGAACAACGAAAATACTATTTAAAACTGAAGTGTGACAGATCCAGCAACATGCTATTTATAACATAGGTATGACAGAACAACGGAAAGATAATTTAAACCTTAAGTGTGACAGATCCAGCAACATGCTATTTATAACGTAGTAATGACAGAACAACGGAAAGACAATTTAAAACTTCAGCGTGACAAATCGAACAGCATGCTATTTATAACGTAGGTATGACAGAACAACGGAAATGCTATTTAAAACTTAAGTGTAACAGATCCAGCAACATGCTAGTTATAACGTAGGTATGACAGAACCACGGAAATACTATTTAAAACTTAAGTGTGACAGACCCAGCAAAATACTATTTATAACGTAGGTATCACAGACCAACGGAAAGACAATTTAAAAGTTAAGTGTGACAGATCCAGCAACATGCTATTTATAACGTAGGTATGACAAGACAACGGAAAGACAATTTAAAACTTCAGCCTGACATATCCAGCAACATGCTGTTTATAACGTAGGTATGAGAGAACAACGGAAAGACAATTTAAAACTTAAGCGTGACGGATCCAGCAACATGCTATTAATCACGAAGGTATGACAGAACCACGGAAATACTATTTAAAACTTAAGTGTGACAGATCCAGCAGCATGCTTTTTATAACGTAGGTATGACAGACCAACGGAAAGACAATTTAAAACTTAAGTGTGACTAATCCAGCAACATGCTATTTATAACGTAGGTATGTCAGACCAACAGAAATACTATTTGAAACTTAAGAGATACCTAGACAAATCGCATATAATCTGCGACGAATCACTTCAACTAATGGACTGATCCACCATAGGGGACAGAGCCTCTTATAAAGTTATGTGGACGCAGCTAACGCTCCACATTACTCTTGATGCGTTACTTTCTGTTTGCTTACGTATTTATTTGGTTGTATAATGAAAATAAAAGTTTAGCTTACGTTTGTTAATATTTAAAAGAGAGCAAAGTTTTTTTTTATTTTACTTCCTTACGGTCAGATAATGTCTTATGGTTCCATTGTTTCTTTTCAAACTAGTACAATTATTCTGATGTCATTGTACATTTTACGATGAACGTGTAATTGCAAAGTGGGTCACCTCTAAAAAAATTAAATTTCAATGTCTTATCCTTATGTGTTATTATACTAAAGCTGAGTGAATCAATGTTTGTTTCCCTGGGGATTAATTTTCTATATGTTTTTATCAGAAAAAATACATGTAAAAATATTCATCAGTTCAAGGATTTAAAACAAATTCAATTTCGAATAAAAAAAACTTCCATTTTTATTGTTTTAATTGTTTCTGTATATCACTCTCACGCTCACGGATCTATGTTATTAAAAACCTGATCTTATTTTAAACGATATATATCGATCTTGCTATCTCTCTCTCTTTCTTTCTCTCTATCTATCTATCTATCAATCTATCTCTCTTTCTCTAGTCCATTATAAATGAAAGAAGAATATCACTACAAGAATTAATACTATTTAATCCGAGGTTGATGAGACACAGAGACAAAGAGATAGAACAAGAAATACAGATAGACGAAGATATAGCGAGTAGAAAAACGATATATATCGCACTTGCTCCCCCTCTCTCTCTCTCCCTCTCTCTCTCTCTCTCTATCTCTTTCTCTCTCTCTTTCTCTTCCCTCTCTCTCTCTCCACTCTCTCTCTCACTCTTTACCTATATATATATATATATATATATATATATATATATATATATATATATATATAAATTGCCTTTTTGCGGAATATACCTTGCTTTGAACTTTTGAATTGAATTTTGATTTGGCTTTTGCTTTCTCTAATTCCTTTCCATTCTCCTTCATTTCTACCTGCTCTATCCTGGATATTGAGCTGTATACTCTTCACAATAGGGTTTTACCTTTCCTAAAAGTTCGCTTTTAGTACACCTCTTTATATATATATATATATATATATATATATATATATATATATATATATATATTCCTCTAGCTCATTATAAATCAAAGAAGAATATCACCACAAGAATTAATACTATTTAATCCGAGGCTGATGAGACAAAGAGATAGAAACAGAGATAGACGAAGATATAGCGAGTAGAAAAACGATATATATCGCTCTTGCTCCGTCTCTCTCCCTTTCTCTCTCTCTATCTATCTATCTATTTATCTATCTCTCCCCCTCTCTCTCTCTCTATCTCTTTCTCTCTCTCTATCTATCTCTATATATATCTATCTATCTGTCTCTCTTTCTCTAGTCAATAATAAACGAAAGAAGAATATCACCACAATAATTAATACTATTTAATCCGAGGCTGATGAGACAAAGAGACAAAGAGATAGAACAAGAAACACAGATAGACGAAGATATAGCGAGTAGAAAAAGACTAATTCTGTTTAGTATTTCTATTTTTAACTGGCTTTTAAAACTGATTTCCCCGATTGAATCAATCTAAACCGGACTCAGTGAATGATCAAACGAGTCAACATTTTTTTCTAGTAGGGATGTAAATTTAAAATACCGATTTAAGGATTGTGAAAATATTCATGTCTAGACGTAAAATGTGTTGGATAATTTTCAATTAAGATTAATGAGAAAAGCACTAAACAAGTCTACTGAAACCGATCGTTCATTGCAGCTAATAACTACGTTAAGTAAATAGTTTGCTTGAAGTGGTGTGAGGCGAGTCATGCAACGCAGCCATTTTTATTACATGTTTGGACTTGTAACGATTCTCGGTTTCTGGCACCGCTTTGCAAGACCAAAATAAATTCTGACCGAACAACTCTTATGGCAATAAAATACAAATTTAAAAATCCGTTTATACTATGTAAAGGTTACGGCAATATCATCGGTTCTCGTCAACTAATCGAAGTTAAGAAGGCAGTAAGCGTGGTCAGAACGTACATGGGTGACAATTTGGGAATATAAGATTCTTTAAGTTTGGAAGTAGAACTAGCTGCATAATAACTTTCTCTGATACCCTTGGGCAAAGTCTAAATTGATCTACCCCCCCCCCCCCGGACAGAAATTAAAAGGTGATATCGACTCTCAAGCTTTTATGAAACAAATTTAAGCAGAGCTGAGCTTGGCAAGTAGTTAGATGGGTGACGTTTTGATTTGGTTTGGTTTGGTTTGTTTTACGGCATATCGACGATTGGTGGATTATTTAATGCCGAATAAAGTTGTCAAATATTATTTTATGGATAAGATAATATTTATATCCATAGAATACAATGCTCTTAGAATGCATTGCTTTTTCAAAACCGTACTCTTTGAAAACATTACTCTTTGAAGACATTACTCTTTTAAGACATTACTCTTTGAAAACATTACTCTTTGAAGATATTAGTCTTTGAAGATATTACTCTTTGAAAACATTACTCTTTGAAGATATTATTCTTTGAAGACATTGCTCTTTGAAGACATTACTCTTTGAAGACATTACTCTTTGAAAACATTATTCTTTGAAGATATTACTCTTTGAGAATGGCCACACGCAAGCTGGAAAAGAACCCTTCAAGCGACAAACCCATATAAATAATTTTGTGTTTGAAATAAAGTTGTAAAATATAATTCCATAGGTAGGGCATCCTCCTTTACGCTCTACGACTATTTTGTGTAGTGTTTTTTAGGGGGGGGGGGCAGCTTATGATATTTCTTGCAGTTTCTGTTCTTTGGTGCACGAACCAAAGAATAGAAACTGCAAGAAATATCATAAGCAACCCCCCCTAAAAAAACACCACACAAAATAGTCGTAGAGCGTAAAGGAGGATGCCCTACCTATGGAATTATATTTTACAACTTTATTGTTGTTTCTTTATGTGTTTTTCCTGTGGTTTTGTTTTCTTCTTATTGTAAATTCCATGTGACTCGTTACCATTTGTAGCTTCTGTTTGTTGGTTTAAGCATTCGAGTATTTGTCTTAAAGATTGAAGATGTTTTAATCATTGTCTTCCTTTGTATGGTCTTAGTGATCTCTTTGATTCCAATTTCTCCCAGTCTTTTCTCAAAAGATTTTGAGGACTGCTCCTAGTGCTCCTACGATTATTGGTATAATATTGACTTTCTACATGCTACATATCCCTTTCAGTTCTCTGGCAATTTCCGTGTATTTGCTTCGTTTTTCCGTCTCCTTGATCTTAAATCGGTAGTCTGCTGGAACGGCAAAGTCTGCGATTTGACAGGATTTTGCTTTTGGGTATCTTGTATATTTTTGAACATTCAATAATCCATGCTTGAGGGATTCTGTCTTAGGCTTACTTGTAGTCAATCCATGCCATAGATATGTTCTTTTTCTGCTTTTTACCTTTTTCAGCAGCTTTTGATTTATATATAGCAGATCATGCGTCCCTCTTTTTCCTTTCCAGCATCCTTTTTGTACCTCAGAGAGCAGTTTATGATTGTTCAAGGGAGTGGTAGATTTGTTATCTCTGTTAGGATTTTCCACATTGTTACTAAACATGTTATTTGCCTGTAGTTGCTTGGGATCGTTCCCTTTTTGGCATATTTTTGTATTAGCGTTGTCCTTCCTTTGACCATCCACTCGTGTACGTCTGTTTTGTGGAAACATTCTCTCAGTTTCTGCGCCAGCCTTCTATGTAGGGTCGTGAATTTTTTAAACCAGTATGCATGTATTCCATCGTGGTCTGTTGCTTTTCAAGTTTGCCATTTTCTTTAGAGTTGTCTTAATAGTTTCTTCCTTAATTTCTGTGTCCGTTCTTCATTAATGTCTATTTCTCTTCCTTCTTCAATTTTTTGTAGTTCATCTTTCATGTTTTTCAGCTATTTGACATTTTTGTTGTGTTGTTTAGGCTTTTCCCATATCTTGCTCCAGAAGTGTTTTGTCTCAGTCGAGTTAGGTTGGTCTGTTTATGTACTTTTTCTATTTACGTTTTTTGTAAACCTGGCTTTATTTGTTCCGATTTGTATTTATATCGTCCCAGTTTTCCTTCTATTTCTACTATCATGAATTTGAGTTCTTCATGTTTCTTATTTAGTCTTTCCTTGTGATTCAGATGTCTGCTCTTCAATCGTTTACTGTTCTTTTTCATCCTGTTTACGGTTTTAGCTTCTTTTTGAAGTTTGTTTATCTGGGTTTCCTGTCTGATTTCCCACCCAGGCTTTATAGGGACATTCTTTTGGTCAGTCTTCTTTTCTCTTTTTAATTTCATACTTATTGATTTTGCCCCCGCATATATTAAGTTGTATAGGTCTGTGATAGTATATATTGAGGTGTACGGGATATGTCTGTTTTTTTCTCTGTTTCTAATGTTAACTTCTTCCAATCTTCGTTTGTAAGGATGTAACTTTTGTTTTGTTCTCGGACATGAACGGTTTGCTGTTCTTGTTCCTTCATCAGTGATTTCTGCGATTTCATAGTATTTAACCTCTTCAGTTCCAATCCTTATGCTTTGATCGTCTTCTACATGAGGGTTTTCCTCAAGTCGTGTTTTTTGATCTGTTATATCATTTATCTTTTGTTTTATTTCCGTTAATTCTAGTTCCGAAAACCATCCTCGCTTGAGGATCTGTTTAGCTTGATCTGCTATCCTGTGTTCCGTTGTATGAATGTCAGTAGGAATGTTGATATATATTTCATTCGTTACCGATTGCCTCTTTTTGTTGGATGGCGGCTTCTGTAGTAGACATCCATTACCATTCTATTATTTTTTGTAGTCAATGTCTTTCTGTGGATCTTTGGTTTGTTCTTTTAATTCCTAATTTCTTTGTGTTTTGTCTGTGTCTTTGTCGTACCTGGAATTAGAGATGTGATTTACCTGCTTTTTGTCCTTGATATTGTTTTTGAAAATAAAGGAGCCAACTGTCGCAGGATGCGGACTGGGTCCCCCATGTTCGCCAACGAGGGAGCACCTTCCCATCATGCCAGTCAGATCTTTATTCTGAGTCTCACGGATTTCACTTTTATCTGCAGACATTTTTCATGGTGTGTTGTTTGTGGCAACACCTTCCCCAGGCTTAGTTTACATGTGATAGTGTACCAGGTATAGTGTGTATCTCATTTTCATGAGGGACAAGGTGCACTATCACATATACATGGAAGGACATTTACGACAGATACACACACACAGAAAACATGTTTTTTTTTATTAATTATTTAAAAAATCTAAAGATATATATATGCATACACACATGAATATACACTCACATACATACATACACATTCACATGTACACACAGGCACATATATACACATACTTATACATATATACACACATATATATACACACACACTTGAACATATATACACAAATATATACACACAAATATATATATATATATATATATATATATCAACTAATTAGTATAAGTTTTCCAGGCTACTTCTCAAAAATAGGAGAAAAAAGACGATAAGTTCCCCTCCCATATTTAAATGACAAATTGGATATTTTATATTTATCTTATTTCTATTTCTAACGTTTGCCTTTTGTTTTTTCTACTAAGAGCTTTTGAAATTATGTCAACACTTACACGTTTATACAGTATTAAGTTTCAAAGCATAATTACCTCGAGCGACTTCTTACGCCAATGACAAACGGAAACCAGTTGATTTGGTTGAATCTGAAACTGTTTATATTAGATTTTCTTTCCTTCCAAATGCATTTATTTTTTTGCCATATTCACATATTTTAAACGTCTTAAAAATTCTTATATAATTTAATCAGCACATATAATAAACACATGCGTCGTGTCTTGAATCTTCGGTTTTACTTTTAAAGAAATTATCATTGAAATTATTATTGTTATTTTTATTATTTGTATTCACTAAGAGTTCTCATACAGATCACCGTCAGTGATTGCCTACCGACAACAACCAGTGGTATTCCCTGGAGTTAGAGTGACAACAAGCCTCACCAGATTTCCAGTGTTCTTCACCTCTGTTCGATAGCCACCAATATTAACCTTGCGGTATTGCAACAGCCGCTAACCATTGATTTCTCACTGGTAAGGACCATTGGTCTTTTCTGGGATTTGGGTGGAAATAAGCCTCTTGAAGGTCCCAGCATTCTCTGCACACTTCCAGTGGAGGTTTGGTTTGTGCTGTCTCTCCTCGGTCTTCTCATCTTCCTTGACTCTCTACAAATATTTCATCTGATGTCAGTTTCAGTCGGCATCATTTTTTTTGGGGGGGAGGGACAGTGGGGGAGAGTTTATAGTGTTTCTTCTTTTATTATTATTATTATTATTATTATTATTATTATTATATTCTATATATTAATAGCGTGTGTATTACGCTTATATTAAAAGCTCTGCGCATGCGTGTTGCACCCAGATTTAGAAAAGCATTCAAGTCACCTAATCTTCGTAATATATTTAAGTACTTCCCTTTGGTGCAACGGTTAGCGACGTAGGATTTTGACGTCGGCCCGACTGGTTTATAGTTCGATCCCAACCAACCTCTACGATTTTTTTCTACATCGAAGGGGGGGGGGGGTTGGGGAAGACCGGGAAGACACATATAATTACGATAGCGTGTGTGTTATTTCGTTTGTCACGCTTACATCAAAAGCAACGACCTTCCGAATCTGTGTATGCTATTCATGAATGAACATTAATAAAGCTCAAGTACAGACTTTCTATGAGGTTGGGATCTACCTACCACAACCTTGCTTTACTCATGGACAACTTTATGTAGCCTTCTCAAGAGCAAGGTCTATGAACAGTGTAAGAGTGAAAATTTGTCCTCAGAATAATTCTACTCATGGCCAGTGAAAGGTAAATACCGTCACTAGGAAAATTGTATATAAAGAAGTTTTATAAATTTTTTCATGTCTTGCTTATTTGTTTTTTTTAAATATACAAGTCAAATCTTATCATATTTTATTCAACCATGTATAGGTTAGTTATTATTATTATTAACACAAATAACATAAGTACTGAAATTACTTCTTTTATTATGAATTATTTTTATTTTGTTTAATTGTTTCATTATACAAGTTTAATACGATTACTGTATATAATTGAAATGACTTATTGTCTATGCGTCGTATAGTATTGACATATTTTAAGAGAAAGCACCACTCAGACCTCGGCTGAAAAGGCATAGAGAGTACTCGAGTTTTGAAGAGGCTTATTTTCACGTAAATTCCAGAAAAAGCTTCAATAAGAACATGATAGTAAATGGTCGTTGTGAAAACACCAAGTGAGTTGCTATGTTGCTGGAAACAAGGGGAGATAACTGGAAACATGTAAGACTTGGATTCAGTAGAATACCAACTTTTTTTTTTACTAGTAAGCGATTTCTGGAAAAGACTCGTGTGATAACTCCTATATTAGTGTTTATATCGATTGGTGTTAATGATAACACACCCCTGTGTGATATCTCTTTTTTTGATGACTAATAAAATTCAGCTTTCCACCCAATTTCTCTGTTGCCAAGTTCTGTATTTGTGTCATCTGACGCCAATATTCTACAGAATCGTTGCCAAATTTCATTTTTTTTTGTTTTCTTTTTATGAAAGAGAGACATTAATAAATATGTATATCAGTATTTCCGGTCACATGATAATCACGTCTGGTTACAGACGAACAGTTTCTTTTAAATAATTCATCGCCAAATCTCAATGTGACGAGAGTCAGTAAATACATATCTTGTGTCACTTTGAAAAAAAAAGGAAACGCGATATATTTAATAGAACGAATAAAGATTATGAATAAAAAGAAAAACGATACGTATCCAATTCATGAAACGAATAAAACATTTTTTAAGACAGGAAACGCGATTTATCTTCAATTAATAAAATTAAAGAAACATTGTTCTAAAAAGGAAACGCAGTGAATCTTCTATTCATAAAAACAAAGAAACATTTTGGAAAAAGAAAACGCGATGAATTTTCAATTAATAAAACCAAAGAGAGATGTTTTTTTAAATAAAACGCGGTGAATCTTCTATTTATAAAACAAAGAAACATTTAGGAAAAAAGCGATGTATTTTCAATTAATAAGATCAAAGAATTTTTAAAACAATGAAACGCAGTGAATTTTCTCATAAAAATAAACAAACATTTTGGAAAAAGAAAACGTGATCAATTTTCAATTAATAAAATACAAAGAAACATTTGTTTAATAAACGTGGTGAATCTTCTATTCATAAAAACAAAGAAACATTTTGGAAAAAAGAACTCGCAATGAATTTTCTATTAATATAATCCAAAAAACATTTTTCAAAAATGAAACGCGATGAATCTTCTATTCATAAAAACTAAGAAACATTTTAGAAAAATAAGCGATGAATTTTCAATTAATAAAATCAAAGAAAGATTGTTTAAATTGAGCGCGGTGAATCAATTTTGGAAAAAAACGCGATGTATCTTCAATTAATTAAATCAAAGATTTTAAAGAAATAGAACGCAGTGAATTTTCTCATAAAAATAAACAAACATTTTGGAAAAAGAAAACGCGATGAATTTTCAATTAATAAAATCAAAGAAACATGAAAGAATGAAACGCGCTGAATCTTCTATTCATAAAAAAACAAAGAAACATTTTGGAAAAAGAAAACGCGATGAATTTTCTATGAAACGCAATGAATTTTCTATTCTATAAAAACAAAGATACATTTTTGAAATAAAACGCGACGAATCTTAGCTCAATAAAAGAAATAAAACATTTTCTAAAAAGAAAGAAAGACTAATAAAAAGTTAAACACAAGAACACGCGAAAAATATTTAATTAATTATGGCCCTTAAAAATCTTTTTAAATGTACGTAACATAAATATGACTATCCATTGTACGTATAGATACGCAATAAGAACGGACTATACATCGCACCTACAGACTATTAAAAGTACATATAGATACGTAATATTATGAACTGTTCATCGTTCGTACAGATATGAAATAAGAATGAACTCTTAATCGTATGTACAGGTACGTAATACGTACGAATATTCATCACCCATAAATCTACGTAATACGTACGAATATTCATCACCCATACATCTACGTAATACGTACGAATATTCATCACCCATACATCTACGTAATACGTACGAATATTCATCACCCATACATCTACGTAATACGTACGAATATTAATCACCCATACATCTACGTAATACGTACGAATATTCATCACCCATACATCTACGTAATAGTACGAATATTCATCACCCATACATCTACGTAATACGTACGAATATTCATCACCCATACATCTACGTAATACGTACGAATATTCATCACCCATACATCTACGTAATACGTATGAATATTCATCACCCATACATCTACGTAATACGTACGAATATTCATAACCCATACATCTACGTAATACGTACGAATATTCATCACCCATACATCTACGTAATACGTGCCGACTATTCATCGTAGAAAACATTTTGAATAATGTAACGCAATGATTATTAAACTCATGAAACAAACACAACATTTTTACAAAGGAAAACCGATGAATCTTTAATGTATATAACCAATAACACATTTAAAACAAAGTGATGAATCATCACTAAAAGAAATAAAACATTTTTACATAAAAATGCAATGAATAAAATGAATAAAACTGATAGAACATTTTGAAAATGAAAAACGATGAAACTTTCATAAAAGCAATAGAACATTTTGCAAAAACGAAAGGCGATAAATGGGTTGGTAATAAAACGAATAAAACAAACAAAAAACAATGAAACCAATAAAACGCTAGAACAATATTAAACTCCATGAAAAACGAAAGGCGATAATTATGTTTTTAATAAAACGAATAAAACGAACAAATAACGATAAAAGTAATGAAACTTTAGAAAATAAATGAAAAGAAATGAAAAACGAAAGGCGATAATTGTGTTTTTAATAGAACGAATAAAACCAACAAATAACGATAAAAGTAATGAAACTTTAGAAAATAAATGAAAAGAAATGAAAAACCAAAGGCGATAATTGTGTTTTTAATAAAACGAATGAAACCAACAAATAACGATAAAAGTAATGAAACTTTAGAAACGAAATGAAAAGAAATGAAAAACGAAAGGCGATAATTGTGTTTTAATAAAACGAATAAAACAAACAAATAACGATAAAAGTAATGAAACTTTAGAAAAGAAATGAAAAGAAATGAAAAACGAAAGACGATGAATCTGTGTTTAATAAAACGAATAAAACAATCAAAAACGATAAAAGCAATAAAACTTTGGAAAAGAAATGAAACTGAATTTAGTAATAAATATTGAAGAAAACAAATAAGGAATTTTGGAGAAAAAAAAGAAATCTAAAGCGACGTCATTTAATTATAGCTATAAAACATTTTATATGAAAGAAACATGATCTATATGTATTTTAAGAAAGAAAATAAAAAATTGAAAAAAGAAACTCGATAAATATTTAATAAATAAAGCGAATTAAACATTGTTGCAAAAGGAAACGTGACGAATCTTTTATTTAATAGAACGAATAAACCATTTCTTAATGGAAACACGATAAATCTTGAATTGATAGTAACGAAATATCATCTTGCAAAAAAGGGAATACAATGAATCTTTAATTAAACAAATTAAACATTTTGAAAAAAGTATACGCGCTGAATCTTTTATTAATTAGTTTTGAAAACATTATGCAAAAGGAACCGCGATAAATCTTTAAATAATAAAATCAATCAAACATTCATAATTTGTGCTCACTAGGAGTTATCACACAAGTCATCGTCAGTGATTGCTAAACGACAACAACCGGTGAGCTTCCCTGGAGTCTGAGTGACAATAAGCCTCACCAGATTTCCAGTACTCTCCACCTCGTTTCGATCACAACCACAAATGACCTTGCAATATCGCAACAACCGCCTACTGGCAACAACCGTTGGTCTACTCTGGGATTTTGGTGGCAATAAATCTCTCCAATGTTCCAGCACTCTCCGCACTATTCTAGTGGAGGTCTGATTAGCATGCTCCCGCCTTAGTCTTCCCATCCTCCTTTACCCTTCATGACTATTTTGTGCGGTGTCAGCCGAGGCTGGTCCCATTACTTTTATTGGAAGGGGCAGTAAATGATATTCCTGCAGTTTCTGTTCTTAAGTATTATTATTTACTCACTAGGAGTTATCACACTGGTCATCGTCAGTGGTCGCCCACTGCCGACAACCTGTGGTATTCCCTGGAGTCTGAGTGACAACAAGTCTCCTCAGGCCTCCAGTATGCTCTACCTCTTTTCGTTCATCACCGCTGATGACCTTGCGGTAATCGCAACAGCCACCTACCAACGATTTCCCGCTGATAAGGGCCATTGGTCCCCTCTGGGGCCCGAGTGGCAACAAGCCTTCCCAAGGTCCCAGAGCTGTTCGCGCTCTTCCAGTGGAGGTCTGGTTTTGCGCTTTCCCTCCTCGACCCTCTGTCCATAATTTTCGTGGCGTCAGCCTATGCTTATTATTATTATTATTATTATTATTATTATTATTATTATTATTATTATTATTATTATTATTATTATTATTTGTACTCACTAGGAGTTCTCACACAGATCATCGTCAGTGATTGCTCACCGACAACAACCAGTGGTATTTCCTGGAGACTGAGTGACAACAAGTCTCCCCAGATTTCCAGTATTCTTCACCTATTTTCGATAATGATGCGGTATCGCAACAGCCTCTTATCATTGATTTCTTGCTGGTAAGGACAATTGGTTTTCTCTGGGAGTTGGGTGGCAATAAGCCTCCCCAAGGTCCCAGCATTCTTTGCACGTTTCCAGTGGAGGTCTGGTTTGTGCTGTCCCTCCTCGGTCTTCTCATCTTCCTCGACCCTTTACAAATATTTTGTCTGGTGGTTGCCTAGGCCGGCACCAGTTAAAAAAAAATAAAATAAAATTTTTTAAAATAAAATTTTAAAAAACAGAAATAAATAAAAAAATTTAAAATTATTATTATTTACTCACTAGGAGTTATCACACTGGTCGTCGTCAGTGATCGCCCACTGCCGACAACCTGTGGTATTCCCTGGAGTCTGAGTGACAACAAGTCTCCTCAGACTTCCAGTATGCTCCACCTCTTTTCGTTCATCACCGCTGATGACCTTGCGGTAATCGCAACAGCCACCTACCAACGATTTCCCGCTGATAAGGGCCATTGGTCCCCTCTGGGGCCCGAGTGGCAACAAGCCTCCCCACGGTCCCAGAGCTGTCCGCGCTCTTCCAGTGGAGGTCTGGTTTGCGCTTTCCCTTCTCGATCCTCATTTATTATTATTAATATTATTATTATTATTATTATTATTATTATTATTATTATTATCATTGTTTTTTTATTGTTCTTTCCAATAAAATCGGTCTCAATACAGGCTATGTCGTTTGAATGTTGGAAGTGTGCGTAGAAGGTATAATAAGATTGTTGAGTTCTTTAAGAGAAGATGCATCGACCTGTGCTGTGACTAATAAAATCGATGGAGAGGTAAATCTGTTAGAATGGCTGTGGGAAAGAAATCGAAATAAATGTTACATTTGATTGGAAATAAAAAAGAAAACAAACGCTGTTAGATTATTATCATTTCGTTTTTATTTCAGAGAGATGAGTAGATTGAAGCTGATCGTATAAGTGAGCGAATACTTCTGATAAAATTGATGGTTGGAGGAAAATGTTCACAGCTGTATCTGTTCATGCACCAGAAAGTGGCTAGAGTGAAGGTGCGAAAGATGCGTTTTATGACAGGCTTATTGAAGTCACAAGTTCGGTTTGTGGGATGGAAGAACGTGTTGCGGCAAGAGATTTGAATTATCATGTTAAAACGCCCCCTGGTTATTTTGAGGGTGTACATTGCCGAAAATGGATAATGTGATAGCAATAAAGGAGGTTATATTTCTGAATGTTTGAAGATGAGGATTGATAATTTGCATAATTTGGATTATTCAGACTACATTTCTCATCTTGAGTGTTATCATCACAACGTTTCGGCCTCTGTAACCTCCGGCCTACTTCAGGTGCATCTCTTCGAACTCGGGCATATTTCTGTCTCGGTGCGAGCGATACGAAGAATTGCAAATTACTGAAGACTTCTCCCAGTCGTGGCTGACGGAACAAGAACATGCTACCCCCGTGGATTAAATAAAGGGTTCCGTTCGAAATTCCGTCCAGATTCCCGAACACGACAGAAATATCCCCGAAGAGATACACCTGGATAAGGCCGGAGGTTACAGCGGCCGAAACGTTGCGATGATAACACTCAAGATGAGAAATTTCGGCCGGAAAACCAAAATGATGCTAATAAAAGAGGATAGATAATTTTAGAATTTGGTCTTGCTGTGGGCATATCAGTTGCAAATCCTCGTTCTAGGAAAGAGGAAAGTTATCTCGTTATTTATAAATCTGGTACAGCAAAGAATCGAGAAGATTATCTGCTGGTTTTGAAAAAGGGACAGAAATCTCTTGAGGAAGTTGAAAAAGTATTAGTTTAAGTAAGATTCTTGACACGTTTTCCGTTCTAATCGCAGTCTCGTCTTGAAATTTTGTTCTTCTTTGTTTATATGTTATCTAATGTAATTTAATGTTATCTAATGTAAATTAATTGATTAAGTTCCTAATTCTAAAGGTATAAACATATTATGAACGCTGACTTGAAAAGATTAATTAATTGAATAGTAATTACTCGAGCCCCCCCCCCTCTCTCTCTCTCTCTCTCTCTCTCTCTCTCTCTTACGTTTACAAAAATTCTTGAGCGATGTGAACGTAATACCTGGTTAAGAAATGGTAACACGGTGCAAACCAATTTAACGCTGATGAATGCTCGTCGGGTAAATAGAGAGTTTATCCTCCGAATAAATGTGTATATAGTTGAATGAAGGGCACGTGGAGCGCGAGTTTAGAGACGAAATAATGAAGCGTTCGGTTATTTGTTGAAGAATTTGAAGGATACACTGTGGGAGGTAAGAGACCAGACTTTTAAGTGGAGGAAAGACCGTCCAAGTTGTGAAGTGTATAAAAGAAAGGCAGAAATGAAAGGCTCAGTGGATGAAACGTTTCGGGAATAAGAATGTGTATCCGGTGGTAAAGAAAACAGCAAGAAGACCAATATACAAAGCTGAGAAAGAGACTGAATAAACCAGCATCCATAATACACTATAAACAGTTTATGTAAAGAATGAGGTATTTCAAGATGGCAAATACAATATAGATATTGTTGGAGAGAAGTGCATTCAAGTTTACAGTGAAGTGTTAGCAACAAATGAACAGGACAAGATGGGTGCTAAAAAATGCTAGTATGTGAGATTTCGTAATACAGAGTTGTTATGGAATCGGGAAAATATAAAAGTTAAACAAATTGTATCTGATTTAGCTATAGTAATTGTGAAAGAAATGGTACGGGAAGCTGTGATATCGGTGAAGAAATGTGAAGCTGTAAGTGTATTTTCAGAAATGTTGAAGACTGTGGGTGGAACAGGCAAACCTAATATAACGAGCACTTTCTCTGTCTGTCTATCTGTCTGCTTTTCTGTTTGTCTGTCTGTCTTTCCATCGGCGAGAATTAGATATGCTTCAAATTTCCCCCTCTCTTTAAATATGTATTAAATAGGTTGTTACCCCCTCTCTCTCCAATTATATTTGAATTGTCGAGTGTGAATTTAATTCTTTTTTTCAGTTCCAAAAATGTGATCGTCTGGATCGGATGCTTGAAAAAAAACACACGGTTGAAATAAATTATTGCATCGATAATTATGTAATTTCGTGTTATTATATTTTATTCTTGCTCTGGTTAGCACATTGAGCTCTCATACCCGGATTTCCTCCTGGAATTATTTCATTATAACGCAAATATATATATATATATATATATATATATATATATATATATATATATATATATATAACTGTTGGCTTATATTAAAGAATTCGCAATATTGCTGATGTTTACAAGACTGCTTCGCTTATTTGTTTTTCTGTCTAACATTGAAATGTTTTCACATTTCTTTTATGAGACTTTAATCTTTGTCATTGTTTGTTTATTTCTACATGAAATTCGTCTGTCGAAAAACTAATTTGAAAATTAGAAAAACTATTACAGAATTTTTTCCACAGTATCTCAGAAAATCAAATTAGTTTCTCGAATAACGAAATATCTCGATGTCGGAGTTAACGGAGAATGCGAAGCATTGAACTATCTCACAATGGACGACATTTATAATGACATTTGAAAACATCTCAGCAGCAGAACAATCTAAAAGCAAACGAAGCGGTTTCGAAAGAATAATTGAAAGATCTTATAGACACAAAATCTAGTTTTTATTTAAGAACACATTGAAAGAAGGAATGATGGCTAATAACACAATAATATATATATATATATATATATATATATATATATAAATCCATGTATCTCAATTAATATATATATATATATGTATATATATATATATATCCATGTATCTCAATTAATATATATATATATATATATATATATATATATATATATATATATATATATATATATATATATATATATATGTAATGTTCTTATAATTATTGGTCTCCTGTTGCTTATCTTTAATTTAGATATCATGGTACCCACCATTTTTTAAAGCTGTGTTGCAAATGTTGCTTGAATTGTTAAATTAATGTTCGTTGCTAGAGTTATTGCTAAGCCTACGTTCGATAGAAAAAGGAATATGTTTTATAATTGATAGTGGGTGATTATATGTTTTTGTTTACGTATATTGGATTATCGTTATACTTTAAATATGGCTCGTAAGTATTTTCATTTAAGTTTAAAGTGACATCTAAAAAATGAGTTATTTTTATGTAAGCCAGTACGTCTACTACTAGGCCTATTTTTTATTACTATATGTATAATTTCCTTGGGTTTCTCGAATAATTAAAATAAAATTAAAAGTAGAAGAAAAAGAAATATAATCTGGTATACATTGCTCTACAGATGCTAAAAAACTTGGCAAGAAATTCCTAACTCGCATCGGAAAACACTGTCTTGTAAGAAATCTCTTAAACAAAATATTCAATAAAAATGACCTATTATTTGTTCTTTGTAAATTTGTAAATTAAAATATTAATAGAGAAAAATTGCTCCGCTTCAAATTTTATATTATATTAAGTAATACATTTTATACGGATTGGTAGGCCTGCGTGAGCGTCAATAATGTGTATGTGCTTCGTAAAATCATAAACTATTGGACTTATCATTATGAATTACGGAATATGCATTCAAGCCATTTAACATAGGCAAATTATTTTTCTTTACTATAGACCTTAAGGGGAAGCAACTGATACCGTACTATATTGCCCAAATAAAGAAAGGAAACATTAAAATGATATATTTATTGCTCATTTTTATTCTTAGACCGATATTCTACTATTTAATTATATATATATATATATATATATATATATATATATATATATATATATTATACATGTGTCATTGAAGACCACGGAGTTTTCTTTCTTTGCTATCTCTCTGGTTAATTTCTCGACACGGCGAGCGATTAATCGGTTTTCCGGTGTCAATTGGTGGTTTATGACGCCTAACGTTGTATCTTGGGCAATTTCTTCAGCGCTTTCGGTCTCGCGACCGTCTTCAAGAAGGGTGTGTCTTATTGTTAGTATAGAGCCTTATTTATGGTTTTTTTTATATCTATTAATTTGCATATGTGTATATACATATATATATATATATGTATATATATATATACATATATATATATATATATGTTTATTCTTTTATTTACTTACTTTTAATTTATTTATTTATTAATTTATTTTTATTTATTTTATTTTTTATCTATTATTATTATTATTATTATTATTATTATTATTATTATTGTGTATTCATTGTTGAAGACAGATAAGGCGTTAGTACCGGTGGTGAATGCTATTTTATTAATTGTGGGTTGTAATGTTTTATGTGTAAGGCTTCATTAATAGATATACCCAAACATAAAACCATAAATACGGCTCTTTACTAACAATAAGACACAACCACCTGAAGACGGTCGTGAGACCGAAAGCGCTAGAGAAATGGCCCAAGATACAACGTTAGGCGGCATGATCCACTAATTGACAACGGAAAACCGACGAATCGCTCGCCGAGTCGAGAATTAACCAGAAAGATAGCAAAGAAAGAAAACTCCGTGGCCTTCAATGACACATGTATAATAAACGACTTGCTGCCGAAATATATATATATATATATATATATATATATATATATATATATATGGGAAATAGGAAAGGAAAAACCAAGAGATATTTATTTATATATTCATCAACGTTTCGTCTTTATTGTAAGACTTCCTCAGGATGATAATTTTAAGAAAAATGTCATGCAAGTACATCGAAATATTGGGTTGACATGATGGGTGTATAAGAAAAAGTAGTAGTTGTGGCTACTATGAGCGCTGGATGAGAGTCCAGGCTGCGAGAAGTCAGTAGTGGCAGAGAATGAAATGAATATGGAAATTTTTAAGTGGGTACCATTAAGGTAGCAATATTTCGATGTACTTGCATGACATTTTCCTTTAAATTATCATCCTGAGGAAGTCGTACAATAAAGACGAAACGTTGATGAATATATAACAAAAATATCTCTTGGCTTTTTCCTTTTTCATTTCTAATTACGTCGAATTAATCTCATCCTTCCTTTATCATATATATATATATATATATATATATATATATATATATACTCACACATTTTATGGTATTGTTTTTTTTTCAATAAATAAGTGATTAATAGAAAATAAAGCAAGTATTTATAAACCACGTAGACACGAGAAACATACATACACTGATACAAATGTAATGGTCTATAATTTTATTAAGGAAGAGATTATGTAGAGATTATACACAAGAAAATACAGTCTCAGTTTTATCGGATAATATTTCTTTTAATGTTTGGTTTGTGTTTATATCTATTGCTGACTCATTCCCTAATCCTACTTTTACATAAGAAAAACACAATTGATAACCGTTTGCATTAATAAAAAACAAAATCCCATGCGATAATCTCACCAGAACGATGAGAAACCGTTTCAAGTAATAATAAAATGCAACTTTGTATGCAGACAAGAAATGCGTGGAATTACATATTGACATAAGAATAGTATAGAAGGAAGTAAACGTATTACGAAAGAAATGATGACGTCAAAATAATGCGCAATGACAAACAGCAAACACTTATATACAGGGCCGGCGGGACAGTTATACAAGTGGGAGGAGGCTCTCCTCAAAAGGGGGGGGGTTAAACATATTGATGACCGTAAAGTGGGGGGGGGGCAAGTCAAAAAGTGGGTGGCTTGAGCCCCCCTGCCCCCGGTGTCGCCGTCCATGATATATATATATATATATATATATAATAATAATGGTAATAATCCAGGTGAAAAATATCCACAGGGTGGTAATCCAGAGAATTTTAACCGGGTTTATAAAAAGTGCTCAATATCAAAATAGAGCTTTATATATGATAATTTTGGTTCTCTCCAAATATGATCTGAGGTTAAGATCGGATTCTAACTCTGCCTGATGAGATCTCAGTTTATAGTAACTGTTGATCGATAACATCGACATGCCAATGTCGCTGATTTTGTACATGTCTGTGTAAATAAAATTATCATATATATATATATATATATATATATATGTGTGTATTGGTACAGGACAATTAGTACAACATTCGTACCGTCGAATGTTGTACTAATTTTTCTGTACTAAAATAAATAAATATTACGCCCTTCATTTTCTAATTTTTTAACTTTAATTCTTAATTAATCAAACACTCTGCAGGGATTTTTCCTGCTACAAAGAAGTTTCTGTAGATGTAAATCCGTTGGAAGTCCAGTGTTTATAAAAAAATGCTCAATAACAGGTAGAGCTGTTGTTTAGTATATTTTTTTATTTATACAAACATCATTAGTTACATATGTGCATACATGTTTCGGTTGTACTCTTCACAGAGAGTCCACATCTTCAGACCAAAGAAGACAGGGAAGATGTCAACCGTAAATAAATAAGCTACATTGGTTCTACAAGCACTACCCTATCCCGCCGCTTCACCATGCATCTTGTAAACTCTAGCTCAATTTACCCACATCTACAAAAACAAAACCTCCCTCCCTCTAATTTAAGGTAAATTCTAGTTATAACACTAAAATTATACATTCCAAAACAAATTAAAAAAACAAATTAAATACTGGAATTTATCTACATGAAAACACAACAACCTAAAATTAATAACATCACATATGAAAACAGTGGTAACATTTAAAAATGCTTAACGTAATGAGATTTTGTTCTGTGATTCCATCCAGCGTTGCTAAATTTAACTCGTCAACGACTTTCCTGAAACAACGCGAAAAACGTTTTATGCGCGTTTCTCTGCCGTCTTTTAAAAGTCTCTCCTTTCTAAAGCTTTTTTGTTCATTTGCTTTTGACACCTGAAGATGATTCGATGAAAAATCGAAAACGTTTGAGAAACATGTGAAACGTATGGAACATTTATTTTTTGTTATTATTTTAATACAAAAAGACCATCAGAAAAATTGAAAAAATAAAAACGGAATAGTTAAACAGACGAATTCTGTCATTTTTAACAATATTTGCATGAATGAGAAAATGCCTCATTAATACACACACAATATATATATATATATATATATAATGTTTTAAGAATTTTAATTATAAAAACATTATTTTCCTATACATTTGCAAAACATGTTTCCTTCACAGCTACTTTAAGCCAGCCTATTTTCAAGCATATATATGTATCTCTCTCTCTCTCTCTCTCTCTCTCTCTCTATATATATATATATATATATATATATATATATATATATATATAGCACTAGATGAAGTGAAAGAATAAAATAAGGTGCGAATCAAATTTTATTGCAATTCCAAGTTCAATCAAAGTACTTTAAAGTCCTTAACTCATGAGTTTTCAAAGAAAATCTTCTCCTCAGAGGGCCATTACCGCAATGGCATTACTGCAGGTAATAAAAATTAAACTTCGAAAATATAGTAAAAAATATATATATAAATACATAAAGGTATATAAAACATCACATATATTGGCCCAAAACATATATTTTAGTAAAACTATACAGTTCATCCAAGTCAACAGGTCCAAAATAAAAAAGACAAGATATCAAAGAGATGTATTAAAAAATAATCCAAGTGGTGAATGGTGGTCCAAAAACGAAAAAAGTGAAAATTGGTGCATGCAAATTAATAAAACAATAAAACGATAGAGAAAACAAATCATATGAATATGTGTGTATATATATATGTGTGTATATATATATATATATATATATATATATGTGTGTGTGTGTGTGTGTATATGAATAAGGTTCCGCTCGAGCGTTCAAGACTGTAGACAACAATGACGCTTCTTACCCATTCCGCGGTAAGTTTATCTTAATTTCAATTACTGTCTGTGTCGATTTCTCGCGACCGAGTGGTTCTGAGCGTTTGTCTCGTGATTCTAGCCTTAATCTACGAAATGCGTTCGAACCCTTGCAACGGTCATCCTTACACTGATGAAGTAAGAGGTCTCAAATGACGTCGTCTATGGGTGAAAAACACTTTAATATTTAATATATATATATATATATATATATATATATATATATATATACTTACAGGTAGGCAGGAAAACAACGTGTCTTGAGGAACTATCGCCATGGACAATATATTTCTAAAGACGTCAGTGTTATGAAAGACTTTAATAAAAGAGAACGTGTCTGCGGAAACGGTGTCGTCTGACCAATCAATCCTTGTCAAAAGCGCTTGGAATATCTGACCAAATAATTTTACAGGCACCGTCGTGTACGCATTGTTCGGAAAGTCTCTTGTTGAATAAAACTTCCTGTTTTCGAGTAAATGTCGTCTTTCAATTTACTTCTTTCTTTTCCTCCTGTTTTTTGTTTTTTTTTAGTTTTTATGCTTTGTGTTCTCGAATTTTACAGAAATATCTTGACAAACACTATTTAAACGCTTAGAAGACACGTCATAATACGAACAGAAATCCAAAAACCATATATATACGCATTTACACACACACACACACATACACACACACACACACACACATATATATATATATATATATATATATATATATATATATATTGTCTTGGCAATATGGCGAATTCTTTAATATATATATATATATATATATATATGATATATATATATACATATATATATAATATAAAATGAAGTAATAAAATAAGGTGTCAACCAAATTTTATTAGAATTCAAAGTTCAAGCAAAGTACCCGTAAGTCCTTAGCTCATGAGTTTTCAAAAGATAATTCTTCTCTTCAGAGGACCATTACCGAAGTTATACTACTACTACAGGTAATACAATTAAGCTTTGAAAATATATAAAATTATATACACAAATACATAAAAATACATAACATCATTATATTATAATATTAATGCTCTATCCAGTATATTGAGCTTCTGTTTTTATCCGGATGTTTCACTAATTATAAGATATTAGAGTTGACGCTTATGTCTTTCGTTGGATTGCTTCATATATATATATATATATATATATATATATATATATATACGAAGCAATCCAACAAAAGATATAAGCGTCAACTTATGTCTTTCGTTGGATTGCTTCATATATATATATATATATATATATATATATGAAATTAAAATGGAAAAGCGGAAGACCTTTTCGCTCAACGTTTCGCCCAAATTTCACGTGGGCTTTATCAAGAGCGGACGAAGAATACAAAAATGACAAAGCCCACGTGAAATTTGGGCGAAACGTTGAGCGAAAAGGTCTTACGCTTTTCCATTTTAATTTCATACCGTCGGATTATTTTTATCCTTTCATATACTCATATATATATATATATATGAAGCAATCCAACAAAAGATATAAGCGTCAACTAATATCTTATAATTAGTTAATTAACATAAACATTGGATACTTTTCACTTCATCGATTGCTGACGCATCTCGCGACTGGATAAATTTATCAGTTCTTTCAATTTCTCGTATCTGGACTGGTACTTATCATCTGGATTAATCTTCAGTCAAACCTCTGGATGTCTCTCCTGATTATGTTTTTCAAATTGTATTACCTGGATAGATTGTATAGATTTAACAAAAATGTATGTTTTTGGGTTGATATATTTGATGTTATATATTTTTATGTATTTTTGTATATATTTTTTATATATTTTCAAAGTTTAATTTTATTACCTGTAGTGGTATAACTGCGGTAATGGTCCTCTGAGGAGAAGAATTATCTTTGAAAACTCATGAGCTAAGGACTTTAAGATACTTTGCTTGAACGTTGAATTCTAATAAAATTTGATTGACACCTTATTTTATTACTTCATTCTATATTACAATATATATATATATATATATATATATAAAGTGTGTGTTTATCGTTCACGTTTCAAAGTATTGCATGGAAAGATAATAAAATTGAAATATAAGCCATATTAGCAATACAAGATTAATTTTTTTTCTCATATTAATCCTATCGATTACGGAATAAAATTCCTTCTTCAGGGGTGACCAGTATTGAGTCATTTTTTTTCATTTTTTTTTTTTTTCATTAAAAAACAAGAATAAAGGAACTTATTTCTTTGTTAATTTGATAAACGTCTTTGATGGTACGACGTCATCTCCGTGCTGTTATGAATGGCGGTTAGGATTCAAAAACCGGTGTCGAACGAGAAATGCGTTGGCAGGCTGTCAAGTAAAGTGTGTGTTTATTCGTTCAAGTTTCAAAGTATTGCATGGAAAGATAATAAAATTGAAATATAAGCCAAATTAGCAATACAAGATTAATTTATTATTTTTCTTTTCTTACATTAATCCTATCGATTACGGAATAAAATTCCTTCTTCAGGGGTAACAAGTATTGAGTCATTTTTTTCTTTTTTTTTTCATCAAAAAACAATATATATATATATATATATATATATATATTGTTCGATATAAGAGACAATGCATGTCTAGATATCCTTTGGTAGATCCTTTCAATAGTCCGAATTAGGGGAATTGGCTGATGAATTTTCCATAGTTTGGATTTGTCTCCCAAGAACATTCACAGCCATCAGGGGAATGAGGTTTTTTATGAGTTTAAATGTCCTTTGGGAGACTGTGTCTCCGGCAACCAAGAAAAAAACGTATACATAGGTTTGACTACTACGACTTTGTCGAGAGGATGTACGATGCATTTGTCTGATACTAGCGCCATAGTCCAACACTTAACTAACGACCATTCTTTCCCCCGATTGGAATTCAGAAAACTCTTAGTAGAAAATACCAAAATCTTAGAATTTAGTACTAACAAACAAAAACTCCATATATTAGAAGCCCTATATATAAAAACCAAAAAACCCTAATTAATAGAATTAACTTTAATATCAGTAATAATATTCTAAAATGTTTATAGATCCAAATATAGGTTCGTACTTAGTACATAATTCGCGCCAAAAACCTTTTATAAATACTAACACATGGTATATATATGATTAACCTTATTCACCCGAAGATGGACCCAGATGGGTCCGAAAGTACTTGGGATACAAATCCAAACTATGGCAAATTCATCACCCAATTCTCTTCCGAAACTAAGAACCTGATTCAGAGTATTGAAACGATCTACCAAAGGATATTTAGACATGAGCTGTCTCTTATATTCAACAGTACTTGCCTGCAAGAGAAGATGCTGTCTTTATATATATATATATATATATATATATATATATATTAAGTTAGGTATGTTTATATATACATATGTATATATATATATGTATATATATATATATATAAATATATATATATATATATATATATATATATATATACATGCTGCCTATATATATATATATATATATATATATATGAGTAGTTTACTTCTGTAATATTTGTTATGTTAAATTATGTATTGTTGTTTTTTATTACCAAGTGAATTCTATATTCATTTAGTTTTTCTCATCCGTTATGCAGACGGCAATCAACTTCGCGAAATTGGTTTTTAAAATTCCGTTTCAATGATGAAACTCTTGAACATTTACCAATTTCGGGAAGATCAATTTCTTTAGATGATGATGATGATGATGCTTTAAATAGTTCCATCAAGTCGAATTCAAGTTTATCTTGTCAAGAATTCGCCTAACAATAAAGATGTAACAGATTATAAATAAAGATGTAACAGATTATAAATAAAGATGTAACAGATTATAAATAAAGATGTAACAGATTATAAATAAAGATGTAACAGATTATAAATAAAGATGTAACAGATTATAAATAAAGATGTAACAGATTATAAATAAAGATGTAACAGATTATAAATAAAGATGTAACAGATTATGAATAAAGATGTAACAGATTATGAATAAAGATGTAACAGATTATGAATAAAGATGTAACAGATTATGAATAAAGATGTAACAGATTATGAATAAAGATGTAACAGATTATGAATAAAGATGTAACAGATTATAAATAAAGATGTAACAGATTATAAATAAAGATGTAACAGATTATAAATAGAGATGTAACAGATTATAAATAAAGATGTAACAGATTATAAATAAAGATGTAATAGATTATAAATGAAGATGTAACAGATTATAAATAAAGATGTAACAGATTATAAATAAAGATGGGGCAAAAGAAGAAAAGTCATTCACAGTTAGCGGTTGAGTAGACGTTTTACTAAACTCAGGACCTTACATACACTGGACCAAAACATTACGATTATTCACAAATACATCCGCATGATAAAGTTGACTGGCTTTCTGTATAAAAGGAAAGAATGATTAGCATAAACCTATATATATATACATATATATATATATATATATATATAATATTTTTTTTGTTTATTATCTATGTACGTATACGTTCCGTCCTTTATAATCGGGACTCATCAGCATAGAGATGGTCATACGATTCGAAATCCCAGGCTACGAGTGTTATACAACTCAAATAAACAGTGATAATTGTAATACTTTCTTCGGCGGCTTGACGCCATAAGAGCATTAAACTAAATTAAAGGAACGATGCATATTCATATATATATATATATATATATATATATATATAATTTATTTAATACGTACATAAAAGTAATCCATGGGCACGCGTTTTAGTTGCCCATAACTTTATAGGACGTATTTTTCGTTAATATATATATATATATATATATATATATATATATATATATATACATATATTTATTTATTTTATAAATGCATAAAAGTAATCGATGGACACGTGTTCTGCATCTGAACACATTTGCCGAGCTCATGTAGAATTTAACTTTCACGGAAAACTTTATCCCCAGGTACGCCTTAAACCCCCCACCACACACTTATATAACTTATATATATATATATATATATATATATATATATATATATATATATATATATATAGCATAATTTCCCTCCCTCAAGTTTAACGAATGGTGAACACTTGTCTATATATGGAATTGTAATTCCTATCTAATTTCTTGTTTCTTTAATATAGGGAACAAATTTTCCTAAATTCTATTAAAAAAGTTTTTATTTGCATACAGTTGTTTCGGTCTACTTCAATCACATATCTATTTATGATATGCATAATGTTCGAAATGCATAAGGCATCGATCTTACTTGAAGAGGTACTCCTCAGTGCTCGTAAATATTTAACAAAAAGAAAGTTTAGTGCATGCAGCATTCATTTATTTGTTTATATGCTTTGTTTCTTGATATATTATTTCTATGAAATATTTTCTTTTCTTCATATAGTCTTCCAATCATATTATTTGAAATGCATAAGGCATCGATCTTACTTAGAGGGTAATCTTCAGTGCTCCTAAAAATTAAACAAAAAGAAAATTAAGTGTATTCAGCATTCATTTATTTGTTTATATGCTTTGTTTCTTGATATATAATTTCTATGAAATATTTTCTTTTTTTCATATATAGTCTTCCAATCATATTATTCGAAATGCATAAGGCATCGATCTTACTTGAAGAGTCTATCTTCAGTGCTCCAAAAAAATTTACAAAAAGAAACTTAAGTGCATTCAGCATTCATTGATTTGTTTATATGCTTTGTTTCTTGATATATAATTTCTATACAATATTTTCTTCTTTTTATATATTCTTCTAATCACATTATTCGAAATGCATAAGGCATCGATCTTACATGTAGAGTCTATCTTCAGTGCTCTTAAAATTTTACAAAATGAAACTTAAGTGCATTCAGCATTCATTGAGTTGTCTATATGCTTTGTTTCTTGATATATTATTTCTATACAACATTTTTTTTTTCATATATTCTTCCAATCATATTATTCGAAATGCATAAGACATCGATCTTACATGTAGAGTCTCTCTTCAGTGCTCCTAAAATTTTACAAAAAGAAACTTAAGTGCATTCAGCATTCATTGAGTTGTCTATATGCTTTGTTTCTTGATATATTATTTATATAAAATATTTATATAAAATATTTTCTTTTTTCCATATATTCTTTTAATCATATCATTCGAAATACATAATGCATCGATCTTACTTGAAGAGGGTATCCTCAGTGCTCTTAAAATTTAAACAAAGATAAACTTAAGTGCATACAGCATTCATTTATTTGTTTATATGCTTTATTTCTTAATATATTATTTCTATACAATATTTTGTTTTTTTCATATATTCTTCCAATCATATTATTGGAAATGCATAAAGCATCGATCTTACTTGAAGAGGCTATCTTCAGTGCTTCTAAAATTAAACAAAAATCACTTAAGTGCATACAGCATTCATTTATTTGTTTATATGCTTTATTTCTTAATATATTATTTGTATAAAATATTTTCTTTTTTACATATATTCTTCCAATCATATTATTCAATAGGAGAGTCTGCATCGGAACATACGAATGGTGGAATCTTCGTACCATGTGCGTTATTCATCTAGCGTAATTTTTTAAATCGTAAACCGTTAACAAAGATGTCCGCTCAAAATTCACTAAAGGAAATGTTGAATGTTTATACTAACCGTTTCTGTATATGTTTAACGTTTTTTTCTTCTTCAGGGCTCTATTTTTTTTTCTTTTGACTCCTTTTTCTTTTTTTCATCGTTAACTTGCTTTTTAATAGTCACGTGCATTTTAAACATCCTGGATTTAAAACAAACTTTAACATCGATATGATACGTTTCCAGATTCGTTATTCTGACTACTATTCTACACTAACTCATAATCAATTGAAATAAGATATATAACAATAATACAGTCACGTAGCTTTTATGTTTTGTCTGCAAAGTAAAACTGTTTTTTAATGAATTTGTGAAAGAATTACATAATATATATATATATATATGTATATATATATATATATATATATATATGGTTGTTTTTATTTAAACAGACATGTACAAAATCTGCGACACTGAGATGTAGATGTTATCGATCTACAGCAGTTAAAATCTGAGATGTCATCAGAGAGAATTAGAATGTGATCCTTCCATCAAATGGTATTTGGGAAATAGATTCCCAAATACCAAAAATGGAATCGCTAATGACAGCGGCACAAAAAAAACACACAGAAGCCAAGATATACAAAACTCTAAATGTAGACACAGAGAGGGACATAATAAACCACATAAGTAAATGCAGCAAACTACTCCAAATGCAATATAAAAACAGACATGACTGGGTCGGAAAAGTCATAAACTTGGAACTGTGCAAACGACTGCATTTTTAGTATGCAGACAAATGGTTCCTGTGCAAACCGGGCCCAGTATTGGAAAAGCATCAAAATCCTGTCGGACATAGAAATACAAACGGAAAAACTCATCCAAGCAGAAAAACCGGGGATGATGATAATCAACAAGAAAGAAAAAAAAACTGCAAGATAATAAATTTCACCGTCATAGCAGATCACAGAGTGACGTTGAAGTTGACAGAAAAACTGACGAAAATACATGGAGCGTTCCAGAGAAATGAAAGAATTATGAAAGATGAAAAAAACTGCAGTCATACCAATAGTTGTAGGAGCACTAGGAACAGTTTGACAAACCTGAAAAATAGACTAGGAGAAGTCAAAGAGAGGATTAGCACCATACAAAATACGACACTGATGAAAACAGGTAAGATACGTCGCAGGTTACAACAACAAACACACTTAAGGTTAAACAGAATAACTTTGCGTAAACACAGACAACAAATTATACAAATAACATTACACAAAACCAAAAGAACTGAAACTGCAATTATATATGTATAAATAAAAGTCTATAATTAAACAGCGCCCCCGCCTCTCACACAAATATCGTGAAGAGTCAAAGAGAATCGGAAGACTACGAAGGGAGAGCACGATCTAACATTTCACTGGAAGGGCCCAGAGAGTACTGTAATCTTGATGCGGTTTATTGTCACTGAAACTCAAAAGAAAATCAACGACCATTATCAGGTAAACGACTGTTACAATAATGCAAAGTGACCCTTATCCTCGAGTTGCTTTTGGCATCGGTAAATGGTGACGCATTAGTTTTTAAAAATTGCAATGGCGACCGAAATAAGTGGAGAGTAATGAACATCTAAAGATACTTGTTACTCAGAGTCCAGGGAAGACCAGCTGATTTTGTAAGTGAGCGATCACTGGTCATGTCTCGTGTGTCTTCGGGATATGTTCAAAGTGTAGTATACGTTCTGTCCTCAATCAGAAGACGAGACATCTTTCTTGACTGGGGTATTTTTTTTTTTAAATTTGTCCCATGCAGAGTGCCATTTTTAAGGAATTGGTTATATCGACCCCATAAAGAGACGTCCGTGTGTAAAACTTTGCCGTTGTTGGGAGGCAAGTAAATAGGGGATCGTGTGAACATGACTCGTGAGTTGATGATGATGATGATGATGATGATGACGACAACGACGATGATGACGATGATTATGACGATGATGATGATTACGACGATGACGACAACGATGATGATTACGACGATGACGATGATGACGATGATTATGACGATGATGATGATGATGATGACGATGATTACCATGATGATGATGATGATGATGATGATGATGCTGATTACGATTACGATGATGATGACGATGGTTACGATGATGATGATGATGATGATGATGATGCATTCAACATTCTTTTTTCCTTCTGCTTTCTACAAAAAGGGCGCGTTATGTAATGGTGAAGCCATGTCTGAAAGGGTATGTCTGCAGAGCCTTTAAATAACGCCTTTTACCGTTAGACTATGCCATGGTTCCTTTTAGCGGATAGTATCTGCCTACTGGACACATTGAATCCGTATAAGGCAAGTGTTGATGTGGCAGTCGTAGTTGTTTTTTCTTTATTTATTTATTTCTGGCATTTTTCTTCTGTCGGTTTTTTTTTACTCCAACCAAACATAAAGAAGTTGCAGAAATGAAAGATCGCTATGAAAATCGCAAAGCGACTGTAATTGCATTCGTGTTAAAAGGTGTCAATTTAAGAGACGCCATTACTGGAGCTATTAAAAGTTCATACGTTCCACGTAAAAGCGTCAATTGCTTGCCTTTCATCTTCTCGAATTTTGGGGTGTTCATTTTTTTTAAACTTTATTCTTCATTTTCTTTATTTCTTTCTATTTCGTTCCAGGTTTTAACTATCTTTGTTCTTTGTTTATATATATTTTTTTTCGATTGAAAAACATTTTCTTCCACCCACAAACATTTTTTGGTTTTAATTCCTTTTATCGACCCGTTCTGGCATCGGTATGAGAGCGTTGCTCTGTCTTTCAGGCTTCAGTTTCAAATAGATGAATGCGCAGATTTAATGAACGGATTTTATTTTGGATGCATCCACGGATCTCAAAAAGGGGCTCTATCTGTATGTCTGGTAGGCGGACACGCTTAAGTTTGAAATTAAAAAAATTGTTCTGTTACACTTTAGTTTGAAATATCCCTTTTTGATAAATTGGTTATATCGACCCCATCAAGAGACTGCCGTGTGTAAAACTTTGACTTTGTCGGGAGGCAAGTGAATACGGGCTCGTGTGAACATGACTCGTGAGTTAATGATGATGATAGTAACAACTTAAGTATGATAAAACAGCTATACGATATTTAAAACTTAGGTTTGAACTATAATTCTTCGTACTTGGTAATGATATTCTAAACCATTGCGTATAGAACAGGAATACGATATTTGAAACTGAACTTTGAGATAGTATGTTCTTACTTGGTAATGCTTTTTAACATCTAAGCATGATAAAAAATAAGAATACGCTATTTAAAACTTCAGTTCTAAATAGTTTTCTTACAAGATAATGCTATTTTAAATCTAAGCGTTACAGAACAGAAATACGTTATTGAAAACTTAAGTTCCAAATATATTTTTCTTACTCGATAATGCTATTTTAAATCTAAGCGTTACAGAACAGAAATACGTTATTGAAAAGTTAAGTTCAAAATACATTTTTCTTACTCGATAATTCTATTTTAAATCTAAGTGTTACAGAACAGAAATACGTTATTGAAAACCTAAGTTCAAAATATATTTTTCTTACTCGATAATGCTATTTTAAATCTAAACGTTACAGAACAGAAATTCGTTATTGAAAACTTAAGGTCAAAATATATTTTTCTTACTCGATAATGCTATTTTAAATCTAAGCGTTAGAGAGCAGAAATACATTATTGAAAAGTTAAGTTCAAAATACATTTTTCTTACTCGATAATTCTATTTCACTTATGTCACGCTTTATTTTCCTTGTTCTGTCATGCTTTATTTTCTTTGTTCTGTCACGCTTTATTTTCTTTGGTCTGTCACGCTTTATTTTCTTTGGTCTGTCACGCTTTATTTTCTTTGGTCTGTCACGCTTTATTTTCTTTGTTCTGTAACGCTTTATTTTCTTCGGTCTGTCACGCTTTATTTTCTTTGGTCTGTCACGCTTTATTTTCTTTGTTCTGTCACGCTTTATTTTCTTTGGTCTGTCACGCTTTATTTTCTTTGTTCTGTCACGCTTTATTTTCTTTGGTCTGTAATACTTTATTTTCTTTGTTATATAACGCTTTATTTTCCTAGTTATGTCACGCTTTATTTTCCTTGTTATGTCACGCTTTATTTTCTTTGTTATGTCACGTTTTATTTTATTTGTTATGTCACGCTTTATTTTCTTTGTTCTGCCAAGCTTTATTTTCTTTGTTATGTCACGCTTTATTTTCTTTGTTCTGTCAAGCTTTATTTTCTTTGTTATTTCTACGCTTTATTTTCTTTGTTATGTCACGCTTTATTTTTTTTGTTCTTTCACGCTTTATTTTCTTTGTTCTGCCACGCTTTATTTTCTTTGGTCTGTCACGCTTTATTTTCTTTGTTATGTCACGCTTTATTTTCTTTGTTATGTCACGCTTTATTTTCTTTGTTATGTCACGCTTTATTTTCTTTGATCTGTCACGCTTTATTTATTTTGTTCTTTAACGCTTTATTTTCTTTGTTCTGTCACGCTTTATTTTCTTTGTACTGTCACGCTTTATTTTCTTTGGTCTGTCACACTTAATTTTCTGTGTTATGTCACGCTTTATTTTCTTTGTTATGTTACGCTTTATTTTCCTTGTTATGTCACGCTTTATTTTCTTTGTTCTGTCACGCTTTATTTTCTTTGTTCTGTCAAGCTTTATTTTCTTTGTTATGTCACGTTTTATTTTCTTTGTTCTGTCAAGCTTTATTTTCTTTGTTATTTCTACGCTTTATTTTCTTTGTTATGTCACGCTTTATTTTTTTTGTTCTTTCACGCTTTATTTTCTTTGTTCTGCCATGCTTTATTTTCTTTGTTATGTCACGCTTTATTTTCTTTGTTCTGTCACGCTTTATTTTCTTTGGTCTGTAATACTTTATTTTCTTTGTTATATCACGCTTTATTTTCCTAGTTATGTCACGCTTTATTTTCCTTGTTATGTCACGCTTTATTTTCTTTGTTATGTCACGCTTTATTTTCTTTGTTATTTCATGCTTTATTTTCTTTGTTCTGCCAAGCTTTATTTTCTTTGTTATGTCACGCTTTATTTTCCTTGTTATGTCACGCTTTATTTTCTTTGTTATTTCTACGCTTTATTTTCTTTGTTATGTCACGCTTTATTTTTTTTGTTCTTTCACGCTTTATTTTCTTTGTTCTGCCACGCTTTATTTTCTTTGGTCTGTCACGCTTTATTTTCTTTGTTATGTCACGCTTTATTTTCTTTGTTATGTCACGCTTTATTTTCTTTGATCTGTCACTTTATTATTTATTTTGTTCTTTCACGCTTTATTTTCTTTGTTCTGTCACGCTTTATTTTCTTTGTACTGTCACGCTTTATTTTCTTTGGTCTGTCACACTTAATTTTCTTTGTTATGTCACGCTTTATTTTCTTTGTTATGTCACGCTTTATTTTCCTTGTTATGTAACGCTTTATTTTCTTTGTTCTGTCACGCTTTATTTTCTTTGTTCTGTCACGCTTTATTTTCTTTGTTCTGCCAAGCTTTATTTTCTTTGTTATGTCACGTTTTATTTTCTTTGTTCTGTCAAGGTTTATTTTCTTTGTTATTTCTACGCTTTTTTTTCTTTGTTATGTCACGCTTTATTTTTTTTTTTCTTTCACGCTTTATTTTCTTTGTTCTGCCACGCTTTATTTTCTTTGGTCTGTCACGCTTTATTTTCTTTGTTCTGTCACGCTTTATTTTCTTTGGTCTGTCACGCTTTATTTTCTTTGATCTGTCACGCTTTATTTATTTTGTTCTTTCACGCTTTATTTTCTTTGTTCTGTCACGCTTTATTTTCTTTGTTCTGTCACGCTTTATTTTCTTTGGTCTGTCACACTTAATTTTCTTTGTTATGTCACGCTTTATTTTTCTTGTTATGTCACGCTTTATTTTCCTTGTTATGTCACGCTTTATTTTCTTTGTTATGTCACGCTTTATTTTCTTTGTTCTGTCACGCTTTATTTTCTTTGTTCTGCCAAGCTTTATTTTCTTTGTTATGTCACGCTTTATTTTCTTTGTTCTGTCAAGCTTTATTTTCTTTGTTATTTCTACGCTTTATTTTCTTTGTTATGTCACGCTTTATTTTCTTTGTTATGTCACGCTTTATTTTCTTTGTTCTGTCAAGCTTTATTTTCTTTGTTCTGTCAAGCTTTATTTACTTTGTTATGTCAAGCTTTATTTTCTTTGTTATGTCACGCTTTATTTTCTTTGTTATGTCACGCTTTATTTTCTTTGTTATTACAGTTCGAGTTTTAAATAGCATCAAACCGAGATTACCTTATACATTGGAAATTAGTTTTTATAACAATCGATCTGAACTATATAAAGCAATGTTTTTATAATGTTACATACTATATCTATATATTTGTAATTGTGTGTGCTTAATGCACCCCATATACAAATTATTATGGTTTATTTAAATGTGATCTAATGTATCAATGTGATACAGAAACCATTCTCAAGTCTTTGTTTATTTTATTCTTGTCTTACAAATTATATTGAATTAAGTCTAATATATATATATATATATATATATATATGTATATACATATATACACTCATATGCATGTAAATTCA